>JAMJFZ010003875.1:29347500-29907500 GCA_026225945.1 Cricetomys ansorgei | reverse complement strand
GGACCACCTTACTACACAGATGCACGCGGTACTTATTTGTCTATAAAGTGTATATTTATCCACCTGCACAGTGTATATCCATCACAGAAGGTGCCGATCATAAATTCTACAGTACACATACGTGTGTGTACCTATTACTCACAAATTACACTCATGAAAATGTGTGCCTACCACACACACACAATGTATATTCCACATATAGCATATACTTACATATGCCCAATACCGTATGCAAACTTTTTAGCATGTTTATCTATCAGTCTCTGCCCATCACACACAGTATCTGTTGTCACAGCACATCTCTTCCCTAGATGATAGCATCACCTACACAACAGGTACTCAGCCTAAAGTGTGTCAATTACAGGTGATGGATATGCTTTATTTATTATTACTCACAAGATACAGCCATAGCACAAGCATACATTTCACATACAACCTATACTCATCAAACACGAGGGTAGGCATGGTGAAGTATGTCTTTAATCCCAGCACTTGGAAGCAGAGGCCGGTGGATCTCTGTGAGTTCGAGGCTATCCTGATCTACAGAATGAGTTCCAGCCAATCAAAACTACATGAGAGAAAGAGAAAGAGACAGAGACAGAGAGAGAGAGAGAGAGAGAGAGAGAGAGAGACCCTGTCTCAAAAATAATCAAACAATCAAAAACCAAACCAAGCAAAAACCAAAAACCCCACAGGTTCTGAACAGTACAAACACACATAAGTCTACGCCTATCCTGTGTCCATCCTACAAGGTGTATGTGTAGCAAGAATATAGAAGATAATATACCTACTTCTGTTGTATATGATTTAAAAACTGTCACTGAAAATGACACCCCTCTCAGCAGATTCCCCTTCTACAGATTTTATATCCATTATACACTGAAAACCTGATAACACAGAACATATACATACCATATACACATACATCATACAGATATGCAGTGATTAGCCTCTTTTTAAAATATAATAATTGGTAAAGGACACAGTATCTGCTGTGAAGAGGCCACTTTATGTACAAGCACATGGCCACTTGGTCCTCCAGTCTTCCACATAGTTGACGGGAAGCCCTGACACCATCAGTAAGGAAACAAGGACAGTACCCTAGCCATTGTTAATGCAAATACTAAAACGTATGCCTTAGACCCTGTGAGACTCTGGGAGCATCTCTGGACTTGCCCTATAATTGTAGAGGTCAGGGCTAAGTCCACGGAGGGTTTGGACACGTAGTGTGGCTTCCTGGTCGTGTGGTGGGCTCTTCAGGTTAATGTTCCCAGTTTCCTTCCACTTATTTGAGAGGCATTTTTACCAGGCCACTTATTGTAGTAAATAGAAAATAAGGGTCTAAAACCAGAGTGACATTCTGAAAGAGTATACATTGTAGTTATCTATATACTATTTATATACCAAAAATTTTAATATCCATTTAATTCACAAGAATTGCTTCCAAAATCTGCAAGCATAAAATTCATGTTCGGAAGAACTGTTACAGGCCCTGACGTTTCTCATTCTTTAAGACATCTCGTTGTGTGGTGGTGGTGCATGCCTTTAATCCCAGCACTAGGGAGGCAGAGGCAGGTGGATCTCTGTGAGTTCAAGGCCAGCTTGGTCTACAGAGTGGGTTCCAGGACAGCCAGAGTTACTGGCTGGCTCAAAAAACAAAACAAAACAAAAAAAAACCAAACTAAAACAAAACAAACAAACAAAAACAACAAAACATCTCATGGTGTAGCATATCGGCTCCTTACACACAGAGTGCAGGCTGGTTCATTAATTTTCAGTACCCAGCATACTTTATTAGGGGCTAGAAGGAGAAAAACATCTCAGATTGGGACACAATCCCTGTGCTGAGGGGATTAATGCTGACTATTAAATGCCATGAATGATATGACCAACATGATGGTGGGGGTGACCCAAAAGCACTTCCCTAGTATCCACCCTTGCTCACTGCATTCAAGTCCCAATCCAGTAGAGTTGAGAGGAAGTGGTCTTGGGATGTGGATGAGGTGTGGATTCTGGAATAGCTACTGACTCACTATATGACAGGTTACCTTCTACATCCATGATTAGGGAGCAGCAATTGATGGCTGCCTGATGTCCAGTCCTGCTTCTGAGGCACCTTTTCCTCCTAACCCTTCCAGTAGCAAGGTTAGACTACTATCGCCTGTAGGGTCCTGACCTTCCCTGGCCCTGTTCAGCAGGTCTCCCCCAATTCTCTTTTCCTAGTATAGGGTTCCTTTGTCCTTTGGTTTGTACCGGTTCCCGTGCACTATTGGCCACTCCCTAGGTTTCTGAGGCCATGCCTCCCTAGAAGCCCTAGATCCATGCCAGTACCTGCATCCAGGTGGGCCAGTCCCAGAACATCAGGTTTGGAGCCTGGTGGGCATTGCCTGCAGAATGACAGTGGGTAAGGTGAGCCGGAGCAGGGGCTGGACTTGCTGTACTGTGTTGACAGTCAATCCCTTTTCCTTCCCTCTGAGACTCTAGCTCAGAGCAGGTACTTAGGTCAGAATCTCAGTAGGGCTGCTGCAATCACCCACTATTCACTGGTGGTCCACAATCTGTCTGGAGTCAGAGGCCCAACCAATGCAAGCACCTTCCAGACAGCTCATTACTACTCTGCACACTCTGTCAGCAGGAGGGGTATGAACCACTGTAACAGTGGTTTTCAGAAAGCATCCAGCCCGGCAGCGTTGCATGGAAACTTGGTAGGAATGCAGAAGCTCTGGCTTTGCCCTAGACCTGCTGAGTCTAAACAGTTTTGGTGGAGTCTAACATCTGTGTTCTCTTAAGTCCTTTGTGGCATTGAATCTCTTGGAATGTGTTTAGCCTCAAGCTGAGATGTACTGCAAGTATGAAATACATATTGGATTTCAAACACTTAGGAAAAAAGATTAAAATTAACTCATGAGTCACCTGCGTATGGTGGTGCATACCTGTAATCTCAGTACTCTGTGGGTAGAGGAGGGAAGATCAGGAGCTCAAGGCTAGCCTCAGCCTCACAGTGAGTTTAAGGCTAGCCTTGGCTATGTGAGCCTCGACCCCCTCAAAAAACAAACCTCAGTAATTTTTGTTTTGATCATGTCAGAAGACTAATAGCTTAGACACGTTGGATTAAAGAAAATACATTACTACAATTAATTTTACCTATTCCTTTTAAAAAAGAAGTTGGAACTAGGAAATCTTACATGTGGCCTGCATTATATTAGATAATGCTGCTGTAGAGTGTTACGTCAATAACAACATTCCAGAGCATCTGATCCTAGGGGAAAGAATGCCCACTCTCAGTCAATGGGGTATCCATGCTGCAGTGTTAGGAGCGACTGGTAAAAAAAACTAAGCGCCAGGCAGTGGTGGCAGACGCCTTTAATCCTAGCTTGGGAGGCAGACACAGGCGGATCTCTGTGAGTTTGAAGCCAGCTTGCTCTACAGAGTGAGCTCCAGGACAGCCAGAGTTACAACAGAGAAACCCTGTCATTCCCGCCCCCTCCCCACCGCCAAAAAAAAAAAAAAGCAACCCTAGAAAACAGATAAGCTGTAAATGGTATTTGTTAAAGAGGTAAACAATTTTTGTTGGTAGAGAAATTAGTCTGAAAGTTTGCGATTTTGTTGTCCTTTGGACATTATCTAGTTTGTTTCTAACCTGGCAGTCATATTCCAGCCTTTTCCACACACTCTCTTTTCCTTTCCTGTCCTCCCCTCCCCCTCCTCTTGATAGTTATGTATAAATTTCTCTTCTTTGAGCCAGTTTGTCATCCCCCAGGCTACAGAGAACATCAATAGAGTCACAGTTGTGGTCTTTGCACATTTGAAGATTGAGCTTTGGCATAAGTGACTGTGACACTCAATGTTCCTGCCTCCCAAGGCTGGACTGGAGGACAGTGAAGTAAGAGAATGGGGGGGGGGGCAAGTTCTAACCCATGTTTGTAGAAGCCAGATGTGGAGACTGGGAGCTGGGGGAGGGCTCAGGGGGCTGGCGAGAAAGATGGCTGCAGACAGACAGATACACATGGAGACATGGGACCGAGCACCTAAAACACTATCAGGGCCCTGGGGCAGGAAGGTAGGTATACACATTTATTGAGGATTTGTGAGTCCTTTCTCATCTCGAAGGAAGTACACTTCACCCCTAAAGCTGAGAAGAACATGGGGTGTCCTCTGTGCAGTGCTCTTTGCCCCCTGACTCTATAGGGCTGCAAGGGAGCACAGAGAAGCCCTTTTCTCTGGCTGAGATGGGCCACAGGCTGGGGGACAAGAAGACAAGCCCCAGCCCATAGACCCTGGAAGAATGAGCATGGGGCTACACCTAATGCCGTCCATTCTCACAGGTGGCAACAGATCTCTCTGGGGACACAATCTCATCTGAATCTCCAGGAAATGATTGTAGGAGAAAAGCCACACCCCAGGATCCACCCTTAGGATTACTGGGAGAAAATACAGATACAAGTATGAGGTGAAAATAGACGGCTTCGCAGAGTGAGCGATGCAGAAACCATTTAGAGAAGGCCTGCAACTCTGCTCGGTCCATCACTTGCTATTGTCTTGTTTCACTCTTTCAAAACTCTGGGGTGGTGTGTGTGTCTGTAGCTGCTCCCTCTGTCCAGGCAAGAATCAAGGTTGAGCAAGAACACGATGTGAACTTCTTGTCTCTTTAAACTTATCTGCTGCTGCTGAAGATGCCTGTGGTCCAGGGTCACCCAGCCAATGGGCCGTGTGGCAGGGCTCTGCAGCCCTCGGAGGTGCAGGGACCACTAGAACTAGTCTATGATATTTCCTCAAGATTTCCATTTGCCTGTAGCTTGGGGCCTTTGGATGTCATGACTGTGGCTTTAAAACAATCTAGATTAAAAACAGTTAAGTTAAACAAGATGAGCTAAGGTTGATAGAGCACGCCTTTAATCTTAGCGCTCGGGAGGCAGAAGTAGGCAGATCTCTGAGTTCGAGGCCAGCCTGGTCTATAGAGAAAGTTTCAGGAGATAATTCCTAACTCAACACACATACACACATACACACACACACACACACACACACACACACACACACACACACAAAAGAGAGAAAGAAAGGAAGAAGGAAGGAAAGAAGGAAGGAAGGAAGGAAGGGAAAAGAAAATGTAATTAAAAAACAAAACAAAGCAGAGAAGAGCTATGAATAATAGCCATTAACAAAGCAGTAAAGGGAGATAAATATGCATGAGCACACAGATGCCTGTGATTTAAATGACAAGTCAAGCACAGGCATGGTGGCTCACACCTCTAATCCCAGTACCTAGGAGGCAGAGGCAGGAGGATCTCTGTGAGTTCCAGGCCAGCCTCGTCTACACAGAACTACATAGTGAGGCCTTGTCTCAAAGCAGAGCAAATGCCAGAGTAATTCAGAGGTAGAGTAGCTCGGGGCACAGAGTAGCTCAGAAGGGCACCCATCCCCTCATCTGAATTTAGTTTGGCCTTCCTAATCATTTCTCTAAGCTCTAAAACTAAATTGGCCCTTCTTCATCAAGGGAACATCCCAAGGAAGCCAGGCTGGGTGGATTCTAAGTACAGACATGGGACTCACACATAACCTCTTAGGAGGGCAGTGCTGCATCAGGAAAGCTACCTCAGCAGCCTCCATCCAAAGGGGACACTCAAAGGATGAGGAAACTGTATGGGCGACCAATGACTCTGTTGTTAAATCTGAGATTCACACGGGGCAGAAAGCAGGCGGGATGAGCTACTCTTCTGAGGCCAGTGTCCAGAGAGAGCACAGTCGGCACACTTGCCTGGACCCAGCATCCTGCAGCTGTCCTGACGGGTGGCTGCTGAAGGGCTCACGGCTGCCCTACCATCAGTGAATCATCCCCAGCAGAAGCACGTCCTCCCTGTCAGCAACCCATGGTCAATGATGGATTGACAGTCACCAGATAGATCAATCCGTGAAGCTTTCATACTTCAGACCACCCCAGGGCTTTAAGAAGTTTGACTTCCTTGCCAGGCTCTTACTCCTGTCCTACCAGGTCTCCTTAACTCTGTTTAATTCTCAGATATCTCCTCAAATAATCCACTCTCACAAAAATCCCATCTCATTGTCTACTTCTAGAAAGACTGCTAAGAAGTCAGATCACACAGCCAAGGTGTTCTTTTGGCTTTTTCTCCTATCCTCCTCCATCCCATTCTGATATACTTACTGAGGATTGAAATAATGGTGCCCACTTTCAAAGAGAAAGCTGTTAAGTAACTCACAGACCTGGGCTGGGAGTTAAATGGGATTCCCCTACAGGGCAGCCAGGAGCACAGAAGAGGATGTCTGGATTTCAGTGCCATCTCACTTCCCCCAGAATGAGAGCCACCAGCCACACACAGATAGCGAGCCCTTGATGTATGGGGACTGGAGACTTAATGTTTGAAATCTTATATCATTTTCAAATCTTATATGATTTAAAGTTGTTTTCACATGTAGCTTATGGCCACTATATCGGATTATACAGAAAGAGAGGATGTCACCAAGAGTTTTCTCTTTGTGCTGCTGGGGATTGGATCTGGGGCCTCGTGCATGCAAAGCCCTCACTTAATTACTCAGGCTGGCCTTGAACTTGTGATCTTCTTGCCTCAGTCTCCTGAGTAGCACAGATTATAGGCCCGTGCCAATAGATCTAGCTTCTCAACAAGATTTTAAATAACTGACAATACATTAACAAAGATAGAGAAACTTAGGGTAAGAGCAAGGACTGGTTCAATACAGTGGTTGGTGGGTGTGGCAGGAGTTTGCCAAGTATCACATGCAGGAGCCACCTGCTTTGCCTGCCGAGGGTACTAGAGTGTCTATGGCTCACATTTGCTCTTGAGCACTGGGTCTTGGAGGGTCTCAGAGAGAAGCAGGAGGCAGAGGGAATACAGCTTTTCAGAGTAGTGGCGTGAATGGCACACTTGTCCAATGGTACCCCAGGGCAGCTGTGAGTCAGAGCCTGGGCCTAGCTTCTTGCTTGTGTGATTTGGACCCCATGGGCACAGGGTACCTTACTGAGTGTGACACCTGGAAGAGCCAGTTTGACTCCAGAGAAAAAGAGACACTGAAGAGAAGAGGCCAGAGAGAATGAGGAGGTAGTTGATAGTTGAGGTTTGCATGGAAGTGGCTCGGGCTCCTTCCTGAACTTGCTGTGCAATAGCGGTCAAGACAGTCTCTCCAGGGCCACAGCCACCTGACAGGCCTGGACCTAGTCTCCCCACCAGGATCCCCAACTAGGGTAGAGGTGGCTGCTGTGCAGATGGGCTGGGGGACTATAAATAGCCAGGGCGCATACATTAGCATGCCAATGCACCCGCACCCCATCCTCTATGCTAATGGCCCACCATGTGCCTGAACACCTTCTGTTCCCCTGCATGCATTTGCATGCACAATTAGCATAATCTTGTATAATTAATGAACAGCGTCAATTTTAGCTCCTAAGTAATTTGATTAACATGTTGATGGGGCACTTACTAGGCTCTCCAAACCTCAGGGCTGGGCATGGGGCCTGAGGAGATGGGGAGGGGGTGATGGAGAGACTGCTAAGAGATCCTCGCTGTCCATGAAGAGTTGTAGGGACCCCACTTTTCCTGAGGCTGGTAATTGCAGGCCTCTGGGTTCTTCATTTGGAGTTGGGGGACCAGCTGGAGAGCAGTGACAATGGCTGACCTGAGCATTAAACTTATTTGTGCCCACATGGACACAGGCACATGCATACAACTCTTACGTGTCCCCCCTAGCCTGGAGAATCATACATGAATGCAAGATATTAGACTCTAACTTCTCCTCACAGAAGAGGAGCTATTATGGGTAATATCGGGATATGAAGGGAGGGGAAGACTTAAGTGGTATGTTCCTCAGCCTTGAGGGTGGGAAGCTGGGCTCTTGAGGTGAGAGACTTTGGCAACTCCTATTCACGAGTTAAGTAGGGTCATGCTGGCAGGTCCAGGCATCTTCTACAACGTACCAAGTAGCCAGGGTAAAAGGGCCAGCTAGACGGCTGGGTGCAGGCCCTTTTTATTTAGAGAAAGACTCTTCTAGCCCAAGACACTCCAACACCGAAGGCTAGGGCACATGCTAATGACCACCATTCTGCTCATTCATGGTTGGTTAGAGTTAGGAAGTTCTTCCTTGACTTTGAATGTCCTTGCTGCTATCTATGCTCAGGTGCCTTTGCTGTCTAAGATGATCACTAGAGGCTGGGTGGAGGCTTAGGTAAGAAGTGACACTATGGCAGGCACCGTGTTGGGCACTGGATGCATACATCTCATTTAACTTCATGTAGCCTCTCCTTTACATCAGTGCTATTTCTCCTCCTCTTCCTCTTTAGTGTGTGTGTGTGTGTGTGTGTGTGTGTGTGTGTGTGTGTGTATGCGCATGCGTGCACGTGCATGTAAGCATGTCTGCAGAGGCCAGAGGACAACCTCAGATGTCATTCTCAGGTTCTGTCCACCTAGTTTATTGAGACAGTAGCTTAAAAAGTAGGTTGGGCTGACTGGAACTGAGCTCCAGGGACCTGCCTGTCTCGGCTCCCCAGTAATGAGATTATAAATATGTGCCTTTGAGCCCAGCTCCTTTGTGTGGGTTCTGGGGTCTTGTGCTTACACAGCAAGTTCTTTACTAACTGAGACAGCTTTCCAGTTCTTACCACTCCTATCTTTTCCTTAACATCCCTACCAAGTGAGCAACCAGTCAGCTGTACTTCACAAAGTAAGAGACTGAAGCCCAGACTAGACAGGCATGGCTCCGAGTCACACGGTCAGACTTCCAAGGTAGCTTGATTTCCAATCCCAAATAACCCTTCTGCGGTGGTTTAAATGGGAATGGCCCCATAGGCGCAGATATTTGAGTGTCTGTTTTGTAGTTGGTGGACGATTTAGAAAGGATTAGGAGGTGTGGCCTTGTTGGAAGAGGTGTGCCACTGCGGGTGGATATTTTGGTTTCAAAAGCCCAAGTCAGGCCCAGTTTCTCTGCCTCCAAATTGGCTACCATGTTGGGTAGTGTAGTCTTAAAATCCTATATTGCTATTTCTTTTAAATTTTATTTATTTGTTTGTTTATTCAACGTGCATGGGTGTTTTGCCTATATTTCCTACATGTATGCCTGACACCATGTCCATGGAGGGCAGAAGAGGACATTGGACCTTCTGGAACTGGAGTTAGAGATGGTTATAAGCTGCTGTGTGGGCGCTGGGAATCAAATCTGGGTCCTCTGAAAAAGCAAGCGGTACTCCTAACCACCGAGTCACCTCTCCAGTCCCTCTCTATTTCCTATCACTATGTGGTATACACAACTAACTCGTCTTCAAGTTCACTGATTTTTTTCATTATTGTGAAATGTTTAAGTAATTACACTTTGTCTCTTCAACCCCACCGTTGGGGCTCTTTGAGGGCACGAATCATTTGTTTAAATCCCATTTCCCCCCCAAACATTTATCGTAGTGCCTGTCTCACATCATTCCTGTCTCACATGGAATTAAAGAATCAAAAAATTCTGTAAAGATTCTGAGCCTGTGGAGATGTTCAGTTGGTAAAGATCTTGTACAAGCATGAGGACCTGGGTTCAACCCCTAGCACCCACATTAAAAAGAAAAACAACAAGAAAAACCTGGTCTCAAAATAACAAGTGTGGGGTGGAGGGCAGTCGGAGAGCACTTGTTGCTCTTGCAGAGGACTCAGATTTGATTCCTACACAGTTGCTCACAGCCAGCTGTAACTCTAGTCCCAGGGCATCCAATGTCCTTTTCTGATCTCTGCAGGCACCAGGTACACATGCAGTGCACATACATACAGGGAAAAAGTCATACGCATAATGACACTTGAGGTTGTCCTCTGGCCTCTCCATGTATACACCACGCACACACACACACACCACTTTGATTGGATGAATGCTGCTTCAAAGTCTCCAATCGCTTTGAATAAGAAGCACTGTAAGTTGTATATTCAGGTTAAAGACACCCACCGCAAGGACAGTAGTTTGAAAACCACAAAGTGTTGCCACAAAGCAAGAAAAGCAATGGCAAAAATAGCCACAATTAACTTTTTCAAAACTCGGTCTTTTATACGTTTGTTTCTGTGGTTGTAATTGTTGTTCTTTTTTGAGGCAGGGTCTTAAGTAACCCAGGCTAACATTGAACTCACTATGTAGCCAAGGATGACCTTGAACGCCTGATCTTCCTTCCTCTGCCTCCTCCATGCTGAATTTATCATTTGCATTATACCATGTACAGCTAACATTTTCACAACTCTGAAAATTAATAATTTTGTAACATTTATTTGAGAAAAAATGTCTGAATTTTATAAGAATGGAAAACTTGGTGGTATTTAAATAGCCTGCTTCCATTCACCCCAGCGTATTTGGAAAGCAGGTGCCTTGCAACCACAGTAACTGTGAAACCAGCAGCCTGGCGATAGCAAGAGAGGAGCGAGGTGGGCTAGGAGCCTCTGACAGGCTGCAGTCCCAAGCAGTTGTTACTTTTGTCCAGTCTGGTGGCCCCTAACAGCCTTACCCACAGACCTCATTTCACCCAATGTAGAGCCTGTTCTGTAAAAAAAGGCCTATGCACGTTTTCAGTCATCTGCTGGAGACAGCAACACGATCTGGAGTAAGTAAATCTGGCCAGAAGTTTTTAAAGGGAAATAATGGAGAAATAAGATGACTACAGGGGACTCTGAAAAGTCCTGAAGGTCTTCGAAAGCCATGCTTGTTGGGGGAAGGGCACACTCCCAGGAATGGTCTGCGGAGGTTTTAGTCTCACCTCTGGCTTCTTGTACAAGCAAGAGGAGATGTCTAAGGCAGAGCTGTTAATTGCTAGACCTAGGAGGGCGTGCCCTGACACACAGAGAGCCTTTGAACAGAGAGCAGAAAAGCCTATTTAATTGAGCTGATCACTAAGGTCGTACCAGTAACCACAGGTCATAAACAATACAATCTAGAGAACTGATCCGGAAAAGTTACAAAGCAAAACAAAACCCTACAAAAATAGGCAGTAGCAACAAAAAAAAATTACCATGAGGGGATATGATTTCCAGAGGGTCTACATTGTATTACCAAAATACTCAGTTTTTAACAAAGAATTGTGATATGTGTAAAATGATATGAAAGTGAGACTTGTATAAAAAAAAAATAAACCAATCAATAGGACTGTCCCTAAGGAAATCCATGTTAGAATGTCTAGACAAATAATTTAAAACATTATTTTTAATGTTTATAGAAGTAAAGGAAACCAAGTATAAAGTATTTAAGAAAAGTATGAGAAATGTGTTTCATTCAAAAAAATATATCAACAAAGATAAACAGTTTTTTAAATGCTAATTGTGGAGTTGGAAAGGACATGATTGAAATAAAAAAAAAAAAAAAAGCTCAGGTGAAAGAAAATCTAGTAAGATCTTGAGTGTGGGCCAATCGAGATTGTCTTGTGCAGGAGAAGAACAAAGAAAACTAAGGAAAGCCTAGGAGACTTATGGGCCACCATCAAGCATGTTAATATATACAGTGCATCTTCTTTGAGAGGAGAGAAGAAAGGGAAAGGGTTAGAAAGAATGTTTGAAGAAACAATGGCCCAAACATCCAAAATTGGATGAAAAACTTTATTGAGCACATCCAGGAAGCTCAGGGAATCCCAAGCAATACTTAGAGACCCCACAGATGTGCCAGACTCGAATTACTTCAAGATAGGGGTGGGGAAGAACCTAAGAAGCGAGTAGAGAGAAGTAATTTCCCATGGGCATTGAATCCTCAGAAAGATTGACACCTGACTTCTCATCAGACATGCTAACAGTCCAGGGACATGGAGTTAGCATGAAGGGAAACAACCAAAACTACTGGTAAAATTTCTACTTTAAATATGGAGGAGAAACGGAGACACTTTCAGGTAAACAAGAATTGAAGATTTATCACTAAAAAATTTGTCATGCAAGAAATATTAATAGGAATCCTTCAGTTTGAAAGGAAAAGACACAAGACAGTAGTAATTCAAACTCACACAAATTAAAAATAACAGGTAAATATAAAAGGTAGCGTACATGTAATCATTTCGTTTTTCTACCTAATTTAAAGGACTGGTATGGGATCTGGGGTTATAGGAATGCTCCAGTGTGCATACATGTGGGAGTGGGGGCTACAGGATGCCCTGGTGTGCACTTGCGTAAAAGCAGGGGATAATAGGAATACCCTACACTATCCCTCCTTCTCCTCCTCCTCTTCCTTCTCCTTTTCCTCTTCCTCCTCCTCCTCCTTCTTCCTTTTCCTCTTATTCTTATTCTTCCTCTTCCTGCTCCTCCTCCTCTTCCTCCTCCTCCTTCTTTTTAACAGGGGATCTCAGGTCAAGATTCCCCTCCTGCCTGAGTGGGGAGGTTATAGGCATGCTCTATCACAGCTGTTTTATGTGGAGCTGAAGAGTAAACCCAGGGCTTCTGGCATGCTACTGAACTACATCATCAGTTCTCCAGTAATATTTTACTATAAGTATTCTTAAAATAAGGTCATTTTAAAAATGACTTTACCATAGGCCTGTACAACCAGGCCCTGCTTAAGATTTTATTGTACTGATAATGACAGACAGAGAGGAGAGAAAGAGAGAGCCTATACTGGGACATTTTGTTATTATTACAAATGGGCTTACTTTATTTATTTATTTATTTATTTATTTATTCTTTTATTCATTTATTGTGTGTGAATGTGAAAAAAACATTTCTCTGGTCTTGGAACTTTCTGCATTGTGTATAAATAAAGATAATTTTGGCTAAATTAGATTATTCTAAATTTAAGGTATTTAATTATAATTCTTAGAACAACTGTTAAGAAAATAACAGTAACAGCAACTACAATAGAATTAAAATGAGTCACTGGAAAATACACATTTAATAATGTGTATTTCCTCCAACAATGGAGGCATAGAGGAATAAAAAAGATAGAAACACATATCCAGGTCTGGTGGTGCAAGTCTTTAATCTAGCTACTTGTGAGGCTGAAGCAGGAATTCCACAGGCTTAAGGCCCGCTTAGGCTATTGAGTGAGTCTATACAAGTCAGATCTTGTCTCAAAATGAGAAGTAAAAAGAGGGCTGAGCTTGAACTCAGTGGTAGACCGCTTGCCTCATAAAAGATGATCCTAGATTTAATCATAAATATCAAACACAAAATTTTTAAAAACCCTGCCTTTTAGCAATTATACTTAATATAAATATAAATTAATTAAAATGTCCCAATTTTAAGGCAGAGATTGTCAGAATGGCTTTAAAAACAAGAGATGCAACTGGACGCTGTATACATGAAACACACTGTAGGAAACAACAGGACGGGACAGATACATCACACAACCCCAGCCAAAAGGGAGCCGGCGTAGCTGTTCTAACACCAAACAGCCTTCAAGACAAAGATTGTTGTGAGTCACAAAGAAGACTATTTTATAATAAATGTGTAACTGTCAGTAGAAATAACGATTACAAACATGCACAGCTAGTATCTGAGTTTCAAAATACCCATAGTAAAAAAAAAAAAAAAAATGGAGGAGGGAAAAACCAGTCCAGCAATCATAGTTGGTGACCTCAGTCCCTGTGTCAGTAATAGACCACGCAGTCGGTTAACAGGGAAGCAGAAGACTGGAAACCACTAGACCTAAGAGGCCATCCACAGATTGTTCCATCCAATAACAAATAACAAATACTCTTCTCAAGTGCACATGGGACTTTTTTTTTTAAAGCATAGTTCATGTTAGGCCATTTAAAAAGCCTCCATAAACTTAAAGGGACCAGCACCCTACCATGTTTACAAAGCATGTTCTCTGTCCTCAATGGAATTAAATATAGAAATTAATAACAGAGGGAAGTTTGGAAATTCACAAATGTTGAAGTGAAATAAAGCACTTAAAAAAATCAGTGAGTTGAGGAAGCAATCGCAAGGGGATTATAAAATGTTATAGATAACAAAAATGAAAACAAAACATACTAAAACTTATGTGAAGTTGCCAGAGAAATGCTTGGGCGAAATGTATGTAATTTATGTAATTTACATGAGCTATCGTTAACAAAAAAAGAAAACAGATCTCAAATCTCCAACGTAACCTTTAAAAACTAGGAAAAGTGGGAACGACACCCAGTGTAAACAATAGAAAGGAAATGAAGATTAAAGCAGACATGAATGAAATTAGAGAACAGAAAACAGAGACACGTAAGTGTAGGTTGGCTAATTTGTTTTGTTTTGCTTCTTAAGATCCACGGGCCGGTGGTGAGAGAGCTCATCAGGAAAGACACGTAACAGACAAGCCCGAGGACTGGAGTTCCGCCCCATAACTTTTAGACTGGATTTGAACAGGATGACCACTTGACCCAGGTAGGAGACGGAGCGTTCGGTCTCCCGGGTCTCACGGCTACCGAGGACCGAGGAGTGTGCTGCAGTGCGGCACGGGATTGTCTTTTTTGTCACGCTCATTTTTGATACGGGCCACACCCTCCTTATGTTAGGTTTCTCCAGTGCCTGAGTGGTGCGCCCCAAGTCCTGCTGCATCTCTTCTGACATGGCTGCAGTTTTGATCACTGTCTTCCCAATGTAGATGCTAGAACAAGGTCACTATGAACGGGGGTGGGGGGTGGGGGGGTGGGGAGGGGGGGGCGGCAGGGGGGGCGGGTGGGCGGGATTCACTGCTACCCTCTCCTGGGGGAGGTGGCTGGTGCTACTCAGGCTGGCAAGAAGAGAGGGCCTCAACGGGAGCCGTGGCGCACCATCTTCCTGGCCAGTATTTAATTAATTTAATTAAAGCTTGCTTGCTTTGAAAAAAGAAAGAAGGAAGGAAGGAAGGAAGAAAGGTAGGTAGGAAGGAAGGCAGGTAGGAGAACCCTAGAATATTAGTGATGGGGGAAAAGCTAGTATACTTGTTTCGGTAATCAGTTTGAAATTTTCAAAAGTGAAATAGTTAACATATAACTCAGCAATTCCACTTGAGTTAAAAAATATTTGCTGTCTACACAAAGCCTCTTAGTTTTGTTTTGTGTTTTGGAGCTATGCTGACCTGGAACTTGAGGGGCCTCCTGCCTTGGCCTCACAAGTAGCTGGAATTGTTAAGCATAAGCTACTGAGCTCATTCACAAAACCCAGTACACAAAGCTTCATATTAACACAACTCACAGCAGCTCAAAGTAGAAAACAACCTGGATGTCTATGAACTGAAGAATGGACAAATAAAAAGTAGAACTTTATATTGGATGGTGTTTGGAAAGAAAATGGAATGAAATGCTAATGTAAGTTCTAATCTGTATGAACCTTGAAAAACACTATGCCCCAAACAGAAGCTGGTCACAGACACCACGTGCTGGAGAGGGGAGATGGCCTGGTGGGTAAAGGCATTGCCGCATAAGCCTAAGGACTTGAGTTTGATCCCGAGAATACTCACACAAAGCAAGGAGAGAAGCGACTCCACAGGTTGTCCTCTGACCTCTGCACAGACACTGGCATGCGCGTCTACACGCACACCATGCACACACAGCAGTAACACCCAAGTACTGTGTGATCCCACTTATGTAAAGTATTCAGAATAAGGAACCTCCACACACTGAACATAGATTAGTGGTTGCTAGGATCTAGGGGCAGGGATAATGAGAAGCGACTGCTAAAGGGGGTCAAATTGTGTTAGGAGTTATACTGGTTAGTTTTTTTAACTTGACACAAACTATAGTGCTTTCCTGGGAGAAGAAACCCGAATTGAGAAATCACCTCCATCACACTCCCATGTGGGCATGTTTGTGGGGTATTTTCTTAGTTAATGATTGATATGGGAAGACCTGGAGCTTGTATAAGAAAGGTCCCGAGCTGTATAAGAAAGGAGACTGAGCAAGTCATGGAGCAAGCAAGTGAGCAGTGCTCCTCCATGGCGTCTGTTCAGTTCCTGCCTCCAGATTCCTGCCTTGAGTTCCTGACCTGACTTCTCACGATGGACTATAAATTGTATGGTGAAATAAACCTTTTCTCCCAAGTTGTTTTTAGTCATGGTGTTTATCACAACAACCAAAACCCAACTAGAACAAGAGTGGTAAAAATATTCTAAACTTAGATAAGGTTGTTGATTATATGATTTTATTTAAAAGGGTGAATTTTTGGTATG
Organism: Cricetomys ansorgei; assembly: GCA_026225945.1. Taxonomy (NCBI): domain Eukaryota; kingdom Metazoa; phylum Chordata; class Mammalia; order Rodentia; family Nesomyidae; genus Cricetomys; species Cricetomys ansorgei. The sequence continues at coordinate 29,891,423 of JAMJFZ010003875.1, read as the reverse complement.
TTAACTACATCTTAAAATATATCATTAAAATTCATTTGCAATAGCATAAGTATATGCTTTTGGGCTTACAATAGTAAAACAAACAAATAAAAAACAAACAAACAAACCCCAACTACCTATCTTAGCAGACCTGAGTTGATGGGAAGGAAAATTACCATGCAAAAGAAATCTCTTTTCCATGTTGAAACTTTGCCAATGACAAAATGGCAGATGGAAAGTGATGCTCTTGGTTTTGGGCCTGCTCCTAAGAACTCACCTTCATATCCCCAGAAACACAAGGCCCATCCAATCACAAGCAGGTGGACGCCTGGGTTCTGTGCCAGCTTCCTGTTGAAAAGGGAACCATAGACTACAGGGGCTTGCTCACTTAGTAGCAATGGACAAAGGGGAAATTTGTTCGTAGAAGAGTGAGAGTGTCTCTGCGGTCTACATTCCTCTCTGTTTGGATATAAACGTCCCTCACAGACTCAGTCTCCAGCTTGTGGGAGGGTCTGGAAACACTGGGAGGTAGGGCTCTAGAAAGGAGGTTCCTGGCTGGTTGTACCTTGTCCTATGTACCTCTCTCAGTCTCTCTTTCTCTCTCTCTCTCTCTCTCCATCTCTCGGTCTCTCTCTCTCTCTCTTCCTCCCTATCTCCCTGCCCACCATCGTGTGAACAACACTTTCCTCCATATGTCCTTCTGCTACCATGTTCTGCCTCACCACAGGTCCGGAAAACACAGAGGCAAGTGACCATGGAATGAACACTCTGAAACTGGGATCTTTCTCCTTCAAGTTGCTCTCCCAGGCAGACTAGTGGCAGTGACACAGAAGTAAGTAACACACTTCCTTTGATTTCATGACGAAGCTCTTTGACTTTTATCTGGGTTCAGAAAAGTCCACCACAACTCTACCTTTCCCAGCTTCCCTTGCAGCAAAGTATGGCCATGTGACTATGCTCTGGCCAATGGCATGAATAGAACCATGGTGTGATCTTTAGAAAATATCTTTATAAGGAAGCTGCTTGCTCCATTTCTTCTAGCTCCCTTTGGCATACACAGGTGTTTGAACCTGTTTATACTGTGTAGATGAGGGTGAGTTTATGGGAGAGCTGAGGACAAACAGCTTGGTCCTGGATGACTTTGTGGGGAATATCCACCTGGACTGGCTATTTCTAGACTGTTCCATGTGAGAGAAACACATACTAATGCCTCTGCATTCGGGAACTCTGGTATAGTGGATTCATGCCGTGCTGACAAATGGGGGAGGGGCTATGCGGGAACACTGAGACAGGGTGGGCAGAGAGCAGGCATCCCACCAGCAGAGCTGCACACGTCTGTGTCCTGTTCCACATGGTAAACAGGCCAGATTTAGCACACCATATGCTCATGAGCCTTGCTAGAAGCTAAGGGGTTAACAGACCCTCCAGGGCTGCTCTCAGGTAACTTACTGGCCTAAGAACTTCTTTCTTTTTTTGGGAGGAGGGGGGAGTGTTCTTTGGGGCGGGGTTTCGAGACAATTTCTCTGTGTAACTCTGGCTGTCCTGGAACCGCTCTATAGACCAGGCTGGCAAGAATTTCTTGTGTAGATGCCATTAGCATTTGATTCAATCCCTCCCTGGGTGCAGTGGGTGAATGTCTCACCACCCTAAAAAAGAATATCCACATTCTACAACTCATACATGTCGCGTGTCCCTATTTGGAAAAAGGATCTTTATAGATGTTATTACAGTAAGGATCTTGAGATGATTGCTCTGAACCATCTGACTGGGTCCTATATTCAATGGCAAGGATCCTGTGGCAACAAGGCAGAAGTTACACAGAAGGTGGGGGGGCTGTGAAAGCAAAGGCGGCAGTGCAGCCACAGCAGTGCTGACAGACACTAAGAACCTCAAGAGACAGCGAGGCAACCTGGCTCTGCCAAGGCCTTCATTTTAACCTGACATCCAGAACTCTGAGAGAATGAATTTCTTTCCAGACATGAAACCTGTGAGAAGGTGTTATGATGCCCCCAGAGATCAATTTACTGGGACAGTGTGCTCAAACCCAGCTGCAAATCCCCCAGAGAGACAAGGAGCTACCACTTCACCCAGACGTGCCTGGTGGTTCTCAAAAGCTGCCAAGTGCTAGCCCATTACCCGGGGGGAGGAATCAATACTCCACCACTCCAGAGTGCCTGACGGTGAGGCTAGCCTCTGGGGAGACTGTGGCTGGCTCATAAACAGGGGCAACTCCTGCTTCCAGAAGAGGTGAAAATGATCTGTGTTTGGAAGGATCCTAGTTTCTACCGAAGACTGAAATTTAGTAGTTCCTGGACCACCTGGCAAGAAACTGTGAAATAGGCTGATGACCCTGAGTTCATTATTTGTTTATATAGGGCACAGTGGGATCATTTAGGGTGTCATAGTCCCCCCATCGCAGTTCAGCTGAGCTTCAAAATAACTGTGTAGAGAAGTCATAAAGAATCTCTTCTAAAGCTGAAGAGGGAGAAACTGATCAAATGGTTGGGAAATGGCTGGCTCATCTCAGACCTCTGAGAAGGGCTGGGTGCTGCTAGGGACACCTAGGGACCAGATGCTCTTCCAGACCTCATCAAAGAAGAAGAATGCCAGCTGGGGTGGTGGTGGCGCACACCTTTAGTCCCAGCACTTAGGAGGCAGAGGCAGGCAGATCTCTGTGAGTTCAAGGCCAGCCTGGACTACAGAGTGAGTTCAAGGACAGCCAGAATTACTACAGAGAAATCCCATCTCAAAAAAAAAAAAACAAACAAACAAAACAAAACAAAACAAAACAAAAAAAAAACCAGGAGAGAGAGAGAGAGAAAGCCTTTCCATCTGCCAGATACGGACTCCTTGAGGATGACTAGCTGTAAAAATGTCGTGAAAATGCACTCAAGATGGAATAACATGTTGTTTTTAAAGGAATAAAGTCTTAAATTCCTTAACTTTTCAATATTTTGGTGTCATGATTCCCACTAGGTTATTCCTCAGACTAATGTTCCCATTAGTATAAGATAAAATACACAGAACTATAAATGTACTAGCAATAACTGGAGTGGTAATGTGGATATATACTTTACTAATTGAAGATCTAACAGGATTATAACAATGATCGTGATTTTGAAGCAACACTGAGTATGAAAGTTTAAAATATTCACAGCCCTTTTATACTATGGTACGAACACTGACTAGTTTGGGGGCCAGCAAGATGGCTCAGTGGGTACAAGCTCTTAGAGGTGCTTACAAGCCTGGTTACCTGAATTTGATCCCCAGAACTCACAATGGAAGGGGAAAGCCAACTCCTGAAGGTTGTGTACACACACACACACACACACACACACACACACACACAAATAATAAAATAGAAAAGAAATAGAAAGTGACTACTATGGAGACATTACCCATAGTGCAAGCCCTCCTCTGTCTGTTGCTTAGTCTCACTAAAGTTTAGCAAAAGGCTTACCAAGCTAGAGGCCATGTAAAACTCAGATACAATTTATCCCCTCCAAATTTACCCAGAATTCTATCTCTGGGCCCTCAGAGGTTCTTACAGAATTCAGGGTAGGGATTCCTGCAGTGTATGGAGAATTAAGAGCAGGAAAAGGAGGGTTCTAAAGTTTATCCACAGTTAAAGATGAAGTTATGTACTATATCCAGAAGCAGGAACATCACAGTGCCTCTGTCCGCATAGGACTGTCTTTTCTATCCTAAACATCTTCAGCCTTCTACTACTTCAACCATGGCGCTGACTCTAAACTACAGGTATTGGAAGTGAATGGAGGAAATTAGACCCTTTGTTTTATAGTTCCTCAGAATTTGTTTCATAGCTTCCTCAGAATTGAAACATCCCCAGCCCACTAGGGAAACGTAGAAAGTTACAAAAATAGCAAATCCTTTCATTTGTCTCAACACTAAACAATTGCTGGGGTGCAGGTTGGTAAAAAAAATAGTAAAGGTATATATATATATATATACACACACACACACACACACACACACGTATATATACATATATACGCACGGATATATATATGTATGTATGTCACATATATGCATGTATATATACATATATGTGTATTTGTACATATATATGTATGTACACACACATATATGTATGTGTATACGCACACACACACACACACACACATATATATGGGGCGCCAGAGGCAGGCTCAGGTATGCCTATAATCCTAGTACTTAGGAGGCTGAAACAGGAGGATAAGTTCAAGGCTAGGCCTTATCTCAAAAATTAAAAAGGATCAGTGGGCCACAGAAAAACTACAAATGCCTATACACAGCAATTAGAACCCCAAATCATTAAAAAAATAACTTCCTAAATATAGCCAGACATGGGGATGCATACCTTTAATCCCAGCACTTAGGAGGCAGAGACAAACAGATCTCTGTGAGTTCCAGACCAGTTGATCTACATCATGAATTACAGGCCATCCAGACTACATAAGGAGATCCTGTCTTTAAAAAAAAATCTTTCTAAATATATGTAAAACTTTAAAAAATATCCTTCAAACATAAGAAACATAAAAGCTCCATCACTGTGCACCATAATCACACTGCTCGAAACGAATGAAAAAAATCCTAAAGCAGCCAAAATAAAAGATACATTACATACACTGAAACAAAGATAAGTACATTATCAGATTTTTTATCAGAAACATGAGAGGACACTGAGATGTATTTAGCTAACAGAGAAGAGTCTTGGTGGGTGTGTAAGGTCCTGGGTTTAATTGTAATCACAAAAACAAGCAAAAGCAACCCAAAAAGTCCAGCTATCAGTCAAAAATTCTATACCCAGAAAAAATACAAAATAAAGCTTATCAATACAGGATATATTAAAGTGTGCCTTTCAGGCATGACAAGATGATAACAGATAGAACACTGGAGCCATAGAGTAGCACGAAGAAACATTGGGAATAGTAAGCAAATGGACAAATGTATGATTTTATATGACTTTATTCTTCTTAAAATCATTGGTCTTTCACCTGTGGAATCTAGATTTAAGTGTGTGTGTGTGTGTGTGTGTGTGTGTGTGTGTGTGTGTGTGTTTGTATCATGAGAACAGAGGATGATATATTTTTTAAAATTTATTTGTATTTATCTTATGTTCATTGGTGTTTGGCCTGCATGTATGTCTGAGGGAGACTGATCCCCTGGAACTGGAGTTACAGACAATTGCCAGCTGCCATGTGGATGCTGGGCATTGAACCTGGGACCTCAGGAAGAGCAGCCAGTGCTCTTAACCACTGAGCCATCTCTCCAGTTCCAGAAGAAGATATCTTAAGGGAGAAAAGAGGGGACAAAGAGAGAATCCATGTGACATGAAGCAGAAAGGAGGACTTTGGGGGAGTGAAGAGGACCAGGAAAAGCAGTACAGAGGGAGGGAAGTGGAAGGGGGGCAGATAAACAAGGTAGGAAGCCAGAGGGAGGGGAGGGTGGGTGGCTAAGAACAAGGTATAAGGACATGTACATGTGAACATGCTATAATGAAACCATCACATCGCTGCATGCTAGCTTTAAAAACGAACTTTAAAAGAACGGTCAATTGAAATAACAACAATGTACTATGGTATGGAAAAAAGTCATGACAGCAATGGCATATTATACGGGAAGTGGTATAATTGGAAATAGGTTACACTAAGTTAAAAGTGTGGAGCAGGAGGTGTAGCTAAGGAAGTAGGGTGCTTGCCTAGATGCACAAAGCCCTGGGTTCTATCCCAGTACCATTTAAAACCAGATGTGGTGGCACATGCCTGTAATCCCAGCACTCAGTAGGTAGACAGGAGGATCAGAAATTCAAGATCATCTTTAGCTATACCAGGCGAGCCAAGGCTTCATGATACTCTGTCTCCAAAACAAAACAAGCACAGTTGGTTAAAGGTATATTCTAAAACCTTTAAATAAACAACAGAAATAACAAAATACAATTTTGTTAAAAAGCCAGTGAAGAAGACAAAGGTGAGAAAAAAAAAAGCCAGGCAAGAAGCTCACACCTGTCATCCCAGTAATTGGAGGGTGGGGAAGGAAGATTAAGACATGAAGGCTAGCCTAGGCTACCTAGTGAGTTCCAGGCTGGCCTGAGTGACATGGTGGTGTGACACAATTTCCTCAGAATTGGAAGAGTCTCTCATAAAAGGAGAAGAGAGCTTCAGGAAATAAAACGAACCAGTCTCAGATATCTGAACCTTCTGAGAGTCATAAGGCCTCCTCAAAGTCACACAAACAGAAACAAGTGCTGCGAAGACTCCTATCCACCAGATCGCCAAGATGCCTCTAAACCCTGCAGGGAGCTCCAGGCATGCAGCTTTCGTGAATTGCCACCCACACTGGGTGAGCGTCTTGATGGAGAACTGCCTTTGAGTCACCCATACTTCTGAAGATAGCCCAGGTACACTCAGTGGTTCACCAAGCTAGGTGTGAGTAGACTGTTGCTTGGTCTGTTCTCAGTGGCTTATCTCAAATCAAGAGATGTTTGCTGACATCTCCAAAGTTACAGAACACAAGGAGTCTGTCATAAAACAAGCAGCGAGAAAATGAAAGCCCGGAGTAATATTTTAAAAGGCAAAAAATGAGGGGAGAGGTGGATGTAAATCTTGCCTGTCGACTGGACAGAATCTAGAGTCACCCAGGAGGTAAACTGCCAGGAATTTCTGTGAAAAAGTTTCTAGATTAGGCTAAGGAGGTGGAAGATGTAGGCTGTACACTGAGGTCTCTGACCGAGAGGAGCGCTGACACGCCTGTCTCTCTGCTTCCCAGCTGCGCATACAGTATCATCAGCGGCCTGCAACCCCTGCATAACAGACTGTACCCTTTCCTTCTTTAAGCCACTTCTGTTAGGCATTTTGTCACAGCAACAGAACAGTAATTAATACAGAGGGGAACAGAAGAGCCAGTACAAAGGGGAAGTAAATGTCAAGACAGACACAAACCTAACCATACTAATAAACACACAAAATATGAATGGCTCAAATACCTCAACTAAAAGGCAGATATCGCTGGCTCGGTGGTGTTGTGCCTATAATCCTAGCACTCTGAAGTCAGAGGCAGGGGGCTGGCCTGAGCTCAAGGCCAACTCTTGACAACACACTTGACAACAAGTGAGACCCCATCTTAAAAAATCCCAAACCAAACCAAAGCAAAATAAATAAATAAATACAGAACAGGCAAGTATTGTCATAACTGAGTTTTAAAACACCCAATTTTCTTTATAAGCAATGCACTTTAGGACTGGCAAAATTGTTCAGTGGGCAGAGGCTCTTCTGTGCAGTCCTGAGGCCCGAGTTCAATTCCTGGACTCTACGAGGTGGCAGGAGACAGCCAACTCCCAATCATTTTTCTCTGACTGCCACAGGCATGCATGGCACACACACAAAATAAATGAAATGTAGTAAAAGCTAGTAAGACTACCTAATATCAGAGCAGATTTTACAATACGAGCCAATGAAACAAGAGGATATTATAATCTCAAATTATGTACCTAATAACAAATTTCAATCTGTATGAAGCAAAACTGACAGAAACTCAAAAGAGAATATACAGTTATAATCAGTGAATTAATTTTATTTATTTATTAAGTTAGAGCTTCATATAGCCCAGGCTTGAAACTTACTGAGGATGACTCTCCTGCCTCCACCTCCTGAGTGCTGAGAAACTATAGGTGTGCCCCACCACACCTGGTTTCAGCATAGTGCATGGGTGGCCTCGTGCATGCTAGGCAAAGCTCTACCAACCGAGCTATGCCCTAGACTAGCCAGTGATTTAAAAAAAAAGTTTTATTTATTTTTTATGTGTTTGGTGTTTTGCTTGCATGTATGTCTATGCACAATCTGAGTGCCTAGTGTCTATGTAGGTCAGAAGGGGGCATCAGATCCCTTGGAACTGGAGTTACAGACGATTGTGAGCCACTGAATGGGTGCTGGGAATTGAAGCCAGGTGCTCTGAAAGAGTAGCCAATGTTTTTAACCACTAAGCCATCTCTGCAGGCCCCTAGCCAGCAAGTTCATAACCTTCTTTTAATAATAGAGTAGGCAAAAAAATCACTGAGGATATATGATCCTTGAACAACTATGTCATCTACTTTGACTTATTCAATGTTTATTCAACACTTCATTGAACAGAAACATAATACATACTGTTTGGATATGCAAGCAAAACATTTTTAAAGGTATGCTATACTCTGGCTCATAAAATGGTGCCTAACAAATTCAAAAGGGTTCAAGTCATACCAAGTATGTTCTGTGACAACAGAGTTCAACTGGAAACTAATAATAGAAGGATCCTGGGGGAATCTTCATGTTTCTATTTTTTACTTTTAAATTGCATTTTGTGGGTGGTGGTGGTGGTGGTGGTGGTGGTGGTGGTGGTGGTGGTGGTTTTGAATGAGAACAGTGCCCCATAGGCTCACATGCTAAAGTGAGTACAGAGGACTTGTGTGTGTCAAGGATTGAATTCAGATTGTCAGGCTTAAGACCGAGTGCCTTTACCCGCTGTGAGTCCTGTCACAAGCTCCGATGTTTTTAGATAATGGGTAACACATGGATCAGACAGATCTCTAGAGGGAAATTAGAAATATTTTTAAAGGTTTATTTTTATTTTGTGTGTATGATTCTTTTGCCTGCATGTATGTATGTACCTGGTGCCCAGACAGTTGTGAGCCACCATATGGGTGCCAGGAACCACATATGGCTCCTTTGGAAAAGCAGTCAATGCTCTTAACCACTGAGTCATCTCTCCAGCTCCATGGAATTAAAATTTAAAACTGAATGAAAATGAAAATACAACTTTCCAGAATGTGTAGTATGTTACTAAGGGAGTATTTAAGGAGAAATGAGTAACTCTGAAAATCTACTTTAGATAAAATAAAAGGCTTTAAATCAATGACTTAGCTTTTACCTTAAGAAACCAGGAAAAAATGGGGTTGGAGAGATGGCTCAGTAGTTAAGAGCACTGGCTGCTCTTCCAGAGGACCTGGTTTGATTCCCAGCATACACATGGTGGCTCGCAACCATCTGAAATGCCAGTCCCAGGGGTACTACTACACCACCTTCTGTGCAAAACACCCACACACAAAAATCAAAAAGAAATTAAAAAAACAGAAAAAAGCACGGGAAGTTAAGCAAAAGTAAACAAATGAAAGATAATACACATCAAAGTAGAAATTAGTCAGATATGAACTGGGGACATAGATCAGCTTGTAGAGCCCTTGCCTGTACCAGAGAGAGAGAGAGAGAGAGAGGGAGAGAGAGAGAGGGAGAGAGGGAGAGAGGGGGAGAGGGAGAGAGGAGACAAAAAGGCAACAGAGAAAATCAGCCAAGGCTGATTCTCTTAGAGCAATAATAGCCAGACCAATTAATGGAAAACGAGAGAAGCCACGTGTTGCCAGTATTGGAAACGAGAAAGGTGGTATCACTACAAACAGTAGGAGAACATTACTAGCAGCTTTATATCAACAAGTTGAGCAATTTGTAAGAAACAAAATTATTAAAAGATACAAATTACCAAAGGTCATTCATGAAGAAATGGATAAATTCTTTAAAAAAATGTTTTGTTTGCAGGTGCACATGCATGCGTGTGTAGGTACATGTGCAGGTGCAGTAGCTTGAATGGAAATGCCGCATTTGGAGGGGGTATGTCTCTGGGGGAAGGCTTTAAGGTTTCAAAAGACCTGTGCCTTTCCCAGTGTGCTCTCTGCTTCCTGTTTGTAGAGCAAGATGAGAGCACTAAATTGTTGCTACTGCCACGCCTTTGCCTCCTGGGGGCTGGGATTAAAGGTACCTGTCACCACACCCGGCACAAAATATGTAGTTTGAAGAGAAAAAGAGCAGCAGTTGGAGTCACGGCTTGTGCGGAAAGAGATAAGGTGATTGAGGTGAGGCCTGATCCAAAATGGAATAAAGGAGGGGTGCCCTCAGGGCAAGATCCCACCCAGCTAACCTTCGGATTTGTGACAGAAAAAGGCCTCGGGAATTTTCTGCTCCTTGAAAAGAAAGCTGTTGCAAATGTGATTCCAAGTTCCATCCCAAGCTGGCAGGCAAACTTGGCAGTGTCATCCATGTGGCTTTAGAATCATGGAGGATACACTAGTAAAGGGGTTGCAGACTCTTCGTCTGAGGTTAAGGGGAGCTGCTGAGGCCCGGCCATGGGTGGCAGGCCCTGCATGAATGCCCTGAGAAGCCTTTGTGTGAGAAAGTGACGTCTGAGTTGCACTGGAGGCCCCAACGTGTTGGAGCTGCCAGAGTCATGGGACACCTACCAAGGAGAGCTGTAGACAGGGAGTGGAAAGGGGGGTAGGGGGTGGGGTTGGGGAGCAGTCAGCAAGGCGGGAAGGGTGGAGCCATCAGAGCTGGGGGTGGGGGCGGGGCTTGGTCTTGCTTTGGTCCAGTCTTTCCTCACTTTTCCTCCGTTTCGGTTTCTCCCCTTTGGAATAGTAGCGGTATTCTGTGCTACGGAGGGTTACAGTTAAGAGACTGCCTTCAGTCTCAGAAGAGATTTGAATTTTGGATTTTAAAGCAGTGTTGAGACTGAAAGACTAAGGGGACTTTTGAAGTTGGACTAAATGCATTTTGGATTATGGTACAGCCAGGAGCCTATGGGGGCCAGGGAGTGGAATGTGGTGGTTTGAATGAGAACCGCCCTCCCCCCATAGGCTTGTATGTTCGAATACTTAGTCCTCAGTTGGTGAAACTGGGAAAGACTAGGAGGTTCGGACTTATTGGAGGAGGTGTGTCCCTGGGGCAGGCTTTGAGTTTTCAAAAGACTCCTAACATTCCCAGTCGTCGCCCCCCCTACCCCCCCCCCCCCCCCCCGCCCTTTCTCTCTGCCTTTCATTTGCAGATCAAGATGTAAGCTCGCAGCTGTTCCTGACACCATGCCGTTTGCTCTGCCACCGTGGACTCCAAGCCTCTGGAATTGTAATCCCAATGGAATACTTTCTTTCATACGTTGCTTTGGTCATAGTGTTTTGTCATAGCAATAGAAAAGTAGCCAAGACAGCAGGCTGTCTGCCTCAACCACACGCCACTGGATCTCACTGGTTCTGCAGGCTAGACTAGCCAGAGAGCCCAGAATCCTCCTGTCTTTGCTTCTCTAGCAATGGGAGTGCAAGCTTGTGCATCATGTTCTGTTTGCTTGTTTGTTTGTTTTAAATGGATGCTCAGGCCCCAGTGTTTGGCAACAAACACTTTACCAACTGATTTATCTCAACTCTAATACAAAGATAAATTCTTATGTCAATTAGAGGAGAGAAAACTTCAGGCTAGGTGGCTATACTGCTGAGATTTTATAAATACTCACAGAAGAAGTAATATCAATTCTACACAAATTCTTTCAAAAAAAATCAAAGAGGATGGGCTTACAAGACAGCTCAGGGGGTACTTGCTGCCAAATCTAACAACCAGAGTTGGATCCCTGGAACCACATGGTAGATGTAAAAGAACTGACTCCCACGAGTCATTCTCTGGCTTCCACTTGTACATGCGCACGCGCGCGCACACACACACACACACACACACGTGTAAAATTTGTTTTTAAGAAACAAAGAGGAGAAATAATTCTCAACTAACCCAAGAGATAGCAAATATTCATATGATATTCAAATATTACTCTGATACAAAAACCAATCAAATAAATGACAGCAAAAAATGTAAGTACTGATCACGAAGACAGATGTAAAAAATATAAGCAGGGCTGGGGATGTAGTTCAGTCGGCAGAGTGCTTGCTTTGTAAGCATGAAGCCCAGGGTTCAATCACCACATCATCTGGGCTTGGTGGCATACACCTGTAAACCCAGCACAAGGGTGGTAAAGGTGGGAGGGTCAGAAGTTCAAGTTCATCCTTGGTACATAAGGAGTTCAAGGCCAGCCTGGGCTACAAGAGACTATCTCAAAACAAAGAAACAATCAAATAAATTAATGAGGCTTTAGAGATGGCTCAGCTGTTAAAAATACTTGCTGCTTTTTCAGAGGCTTTTAGTTCAGTCCCTAGTACCCATGTCTGGTGCTCATAACCACCTATAACTTCAGCTCCAGGGAGCCTAATGCTCTCCTCAGGTCTCCAGGGGGCATCCTCACACATGTGGAATACTAATACATAGACACACATACACATAAATAAAAATGAATGCTTAAAATTTTTAAATGAAGTTAAATATTCTAAACAAAATTTTATTAAATTGAATCCAATAGCATATTAAAATATGATGCATATTTTAATATATACAAGTAGAGTTTATTAGACAAAACGCAGGATTCGTTTAATATTAGATAATCATCTAATGTAGTTTAGTATGCTAAAGCAAAAATTTTAAATATATGATTGGGGCTGGAGAGATGGCTCAGTGGTTAAAAGCATGTATCGCTCTTGCAGAGGACCCAGGTTCAGATCCCAGCATCCACAGCAGGTGGTTCATAACTCCAGTTCCAGGGGATCTGATGCCCTCTGGCCTCCTTGGGCACCTGCATATATGTGATATATAAATCCAAGCAGGCACATATACATACATATAATTTTTTAATCTTTTAAGATTATTAAAGCTCATACTTCTAAGTGGTGGTGGTGGTGCATGACTTTAATCCCAGAGCTTGGGAGGCAGAGGCAGGTGGAACTCTGTGAGTTTGAGGCCAGCCTGATCTACAGAGTGAGTTGCAGGTCAGCCAGAGTTACAACTGAGAAACCCTGTCTCAACACCCCCCTCAAAAAAAAGGATGATCCTCTCAATAGATGCAGAAAAGGTATTTGGCAAAATCTAATATCCATTTGTATTCTGGTCTTTTTGAAAGAGAACCTCACTATGCCCTTGCTGGCCTGAAGTACTAAGTGGACCAGGCTGCTCTCAGACTTGCAGGGGCCCTCCTACTTCTTTCTGCCTCCTGAGTGGAAGGATTACAGGTGTGTGGTGTGTGTGACCACACCCAATCCTGACTTACCTTCTTTTTTCTTTTGTATTACATTTTTAGATGTGTGTACATGCACAGAGCACATGTGGAGGTCAGAGGACAACTTGTAGAAGTCAGTTGGCTCTCTCTGTCCACCATACAGGTTCCAGACCCCATACTCAGGCTGTCAGGCTTTTGGCAGGCGCTTTCACCTGCTGGGCCATCTTGCTGACCCAACACCCCTTCTTCATAAAAACGCTCAGTCACTAAAAACAGCAGGGACTCCTTCAACTTGATAAAGAACATTTATGAAAAACTTACAACTAATGTAATGTATATGGGCGAAATTCTCAGTGCTTCCCACTCAAGAGCAAAGCACACTGGCTCTCATCACTACCAATCAGCATTATGGAAGATACAGTCGGAATATTCAGACAGAAAGATAAGCCAAAGGCATCTAGATTAGACAGTAATAAATGGACTTTATTTTCAAATGGCAGGACTGTCTGTGTAGCAATCGGATGGGCTCTTTCAAAGGATACTAGGACTCAGTGAGTGGATTTGGTAAACTGTCGATCAATAGACAAAAATCATCTGTATTTAGAACAACTGGAAATTGAAACCTAAAGTAATATTTGTAGTACATGAAAATAATAAAATAGAAACAAACCTAAACAGATGTAAACTATCTGAAAACTGCAAATATTGCAGTTGAGTAAGGAAGATCTGAATAAATGAAGAAATATACCGGTGGGTACACCAGAAAACTCTTCATTGTCAAGATACTAATTTTTCCCAAATTAATCCAGAAACCCAATGTAATTCCAATCAAACCACAGGGCCTTTTTCTCTTGGAGGAAAAAAAAAGAGAAGCCAGGTCTGTGAAGATGGCTTTGTGGGTAAAAGTGCTAGCTGCACAACCAGAGGCTTGCCTTCAACCCCTACAGCCGTAACCTGACGCAGTTCCTATGAAGTTGCAAAGCGTGGGGAACAGCTAAACAAGTGGGAACATAAGAACAAGGGAGCAAGACGGTCCAGCGGGGAAGGGGCTTGCCACCAAGAATTAAACCTGTGGCACCCACACAGCGGGAGGAGAGGACGGAGTCCCACCTATTGTTTGACTTCCACGAGTACATACACATACATAGACAAAGCCATAAAGGTCGTTTAAAAATACATGAATTATGGGCTCAGGGCAGAGCGCAGTTGGCACTTAGCTTGCCTGGCATGCATGACACCTTGGATTTGATCCTCAACACTGCATAAAAGATGTGTGGCGGTGCGTGCCTGTGATCCCAGCACTTGTGAAGGGAGAAGGATGAGACGTTCAGAGTCATCTCTGGGTCCACTTCAAAGCTAGCCTGGAGTCCATGAGAGTATCTCAAAAGTAAGTAAGCAAATGTATATGTTTGCTGGCTGGCGTGGTGGCTCACACTTGGGAGGCAAAGGCAGAAAGATCAACTTGAGTCCCGGGCTAGCCTTGTGTACATACATAATGAGTTTCAGGTCAGCCAGGGCTACATAGTGAGATCTTGTCTCAAAGAATAAAAACAACAAGGATTTGTATAAAGCAATGGTAATCCGAATAGTGTGATATTGGCATAAAAGTGAATACTAATGGTTCAATAGGACAGACAATAGTCCAGAAATAAGGTCAAACACATAGAAATCATAGTTTTTTGTTTTTTAAACAAAGGGAAAGACAGTATAACAGAGCAAGGAGAGTCTTTTAAAGAAATAATGCTGCAATAACAACATCTCCTGGGTGGAGAATATAGCTACAAAAAGAAAAACAAAGAAAAGAAAAGAAAAAAATATTTTAGACCAATCAACCAACCAACCAACCAAAAACATTTTGAATGAAAACCTCTCATCATTTGCAAAAATTTGCTTAGGGGTTAGGAGAGTAGCTCCGGGCTGGGGGTGTAGCTCCATGGCAGAGCATATACACAGCATTCACAAGGTCCTTGGTTCTGTCTCCAGCATCCAAAAGCCAGACTGGAGCTGGAGAGATGGCTCAGTGGGAAGAGCACTGGCCGCTACTGCTGTGGATCCAGGTCTGTTTCTCAGCACCCACATGGCAGCTCACCACTATCTAACTCCAGTTACAGATCTGATGCCCTTTTCTGGCCTCCCTGGGCACCAGGCACACATGTGGTGCAAACATACATGAGTCAAAACATTCGTACACATACAATATAAATTTTAACAATATTTTAAAAATTAACCTAAATGGATCACGGACTTAAACATAAAACCCAAACCCATAAAATATAGAGGACCTCAGCTAGGACAGCAAACACACAAGCCACAAAAGAAAAGAGTAAACATGTATTAGACTTCCTCCACGCAGGTAAGACATCTGCTTTTCAAAAGGCATTGCTATGAGATTAAAGACATAAACACGGACTGGGAGAAAATGTATGCCAAGCATCTCCCTGATGAACCACCTGCACCTACAGCAGACTGTCCTGACTCAATATCGAGAACAGAATCTACCCAGTTAAAAAGGAGGGCAGCGGTGAGGATTTGAACAGCAACTTACCAGACACTGCTGGGATGGCAGATAAACACATGAAGAGCTGGGCATCGTTGGCACTTGGGGCTACACGGATTAAAAGCACGACAAAATTCTACTACACACTTATTAGAAAAGCTAAAGACAAAACTAGATCTTTCTAAGCGTTGATGGGAATGCAGAGGAAACGATGTTCAAACACTACGATCAGAATGTAAAATATTACAAACACTTCAGAAACGGACTGATTCTTACAAAGCTCAGCACACACTTGTCACATGAGATCCAATCCACTTTTAGGTATTTTCTCCCAGAGAAACAAAAATGTCTATCCAGATAAAGAGTTGCATCTGAATGTTTATGGATTTCATTTGCAAATCCCCAAACTGGAAAAAATTCAAAAGTTTACCAAATGATAAGAGGACAAATATTTTGTCTAATTCATACTATGGAATAGATTCAACAATATAAACAAATGAACTACTGACTTGTGCCACAGCGTGGATAAATCGCAAAAACTTGTGGCAAGAAAAGGTCACACGTTGTACTCCTAGACTGGCTAAGAACTAGAGGCAATCCTCCTGCCTTAGCCTCCTGAGTGCTGGGATTACAGACATGTACTACACCCGGTGAGTTGCATATTACATATGCATTTTATTGTTTATCATTATTTCTAATTAGATTTATTTTTAAAATAAAGAATAAAGAGACATACTTCTAATGTTCCTGTAATAAAAGGGAAATCATAACAAATTTAACAATGCTTAGCACTGAGACAGGTACAGCGGATCTGTTTCCCCAGCCCTCAGAAAAGTATTTTAAGTAAATGGCATAGCTGTGAATGATTGTGTTAATAAAGAAAAAGGTAGAAACTAACAAGCATCCAACTTAAGGAGCTGGAAAAGAATAACGAAATAAAGCCAATGAAGCAGAGATTAATGTACCGTAAAACAATACACGTTAGGAAAAGATCGACAAGGCTAACAGCTTTTTAGAAATAATAAAGTGCTGGGGAGGTGGCTCATTAGTTAGGAGCGCCGGCTGTTCTTCCGGGGGACCCAGGTTCAATTCCCAGCACCTACATGGCTGCTAACAACCGTCTGTAACTCCAGGTTTCGGGGATTGGGCGCCCTCTTCTGGCCTCCACAGGCAGCAGGTGCATGTGTGATGCACAGACACACATGCAGGCAAAACACTCAAAAAGCCAAAATTTAAATTAAGTAAAAATAATTTTAAAAGGAAAAAAATAAGCAGAAGTATAGGGAGGGCAATGTACTTTTATAGTCCCGGCATTCGTGAGGCTGAGGCAGGAGGATGGCTGTAAGCTTAAGGCCAGCCTGGGCTATAGAATGAGGATCAGGTGAGCCGGCTGCATAACAAGACCCTGCCTCAAACAAATAAACAAATAATAAGCACATTAAAAAAAAAAAAAAAAACAAACGCTAATTCGCCAGCCAAAGCTAAGAACAAAGATATGAGGCAAACATATTGGAATGAGGAAATGTTTGCAGCAAAAACAGCCAAGACTTATTTATTTATTTATATTTAGTTATTTATTTTTGTGTTTTCGAGATAGTGTTTCTCTATTATATAGCTCTGGCTGTTCTGGAACTCACTATGTAGACCAGACAGGCCTTGAACTCACGGAGATCCACCTGCCTCTGTCTTCTGAGTGCTGGGATTAACGGTGTCTACCACCATGTCTGTCCAGAGAATTTTTTTTTGAGAACTTAGGAACAATGCACAGATTCCTTTAAATGTAAATTAATCAAAACAGAGAAAGGTTTGGAGTGCAGCTCAGCGACAGAGCATTGCCTGGTACGCACAAGGCCCTGTGCTTGGTGAAAAAGCACAGAAGGCCTAAGTAATTTTCTGAAAAAAAGAGTCAAACTTGAGAGAAAAATTCTAACAAAATTCCACAGAGCAAATCCTAACTCATTCAACAAACAATAAAAAAGAGACCAGAGAGCAAATCCTAACTCATTCAACAAACAATAAAAAAAGAGACCAGAGAGCAAATCCTAACTCATTCAACAAACAATAAAAAAGAGACCAGAACCCATTTAATTATTTAAGGCTGGCAAATCATGGGTAAAAACTACATAATAAGTCTCACACCTTTAATCCCAGCACCCAGGAAGCAGAGGCAGGCGGATCTCTGTGAGTTCAAGGCCAGCCTGGTCTACAGAGTGAGTTCCAGGACAGCCAGAGTTACAACAGAGAAACCCTGTCTCAAACAAAAAACAAACAAACCCCCAAAACCTAAAACAAACACTTACACAATAAAAAGCAAATTATAAGAAAATTACAAACCACAGATTAACATGAATGTAAACACCATGAACACATAGAGGCAGAGCAGTTAGTGCAGCTGATGGAGATAGCAAATCCTCATAGGCTCTCTACCCCACAGGCCATGCAGTATTAAACTTCATTGACATAATGGAACTTGGAAGAGGCTCCTTTGGGAATGTGCCTGTAGCACACCACCAGACCTGAGTTAGATCCAGGTTAAAAAAGCCAGAGTCACGGACATCTGTAACCCTAGTGGAAGGGCTGGAGACAAACAGATCCCTGGAGCTCACTAGCCAGCCAGTCTAGCCAATCTCACGTTCAAGTGAGAGACTATCTCAAAAGGTAGGGTGGAGGAGATGGAGAAAGTTGTCAACTTTGACCTCTAACATCCACATGTGTGTACACAAGTAAAAAACAACTCAAAATTCTGTTAGTGTAATTAAGCACATTAATAGATAAACAGATTAAAGGAGAAAAGCTATATGATCAACTCAACACATGCAGAGAAAAGCAATATTTTCAACATCCATTCGTGATTAAAATGCAAAACCACCTTTCTTAACCGGATGAAGTATAATCAGCAGATAGCTGGAGTTAACATTCTTTTATGTTGTTTTTGAGAAAAGGGTCCTAGGCAGTACTGGGTAACCTTGAGCTTGAAATGTAGCCAAAGATAACCCTGAACTTCTGATCCTCCTCCTGACTGCTGGAATGATAGGTGTATGTCACTGTACTGTAGACAGTGCAAATGTTTTCTTTCAAATCTAGAACAAAGCTGGGCCTAGTGGTAAGCCCTAATTTCAGGTACTTGGGAGGTAGAGGCAGGAAGATCACAAGTTCAAGGCTTGCCTGAGATACAGAAAGAGACCAAGGCCAGCCTGAGAAACTTAGTGACTCTCTGTTTCAAAATAAAAGTAAAAAGAGGAGCAAGCAGTGAGTCCTGGGAGGAAGGCGGGGAGGGAGAACCAACCAACCAAAGAAAAGAGAACCAACCAAATAAATATATTGCATAAATGTCAAGTAGACAGGATGACACGATGATACTGTATTTCAAAGCAAAACAAGAATGCCCATTACTAGCCAGGATGGGCAGCTTACTCCTATAGCCCCAGCACTTGGGAGGCCAAGGCTGGAACATCATAAGTTTGAGGCTAGCCTGGGTTATATAGGGAGGCCCTGTCTAAAAAAACAACAAAGTAATGTCCATTACAGTGCTTGGTTGCTTTTGGTTTTTGGCAGGTTGGCTATGACCTCAAACTCATAGAATTCTACCTGTCTCAGCTTCCTGAATCCTGAGATTAAAGGTGTGCACCACCACATCCAGCTTCCAATGCTTATGATGTTCAAGGCTGTACTTGTAGTCTTAAACAGTGCAAGAACGCAAGAAAAGTAACATATAAAAGACTGGGTAGCTAAAACAGCTGTTTGAATAAAATGGCATATACACAGAAACGCAAAGCAGCTTCATATGCATGGTGGCTCTGCAGGACAGACTCTCAGGCCTGGCCAAGAGTCCATGGGTGAGGCTGGAGAGATGGCTCATCAGTTAAGAGCACTGGCTGCTCTTCCAGAGGACCCAGGTTTGGTTCCTGGGACCCATATGGCAGCTCACAATCATTTGTAACTCCAGTTCCAGAAGCTCTGATGCCCTCTTTGGGCCTCCGCAGGCACCAAGCACTGAAAGGTGTGTGTGTGTGTGTACATCATATGGGCAAAACATTTATACACATAATATAAAAAACAACGTAAAAGTCCATGGCTGGGTAGGTTACAGGCCCTAGGACTGAACTTGTTATTGTTTTGCTAAGAGGCCATGCTGTGAAAATGCCTTCTACTCATTTATGTTTACACCCATAGACCTGGGCTGCTCTTAACCTTGGTCAGGAAGCTACCGTTTGCAGTGGGTAGCCGTCAATGGAGCATAACTGGTCCAATTGCTGAGAACAAGAGACTGGATGCTCAGTTCTAAATGTGACATCTTTATCAACCCTTCCACCAAGGCTCAGGAAACACCATGGAAGAGAGAATAGAAAGAATCTCAGAGCCAGAGGATGGGGCTAGTGCTGTAAACTGCTGTCTTCGTGGCAGAAGATAGCATTGCATTTGTGAACTCAAAGCAGCTCTGGTTACCTGCACAAGACCAAGTCACCCCAAATTCTAGCATAGATGGGGTAAGGGATCTCCAGACCCCACTCCTTACTGAGGAGCTACTGGTAGTCATTGGTGTGATTCCCATGTCCCAGTGTATGGCCCCACACCGTGTACATATGCTGTGAGGGAGCTGTTTAAAAAAAAAAAAAAAAGACATGAAGTTGGGTGTGTCTGTTGAGGGGGATATAGGAGGCGTTGGGGTAGGGAAAACGTGGGTAGATATGGTCATATTTCATTGTAGATATGTATGAGTTTTTCAATAATAAAGAAAAATTAAAGATATCATTTACAGTGGAAATAAAATATATAAGTGGTCAAGAGAAGATATGTATGTCTGAATGGCTCATTCCTTCGCCTCTTCAGGTCTTTCCTCAAATGCCACCTTACCAGTTCAGTTCAGTCTACTGTGACCATTCCACTTAAAATTGCATGTCTCCATCATAATTATTTTTATTTGTACCTATTTTGCCATTTCCTTCTAACAGACTTAACCTTGATATAAGTAGATTCTAAAACTTACACGAGAACACAACAGGCCAAAATAGCCAACATTTTCTTGAAAAACAAAAACAAAAACATTACTACCTAACTCCCTGGGCTTTCTCCATACACAAGGACAAGTATTTTGTCTGCTTCATTCTATATATAAAGCCTAAAACTGTCCCAGGAGGTCTCTTGGTTCTTGTCTTCTTGAAGGAAAGAATTCAGTCAAGAGACATAGACAGTTTCATCAGAAGTTTATTTAACAAAGTGAGCAAAATTAAACACTCCGAAAGAGATGGTAGCGGATTGCCTCAAGGCAGGGATAGGTCCAGGAGGTTCTGCTTTTGGGTTTCAAAAGGGTTTTCATGAGTATTTATGAGATTAAGTGGCAGATTCATGATGTAAGGTAACCCTTTTCCCTCCCAAATCATGGTGGACCAGATCTCCCTTTTAGAGTATTGCAGGGCTGGAGAGGTGGCTTAGCAGTTGAAGAGCTCTTGTTGCTCTTGCAGAAGACCAAGGTTTGGTTCCAAGCACCCACATGGCAGCTCACAACCATCTGTAACCCCAGTTCCGAGGGATCCAGTGCCCTCTTCCGACCCTTCTAGCACCAGGCTCGACTGTTGTGCACATACATACAACACAGGCAAAACACCCATACACACATACAAAAAAAGCCACAGTGCAATTAGTATTATAATGATTTCAGGTCTTTTGAGAACACAGACCCTCTATGAATGCCTGAGTGTGGGAGAATGTCCTCTGGCGCCTTGAGACCCGGATGTGTGTGGGAAGATGCCCTCTAGCTCCTTGATTTCTGACATTTTCAAAAACGTTTAACCACAGAGGCATTCTGACTGTCAGGAGACGCAGCTGCCACAATGCAACGGCAGTGTCCTTGTTACCTCATCTCTAGCTCCTTGTCTACCTGGTATCAGAATCTGGTCCGCACACTACTACCTGGTGCCTGGTACACAGTACTGTTCAACAACTATTTATTGAATAACAGAATGGGTGAAAACAGTAAGTATATGTAGCTTTAAAAAATTACACAACTTTACTGGAAGGCATTAAAAGCAGCTCTATAAATGAACAGGTACACTGTATTCACTATAATTACTCAAAGGATATTATTACACATTAAGGACTGTGTTTTGTTGGTGTGTTGTTGTGAGCATTGGTGTACAAATTTATACAAACAAATTCTAAAATTTACATGAAAGTACAAAAGGCCCAAATGCCCAATATTCTCTTGAAGAAATATTTAGGGAAAGTGAGGGATTTGTCTTATATACTTTTCCTATATTATTATTGTTATTATAAGTCTTTAGTTATTAGAACACCTAAAGGTCACTAAAATCAATAGTGTCAAATACCTACAGTTCCAGCACTGTACTAGGGAGGAGGCAAGAGGGTCTCAAGCTCAGTGGCAGCCTGGGCTACTCAGTGTCTCAAAAACAGTAAACGAGTAATTTAGGTAAATAAGTAAATAAATACAAAACAAGAAAAAAACCCAATAATTGAAAAAGACAGCTGCATGGTGCCACACACCTTTAATCCCAGCACTTGGAGGCAGAGGCAGGCAGACCTCTATGATCTGGTCGATCTATCTAGTTTCAGACCAGCCAGAGCTACACAATAAGAGCGAGTTTCAAAACAAAACAACAACAGCAAAACAAACAACAAACACAACTCTAACGACACAATATATTATTTAGAGATTACACAATCTGGGATGACTTAATTTAGAAATAACGAAGTCACACTTATCCTCATGAGAAGACTAGACAACAGTATGAAACAGGAGAGAGTTGGTTGCAGTGACTTTTCGTTCATGTTTATATTGTTTTGTGGGGCAGGTTTTCCCTGTGGGGCAGGTTTTCCCTGCATAGTCTAGGCTGGTCTCTCACTCACCGTCCTGTGGTGAGTACTGTTTCCCAAAAACTAGGATTATAGGTATGTGCTACCATGCCCAGCCTCAGGGGGAGTAGGGGGCTTCTGTTGTTTTGAGACAGGGTCTCTGTGTAGCTCTAACTCTATGGATCATCCTTCTGCCTCTGCCTCCTGAGTGCTGAGATCACAGGCGTGCACCACATGCTCAGCATTCAGCCGTATTGTTTTTAATGTTCCATGAATACATTGGTATGTTCACAGGTGCTTATTATTATGTTTCATGATTTTTATTTTCTTTTTCTTTTATATGTATCACATAGAATATAACTTTTCTTTTGAAAAAAAAAAGACTTTAAGAAAATGACTTTATTTTATGTGTTTGTCTGAATGTATGTATGTATTCCATGTGTGGGCCTGGTGCTCTAAGATGTCAGAAGAAGGTGTTGGATCCCCTGGAACTGGAGCTGGAACTGGTGGTGAACCATCGTGTGGGTGATGGGAACTGAACCTGGGCCCCTGAAAGAGCAACCAGCGTTCTTAATCACTGAGCCATCTCTCCTTGGGGATGAGGGTGGAGCTCTGCAATAGAGTGTCTCAGTAGTACCCACAAGCCCTGGGTTTCATCCTTAGCATTTCCAGAATAAAATAAATAAAAATAAAATAAAATAACGTCAGTATAAAAGCCAGGAAAAATTTTAAAAATTGGCAGACTGGACAAACTTCATCACAAGCACAGTTCAAAGACAACAACCATAGGACAAATATGTACAACTCATGACAAAGGACCAACTTCTTTCAGATAAATCACTGAGAAAAGCCAACTGTTTTAGAAAAATTAGCACAAAACACGAAGAGACTGTTAAAAGATACACGAGGGTATGCTCAGAGAAAGAGAAACAGAAGTCGCCGGACAACTACTGCTCAGTTACTGACGGAGACGGAGGGGAGTAAGGGAGCCCCGGCGTGCTGTCAACCTCACACCTCCTGTCAGTCCCCGGAGCTCGCTCCTGCGGCATGCCTACAACCCGAATGCTGCTCCTGTACTCAATCCTTGACGATTTCGAGACCAACGCACATTTTTCCTTCCCGTACTCTCTCTGCTCCAACCCTTGAGAATTTTTTTCCAGTTGACGTTGTCCCGCCCCTTTCACTGTCCCGCCCCTTTCACTGGCCACGTGTTACTAATAAATTCAAACAGGAAATACTCCCACCTATAGGCAGTCCACGCTCCAACCCCCTTCTAACCAGCTTAAACCCTGCCCGGTCATTCATCTCCAACAACTCTTCAGCCCCATCTGAACTTGCCAAGCTTGCACTGTGCTCAGCTGGCAGCCCCTTACCTGGGCTCACACAGCCACTCACCTGCTTGTATCTGAACGTGTATAGCCCAAGACGGCTGGCCAGAGAACGTTCTCACGAAATTTACGACCACAGCCCTCAGGCAGGCCCTAGTGCTCTTTGGCAATTGTGCGAGATTTCCCTAGACCATCCACTCTCCTAGACAACCATTTTATCCCCCTAGTGTCTCCCTCTCCATCTTCATCCTCAGCTGCTGACCTTCCTTCTTCACTGAGAAAACAAAGCGATCATAAAGTAAAACTGAAAAAAGCACTTAGAAGAGAATGTCAGCAATCTGGCTTCCACACTAACCCACTTCAGAGTCCATGTTCTCTGTCTTCCCGGCTGCTTCCCTGTGTTCCCAGATAAAACCAGCACATCAACCAGTGCGCTAGAGCCTGCCCCTGTTGCTAGCTGCAGGACATTAGCCTAGAAATCCTCCCTTCACTTTCTCGCATACTGGCAGTGTCTCAGTATGTCACCCTGAGTTTCCCTTGTCCTCACTTACATCGCTCTAGGCACCACCCTGCTTCTCTGACCCCTTCAAAGTTGTTCTCTTGTTTCTGAACTCTCTAACCCCATTCTCTCTGTACACTATAGGGAGCGAGTGAAGTCCTGACTGAATGTGTATTGTTGACGTGGGCACCGACAGACACATCACGAACCCCAGCAGCTCAATCCCACGAGAGTGGCAAAGCCTTCCCCAGGTGATGCTGAGGGATGGAAAAAGCCTTCCTTGGATCCGAGTTTGGATGTTGAGAGTGTGCAGTACCATCACCACCCCCGCTGCTCAGTGTTCACATGCTGAAGACTGCCTCTCTGTTCAGCTGTGACCACCCTGCCTGTTTGTTTATCTGCAGGAACCTCCTTGTTCAGCTGCAGACGATAACCCCACCCTCCTGTTTAACCGTGTATGATGAACACACTGCACTTCTGGTATGCCAAGGCCCCTCTATCAAACTGAGGGTGGACCACACCCATTCCCAGCTTTTCTGTGTCCATGTTTGTCATTCCTTCATGCTCTTGCTACCCCATTTAGGTCAATCCCTAGAGCTGTGCAAGGACTTGGCAGTGCACCTCATC
Organism: Cricetomys ansorgei; assembly: GCA_026225945.1. Taxonomy (NCBI): domain Eukaryota; kingdom Metazoa; phylum Chordata; class Mammalia; order Rodentia; family Nesomyidae; genus Cricetomys; species Cricetomys ansorgei. Next base: position 29,866,798 of record JAMJFZ010003875.1, on the reverse strand, counting down.
TCCGCTGAAATAAAGATTCCTGTTGAGGTCCCCGATATCTTTGACTCTGCAAAATCTAATGATCACTTGTTGAGCAGTGTTGTTGCTGTTGCCCACTGCCTCCTCCTTGGCGCATTTCTGATCTGAGCCCCAGGGCATGGCACTGCCTTGGCTTTACTCTCACCTCACTAGCAGCTTCTATTCCTTCTCCTTTGCTGGTTCTACATCTCCATGACATCCAAACACTGTACACCTCGGCTCCAGCCCTAGAACTCTCCTGCTCTCTATCAGCACTCATTGCCCCAGTCTCACTGCCACATCTGTATCCACAGCCTGAACCCTCCCCTTAAGACCCATTACGTTTTCCGTTTCCTTTTAAACCTTCCACCCTGCAAACTTGCTCTCCCCAAAATCTCCTTTCTAATGAACTTGCCCTTCCAAGTTGATCAGACCTGAAACCTTGTAGACATCTTTGAATGTCATCTCTCTCTCTGTCTTTGACTCTCTTCCTTCTCTCCTTCTATAACAAAATCCAGGTACTAAGACGGGTGTGGCTGTGCACACATGTACTCCTGGCACTCAGAGAAGTCAAGTCGACAGCGCAGAGGACCAGCACCTTGCTCCACTCTCTGCAGTCTCCCCTTAGATGCTCTTCACCATCCTTGCCCACACCTCCTGTCACACCCTTGTTCTTCTCTGACTCCTCTGCTAAAGGAGTCGGGAACCGCAGCTCCAGAAAGCTTGTCACAGGGACTCCCCTCAGTGGGCCACGGTGGGTATCTCTTTGGTCCCTTAGGAAGTCTCACTGGACTCAGAGCCACCCACATAGCACCTTGGGAGGCCCTCTCTGTTGCCACCTCTCTGCTATATGCTCAGTGACTCAATCCAGATCCCCTCCCCAAGGCTGTACCTGTCAATAATGACTGGATCTGAAGGCGTCTCGTTCCGGTTGCCACAGCTCTTGCGGTCACAGCACCGGCTGAAGAAAAGATGAAGAACAGAAAGAAGTGGTGAAAGAAGGGGGGGCAGCCCCAGTGAGGCTTGGGTGTCCTGTTCCAGGTACAGAATTACTGTGCTCAGGGGTCTCCTCCAGGGGCTTGGCAGGACCCTTGGTAGCCTAGTTCTAGGGACGGCCATGAAACCCTTGTGTCACCAGGCAGTGGACTACAGTGTCTCTTGGATGATCACAAAGTGAACCTGCCTCTGTAAGTGGCATCCTGACCCAGACATGTTCTGTGCCCAGCACTCCAGAGGCCTTCTCTCTCTCTCTCTGTTTCTCTCTCTCTCTCTGTGATTTTTCCATCCAAGGGTGGTCACTGTCTCAACTACAGATTTTTAAACATTATCTTCTTTTTCATTTATCAGGAGCTATTGCTGAGGCACCGCAGGACTGGTACGTACAGGGAAGCCTTCAGGAAATGATGAGCTCTGGGGAAAGCAGGAGTGGGGAGCTAAGAGCTGTGTCCTCCTTCCCACCCCCAATTTATATACCAAAGAGCTGCCCAGCAATTCTTACATTCTACATTCTACAGCTAGGTTTCCTCTACCAGGCCCCTTAGCAAATCCCAGAGGCCTCTAGGTTGCCCAGCCCAGCCCTCTCCCCATCTTTCCAGAGAGCTACTCCCTGGAGCTTTGTTAGTTAAACTTCCAGTAGCAGTAGGAGGCCTCTCTTGCAAAAACACTTAGAGAAATCACATAAACAGGCCAGGCTAATGGGGCCTCAAGGACCCTCTCCTCTGCCCATGCTGTGCCTGGGGAGCTCACCACTCCCCTGTCCAAGCTTCCCCAGGGAAGTGGAGGTGTTATGAAATAGGAGCAGGGCCTGATGGGGACCTGAGCTACATCCTGACAAGGTACAGGTGACATTGCCCATCTTACCTGCACATGATCTCGTGAGTGAGCAGTACTCGGCACATTTCAGGGTTCTTGTCCTGTCCCTCATAGATGATAGCCTGGGGAGGAGGAAGTGTGCAGCTCAAGAGGAAGGGGGCTCCCCTCAAGTCCCCATGGCAAGCAGAAGCGAGCCTGTGGGTCTGACCTGGTGTCTCCCAAACCCAGATCCCAGGAGACGTCCCACCCCAAGAAAGATCCTGTCCTTTGTCCTGATCTGGAGAGTCCAGGGGAGGAGGAGGAACCTGAAGCCTAGCTGCTCAGGTGGAGGATAGCCTCCTGTCCTCAAACTAGGACCATTACCTAGGTAGCAAGAATGGCACCAGGTCTGCAGTGGCCCTGCTGGCAGAGCAGGCAGGTTCCTGGTTCCACTATGCACCATGCTCCCCCCACCCCTCACTCCTAGCATCTTCCTCTGTGCAGGCTGTTTCACACTTATGGTGGGCTACTGCTTCTGCTCATGTATACCATTCTGCTCAGCAATTCCTGCTAATAAAACCAGCCACTGAGCTGCCTCTTCCCACCTCCCTACCACTTCCCCAGCTCAGACTTGTGTGTTCCCTTTGGACTGTTGTAGCCCCTTCTTTCCCAGTCTCCCAGTGCCCCCTATTCTGAACAAGAAGCGATCTGCCCAAACTGTAAATCTGGCTTCTAACAGCCTCTGGGCCTCCCAGCCTTCCTCTTCTCTCTAAGCTCCCACACTCATTCACCACCCAGTCCCATTGCCATTGCTTGGCCCGCCTCCCTGTCACAGTGACGGAAAGCTTTCTGAACATAAGCCATTTTTCCTTTGCTTTGGGATACAATGGAGGCTGGTAGAAGCACCTGTTCATACAAGAGCATGCAAGATGCCATGTTTCATTCCAGACACAGTAATCTGGCTCATTTACAATTCAAGCCTCACCCTCACCTTTTCTCCCCCCCAAACAGTATTTCTCTGCTGTAACTCTGGCTGTCATGGAATTCACTCTGTAGACCAGTCTGGCCTTGAACTCACAGAGATCCACCTGCCTCTGCCTCCGGAATGCTGGGATTACAGGTGTGCACCACCACTGCCCAGCTCAAGCCCCTTCTACCTGCATGTTTCTGAAAGCCCCGAGACTTGGGCTGTGCTCAGGTTTCTTTCCCTGAGCTGCTTCTGTCAGCCCCGAGCCTCCTTCCTGGGACCAGCATATCAGCAAAGTGCTGAGTGTCTGCAGTCCAAGCTCTGGGACTGCACACAGGTCTCTTTTCTGACCCAGTGCACCCATCTAGAAGACTTTCTCTTGAGAACTGCTCTCAGTGAAGTTGCCTCTACACTGTAGGCATGGTCCCCAGTCAATGGCTGACTGATAGAGGACACAAAATGCTGCCTACTTCCTGTAAGGACACCAACCCTGGTGCTGTTTCTATTCTGGTGGTTGGGCTGAGGCTGGACTCTGAGACCACTTGCTTGCTGGGTATCTTCCTGTCCTGTTCTCTTTCCTCTCTTCCTGAGGAGCGCCCTCCCTCCTCACCAATAAACACATGCACCTGATTTCTTGTCTAAGATTGGGTTGCTAAGGAATATGACTTAAGCCAGGGCCTTTGTATAAATACTTCCTTTTCCAGACTAGAGAGAAAAGGCACAATCTTCTTGCATAGGCAGGGAACTGGGAAAGCTGGACCAGTGAGAGTGAAGGTACAAGAGAGACAGAGAGGGTAAAGAGTTTTACTCAAACCAAGCCAGGGATGGGCCCAGACAGCCCCAGGCTGGCTCACCTGCTTCGACATGGAGTCAATGAGACGCACATAGAGGTCTTGCTCTGTCCGAAGTCCTAGGGTGCAAAGGCAGAAAGAGCCTGTTGTCAGGGCAGCAGGAGAACGACCATTCCCTCCCCTCCCCAGCCCTGGTGGGTGTCTATGTGTCTCAGGGTGTTGCAGTCTCGGACTTCCGCTCACCATTATTATACACCAGCCGGAGGCGGTAATGGATCCCATTGTTTGTCTTTTCTGTCCCAGGCTCCTGCAAGGACAAGACAGGGGGATGTTCAGGTGCTCAGGGACCCTTCAACCTCTTCGACTCATACCCTCCTCCAGCCACCCCCACCCCCACCCCAATCCCACTGTCCTTTGCCTTACAGCCATCCACTCATCTTCCCCATATGTGTGTGCGTGTGTCTGTGGTGGGGTCCCTGCAGCCCTCCCATCACTCCCAGTGCTAGATCCCAGGCCAGCCCATGAGCCTCTCACTCGATCCTTTTCCACGAAGTCGATGAAGGCTGTGCGCTCCACCTCCACGGGCTGCCCCTGCCGGTCGTACATGGCCAGCACGAAGTGGAAGAAGTTGGACTTCCTGAGGTTGGAGGGGGGCTGCTTTTCAAAATGTGCTCTTGCCAGGCCCACGCCACTGTGGGAGGAAAGGAACTGGAAAAACCACTGGAAGGGCCCTCCTGTGAGAAAGGCCCCAATGGTTCTGGCCAGGTAAGGTGGCTGGCCAGGACGAGGCTTTGACATGCCAAGAGTTTGGGCAAGAGGTCACATTGGATGGGTCCTTCCATCCTGGACAGGGCCGTATCAGTTCCATAAGAGCCTTCCAGCACTGAGGCTACCCAGCTTGCTGCTTTGAGAACAAGGAACACCACAAGTGCTGCCTGGAGCCATCCCGACAGGCTCTCCCAGTGCAGGCTTTCCCCTGGGTCCCACATTTAGGAAGGCTTATCTCTAAAATCAAGTATATAAACTGTAAACAGACTCATGACACCATCCAGAGGCATTTAGGAGTGTGTATCAGGGCAATCAAGGAGCACCTGGGAGGAACGAATTTCCACTGAACCCTCGATTACAGCTAGGGTTTCACTGAGCCTATGGCATTGCCTAGGACGTGACGTCCATCAGGCTACCAGGGACACTGAACTGGCTCTAGGCTCCTGGTCTGCCTATCCTAGACACTGGGCTATGGCTTTAGATGGGGAGTACCATTTCTGGGTATAGAGGACATGACTCCAGCTTCGAGATAGCATGGGTTCTGGGCAGGAGGATCTCCTAGTTTGGCCTTATAAAAGGCTTTCTCCTGGTTCATCAGAAACCTTGCTCGGGAGCAAGGAGGAAGAGAAGAACAAGGCCCCATTTACCAGACTCCCAAGCTCCAGTGGGGCATTCAATCTGTAACGTGCAACATGTAGTACTGGAATTAAATGCCTGGAAAAGGAGGAAAATACTGTTTTGGTCTTAGCTTGTGTGTGTGTGTGTGTGTGTGTGTGTGTGTGTGTGTGTGTGTTGGTTTTGACTTTGTTTTATTGCTGTTGTTTTTGAGATAGGGTCTCACTCTGTAGTCTAGGCTGGCCTGGAACTCACTATGTAGTTCAGGCTGGCCTCAAACTTGCTGTGATCTTCCTGCCTCAGCCTCCCAAGTGCTGGGATTATGATATGAGCCACCACACCTGGCAAAAAAACAAAGAATAATGACTTTTTGTGGGATGTGGGAGAAGAATTCACAGAGACTGTGGCTCCCCCCCCCAGCCCCCAGGGAATAAATATAAACTCAATTAACTGGAAGAGGCAAGAGAGCAGAACAAATAGCCCAAGAAATATTGTGGATCAGATTTCAAAAAGTGAAACAATGGGCGAAGGATGTAGCTCAGTTGGAAGGGCGCCTAGCATAAAGGAAGCCCTGGGTTCAAAACCCTAGTCACGTAAAACCAGGATTGGTGGTGCACACCCGTAATCCCAGGACTCTGGAGGTGGAGACAGGAGGATTGGAAGTTCATCCTTGGCTACATAGTGAATTGGAGGTGAGCATGAGATACAGAAGACTCTGTCTCAAAATAAAGAAATAAAGAAGTAATAAATAAATAGAGAAAGAGGGTGAGGGAAGGAAAGAAAGAAAATGGGAATAACGGGAATGAGCTGGAGAGATGGCTCCGTGCTTAAAGCACTTGTCATGTAAATGTGCGGGCAGGACTGCAGAGCCCCAGCACCCGCATAAACGCTGGATATGGGTGTGGCAGTGCTAAGAAGGCAGCGCGGAGTACTCATAACAAGTTGGGTCGCTAGCCTAGCCATATGGATGAGCTCTGAGTTCAACGGAGACACTCTGCCTCAGTGAGTGCGTTGGAGAATGACCAATGAAGACTCCAGACATCAATCGTTTGCCCCCCACGTGCACACATATGCATGAGCCCCCCAAGTGTGCCCCCACACATGCAAAGATACACACACACACACACACACACACTCATGGGAGTTTAAAGCAAGAAGAGAAATGCTTACATTGGAAGTTCCTGCCAGATTATGTAGGAATATGAACACTAGGGAAAGAAGTTTAGACTTCCTTCTCCAGGCCAGGTATTCCAAAGCACGTGTCTTACGGGTTTCCTGATCTTTTCCCTAGAAAAGAGTGCTGTGGCGCACTGCTGGGAAATGTGATCATAGCACACATGAATCTTGGACGGCCTTTGTTCACCCTGCAAAGACGGGCTTTGCTTCAGTTGGCTCAGGCTCATGTTCCCCAAGCGTTAGGTGCTAAGACTCCAAGATGATGGTTCCCAAGGATGCTGCCTCTTGATACTCATTCGCTGAAGCAGGTGCCTCTCACAATGTGTTTCTGTTGGCCCATGTGGCCAACAGAATAGAACAAAAATGACAGCACATGACTGCCATTTTAGGTTGCGAAAGCATTGTAACCTCTGCCTTGGTTTTTTTTTTGAGTCATTACACAGGGAAAGCCAGCTGCCATTAAAGATCAGTGCCCAGGACTGGGGAGATGTCTCAGTTGATAAAGCATGTGCTTCATAAGCTTGAAGACCTGTGTTTGGACCCCTAGAACCAACATAAAAAGCCAGATATGATGCTCTATGCTTGTTATCCCAGAGATGAAAAGACAGGATGCAGAGACTGGGGATCCCTGAGGCTCACTGGCCACTTGGTGAAGTTCCGAACAGAAGGTGAAAGGTGCACAAGGAATGACATCCGAGGCTGTACACTGACTTCATTATGCACTCCACATATATGCACCCATATATGAACACACACACACACACACACACACACACCAGCATCCCAGATGCCCATCAGGCATGGTACTGTCACAATGACTACCAAATTCATTGCTACTTAATATTTTCTTCCACATAATTTAAAATCAGGAGCCAGGGAGATAGCTCGATGGGCAAAAGGCTCTTCCTGCCAAGTCTGAAAACCTAGGAACCTACGTGTAGAAGGAGAGGACCAATTTCCAACAGTTGTCTTCTCACCTCTATAAATGCACCATGACACACGTGAGCACACCCCCAACAATTAAATAAATACAAGTACAAGTTTTAGAAGATAAGTAAAATCCACTTACGTTTTCTTTGGCTTCACACTAGCCATAGTATCTAGGCTGCCAGGGCATGCTGCGATTGCTATATTTTCACTCATACAGAGTATAGCAAATAACAAAATGAACTGTTTTTCTCCTGGATGCATTCTTGGGAGCCACAGTGGCCATGGGAACAGGTGATTTTGGAGGCAGATGTGTCTCCTGATCAAGATGACAAGAAGGTGCCCAACATGCTTCCCTACCTGAAGTTCCCTTCTCCAAGGGTATTGTCCCCTCTCCATTCTTCCCCATTCCCTCCCAGCTACATTGCAGTCCTTTCAAGTGGGGACTTGACCACCCTCTGTCAGCTTCTCAACCTGGCTGAGAAGCAGGGAAGCCTGAAGAGAGCTTTTGATCACAGCAGGTCTCTGATTACTATGGATGAATATGCTAATGAGACATCAACTCTGAGCTCCACCCTCCTGCTTCCAAGGCCAGCTTAGCTTGAACTCAGCCAGGGATGGTTTCAAGAACCACCAAGTGGAAAGACGACAGAAGGGGGTGGCCTTGTAGAGCAATCCCATCGCTGCTGTCTATTCTTATTCTGAGTCTGATAGGCTCTCAGGCAATGGGAAGTAGAGAGAAAGGAGATGTGGATGTTGAGAAAGTACAGAATCCTCAGGCCACTCAATAGGTCTTTTCTATGCAAAAGCCCTTGCTTGGCTTCTAAATTGGTACAGAGGAAACTGATGGTACCCTAAGCTTGCTTTCCCACCCCAAACCCCTTGACAAATGTCAGTCACTCCAGAATCCTGTCTATTCACTGCTCCTGCTGGTTTCCTAAGAATCAGACCTGGAAGTCCTCCCTAAACCGTAGATCAAACTCCCTCTGCTGGGCCTGCTTTCCATGGATTACATGGGAGAGAGAGAGAGAGCGCTCGAGAGCATGGAGATTAGGAAAGGGAAAGAGAGCAGGTTCCTCTAGGGCAGTGGTTCTCAACTTGGGTGTCACAACCCCTTTGGGGATTAAATGACCCTTTCACAGGGGTTGCCTAAGACCATCAGCATATCGGATATTTACATTATGATTCATAACAGTAGCAAAACTATAGTTATGAAGTAGCAACGAAGTAATGTTATAGCTGGGGTCACCACAATCATGAGGAGCTATATTAAAGGGTCACCGCATTAGGAAGGTTGAGAACCACTGGTCTAGGGGATCAGTATCCAGTGCTGGGGTATGGGGCATAGAGAAACTGAGCCATTTCACATGCTCCACAACATGATCTCACTTAGCCTAGTTCTATTCCTCCTAAGGCAGCCTAGAGGAGCACACAGCCTCTCACCTCTGCTAGGGCTCACAGGCTTCCACGGGGCAGCACTGACTAGTTAACATTTCCATTATCATGATCTACCACCAAACAATACTAATGACAGTCTTAGTCCCCTTTAGTCCAAGGTTGGCTGATAGATTGGGAAGAGCTCTGCCTGATCCTCTGCTCCTTGCCAGGAAAGTCTCCAGTTTACCTCAGTCATGCCTGAACCAGTTAATTGAGGAGACTGAGATAAACTGGGAAAAGACTTTGCTGAAGAGTCTAGTATTTTCAATGTGCATGACAAAGAATAATCCAAGGAATATGCCGTACAGGGGAACAGAAAGCAAAGGAAAACAGAAGCAGGCTGGACCACGTCCTCCTTCCCTGGCTGTCCCCAGTGCTCCTGTACCTGTAACTGCAGTAGGTGATCAACACCTGTTAAAAAGAACTACAGGCTACAGAGGGAGAAACTTGGGGAGGAGGAACGAAAAAATTTTTTTTTCTTTTTTCCCCCTGGGAGAAGCTGCTGCTCTTGTAATGAGAAAACAAACCACAGTTAAAGAACAGAAAGAAACAGGGACATACTGGAACAATGCCCAAAGTACCCAGTGGTCTGAGAGCCCAGGGACCAAGGCCTGGGCACGGGCATGGTAGCTATAGGTAGCAGTGAGTGCTCTCTGCTCAGACAGAAAGATACAGATGAAGGCCAAGACCTCTGGTTGTGTGCTCTCCAAAGTGGAGGCGCTTTCCAAGACAACCAGTGGAGGGTGGGAAGGGATCTGGAGATGTCTATTCATATATATTCTTTATCTAGAAGAAAGGAAGATGAGGGATAGGACAGAGCCCCTGAATCCTGGAGAGGCGAGTGCTTCATTTACGGTCTCCTAGAAGCAGAGAACTCCCTGTGGTAAAATCCCAAATCTCAACAGCTTGTTGGACTGGTTCCAGGAACCACAGTAGTGGAGCGAGACGAGAAGGCAGCCCGCCAAGCTCCCACAGTAGGCAGCCGCGGTTCAAATCTACAGGGAGCTAAGAAAACACATAGAGCAAGTACTGCAGCTTACCTCACCCGAGTACTGGGTCAGGGACTCGGTGGTGTCTGTCCAGCAACTATAGTTAGGCATTGATATCTTCTAAGCTACCACCTCCTCCTCCAGATTTCTTTCCAGCTCCCACTGCTGTTTTGTTGCTGCTGCTGCTGCTGCTGCTGTTTTGTTTTTCTGTACTCCCAGCTGCCATGTGTACTTGTAAGCAGAACAAGCTCTGGCCTCCTAAGCAAGTCTTCAAGCATTAGGAAGGAGATGCTGGCTGAGGTAGACCCGTTACCAATCTAAGGTTCTGTCAGCCATCCAGAAGCACAGGATGTGAAGGAAGCCAGCAGAACTTTAGCCCCTGGGACCCAAAGACAGCTCTACAGATTCCAGGTTTATGATAAATTCAGGTGAGCACTGGCCTACTCAGCATGTGTTCTGCTGGAGCCCACAGTTCAGGGACATCCATTCACTTAGCATGGCAGGAAACAGAGCATGTACCTTTTCCAGACAAATGCTGCCGAGTAACAGAAACATACGAAGTCATACTAACCATTTTTGTAAGAATCCAGAATAAACAACACATTTCCTCACTTAAAGTTGTTGCAAACACAATGTCAAAACACTTTGCTCTCAGCTCGGGAGGGTTTTGAGGTTGTAGAGAACTTTCTTCTCTTCTAGAGTACTCAGGCTTGGCAGCCTTCGCTGCAGTGTTTCCACCATGTCCCATTTTCTGTCCTTACACAGGCCCAAGACTAAAGGAGACTTTCTGTGACGCTAGAAAAGACTTAGTTGGCACAAATACTTCCTGGACAGATGAGTTCTGCCCTGTAGCAAGCTTTGGCATGCCTAGACTTCTGGAGCACTTTGTTGGGACTCCAGGGTCAAATGGACAAGGACAACTTGACCTTCATAGCCTAGGCCACTAAGGTGAGTTGCACTCTGGAGCACACAGGGATGCTCATTGGCATGGTAAAGCAACAGAGTGCATGTTTACTATTATTGAGCCCACCCAGCAGGCCCTGGAGATGTTCCCTTGCAGTGCTGAGCAAGATGCCCCCAGGGCTCTTCTCTTGGCATCCAGAACTCTCTAGTAGACAAAGTCTCTGTAGCAGTCTCTGTTCTCTATTCATAGAACATTCATGCTTGATCACATACTTACTATAAATAGGAATTTAACAATAACCATCTGTATCCCCTTAGAGGACAAGACATCCTTGGGGGCTTCTGCTTTCTGTTTTCCGGCCAAGTGTTAAGTCTGGCCCACCTGATAGCCCAAGGTTCTAAGCAGCAGCACTTTGGCTTGAACCTGATCCATCTTCAAGCCTGAGATGTTGGGTTAAAGGGGTACACCCTGACATCATCAGCATTGGAAGCAGGCTCTGTTGACCACCCTCTACCTCCACCCGAAGGTGAAGGAAAGAAAAAACATATGCCTCCCGCATCTCATTGCTTGTCTCAGATTTGCCTCCAGTTCTGTGCTCAGTCCAGCCTTTCTCTTCCCCATCCTGTCACAGCTCGCTGCAATTTCACAATCATTTCTTCCATACTCTCCCTTCCTGTAAGCATCCTGTTGGTACCTAGGTTCTCCCTTAGGCATCCTCTATGTCCCCAGGACTGATAGTGATCATCATGCTGAGCCTGCCTCCAGTCAAGATCTCTTGGCTTAGTCCTTCCCAGGCCCAGATATGCTCAGAACGTAGCTAGGGTGTATATCAAAGAAGATAAAAGCACTGACACCCAGGAGCACACCCACCTCAATGGTACTCACAGAGGGAAAGCCTTGTAGCTAAGGGGGCAGTCACCCGGAACCTGTGTGTGGATGAATCTGCTGAAGAGGAGGCTCAGGTCAGTGGAGGCTTCAGAGTCCCCCTTATTACTGCCCATCACCTGTCTTGAAATGGCCTTAGTGGCCCAGGTCTAAATGGGGGGCAGGGAAAAGAGAACTCTCACAAGTGTGCCCTGCACCCCCTCCCCCAGCTTTCAGTTCCACCTACCGACTACTCATTCGTTTCTTTTCTGCCTACCCTCTCGCCATCCACCCACAGGCCTGCCTGCCAGCCAGGTTCCAGGATGAGGAGCAGCTATTAATTATTAAAGCAAACAAGAGCATTTCCTAGCAGGGAGGCTAGCCTGCAGCTGCTTACAGGAAAGACATCCCCAGCTGGCTTCCTTCTCTAAGGCCTTGCTCCTGTGCGGTGACAGGCTTGTAGAAGAGGGCAGTCCTGTGTCTCCCAGGGACCTCCTGCAGGAGTAAGGCCGGCCAGACCCCTCTAGAAGTCCCCCCAGCCTAAGAAGCACATCAAAAAGAGAAAAGTACGCCTCTATGCTGAGTCCACAGGCAGGAAGACTCATCTGAAGAGGAGGATGGGGAATGCTAGGCCTCAGAGATAAATTCCTGCTAGTTCAAGGAAGGGATGGTCACAGAATGATAGACATCTTTGAGCAGACATCCCTGTAAGGAGACCCTGGCAGGGAGAGGGGGCTTCTCTGCCAGCCTTCCCTTCCAGAGAGATGGATATTCAGCTCCTCTTCTTCCTCTACCTCCCATGCTCAGAATTTTCCTGCTTGTTAGCAGAGCCTCCCTCAATGATCTTGACAAGCCTTCTAGGCCTTTCCTCCTCGTCTACTTTCTTCAAAGCCTTGGCATTCTTGTAAAGTCTAAATCATAAAATTGGAGACGGTAGCTAAAGGATGTAGGGCAGTTGCTAGCATATATCAAGGTGAAGAGAGGTGCCTTCAAGATAGGGGAGGCTTTTGGAGCCATCTAAGATGGACTACTTAAACCTGTGGGTGCTGCAAGGTGAAGTATGAGTGGGCTGCCCTCTTTGCCCTACAGAAAAGCCTCAGCTGGCAGGGCCAGAAAAGTAGGGACAGGCAGGGGACAGCAGAGCCTGGCCTGTAGTAAGCATCTTTAGGCAACACTAAGAACTGCTCCCTGGCAGGGAGGGACGGCATAAACAGAGCAGGTGCTGAGGTGGAGTCGGGGTCTTCAAGGCTTGTTCAGACTCTATTCAGTGGATGCTAAGGGCTCGAGGATTGTTTTAAGAGAAAACAGGTCTGGCAGTCTTGATGACTCTCCAACATTGTAGGCCATCATCATACAGAAGTTGGGGGGGGGGAGCCTGGGTCAGATTGTGATGAGCCTTGAGTGCCACCTGTCTGGGAAGTGGGGATAGGCCAGTGACAGCAGCCCATGGTAACCATCCTTGCACTAAAAACAGTCTGGGTAGGGTGGGCGGGAGAACACAGGGCACAGACAGCGAAGGTGCTGTGGAGTGGGTCTTTTTTTTTTTTTTTAAATTAGGGCACTGATGTGATCAGAGAAAAATGCTTTGAGGCCTTCTATAGTGGCATACACTTGCAATCCCAGCACTTAGGAGGTGACAGCAAGATAGGGCTGGAGGCTAGCCTGGGCTACACGGTGAGATCCTGTCTCAAAACAAAACAAAAGTACCTTGGAAATAGAGCTTCAGTATGTAAAGCATGGGAGACAATTTGGAAGTGGTGAGTCAGGACAGGATCAGGAGTCTGAGTTACCCTTCAAGCCGGGAAGGAATGGGGTCGAGGGCATGGGAGTTTAAGTGTTAAACGTGGCATCGGGGGACATCAGGATTGAGATCTAGGCATCCATAAGGTTTGAAAACCAAGTGGCTGTGAGTGACCGTGAGGAAGGTGCTGATCATTCACACCAAGTGGCCTTGCAGAACAGAGATGAAGGGGAGGACGGGAGATACATGTTTCTTGTCACATGCTGGGATGGGAAGAGCTGAGCAGAGGACTCACTGAGGGAGGATGCACATGGGAAAAATGACAGGCAATGTGGAGAGAAACGAGGACCAAGGCTTAGCTTCCCCTCTGGAAGAGAAGCACCCACATGTTTGAAAACTCTCAATCTAGGTCCTAGAATGGAGGTTTCCAGACTTGGGGACAAGCAAGCTCAGGTCTGAAGAATGTTCTGTTCAAACTTCAGAAGCCTCTGGGCCTCAGTTATATGCCCTTGGGGACTCAAACGAGACACCACTCAAGAACCTTGGTGACTGGGGAGGGTGCTGAAAGTCTCACGCATCCCCACCCACCTTCAGGACATCATCTGTTACTTCTGTCTCCATCACATCTGAGCATGTGGAAAGGCAAAGTTTCAAAGAAACAGGAACTTCTGCTCTGATACACTAGACTATAGCTTCCCACAACAGCCTCGACTTAAAGAAAAATCCAAAACCGACAGAAGAGGAGACATACGCATTTATAACCATAGCACAAGACAAGTGTTAAAGGGGAAAACAGGAAGGAAACATACTAGCACACTGGTAGTAGTTGTGTTAAACAACTGTGATTTGTGTTTCTGTAGTCTCTAGGTAGATCACCCCTAAAACTTACTGGACTTGGCTCATCTGCAATGCCCTTTCCTGTCCTGGAGAGATCACTCAACTGAGAGCCCAGCGCTCTACCTGAAGGCTGTGAAGACGGGTGTCCCTTTGTCCACAAAACACTCTGTGTCTACTACTGCATAGGGCTGGGGGTGGGGCGATACGAGTGACAGCTGAGTAAGTTTGGATATGCGACTGGGAGTGTTGTGCCAGCCCCAGTCTGCTTTGACAACCTCTAGCGGACATCATTCAGATGCTAGACAGCAGCTACCTAAACTTCTGGGAGACCCAGTGTCCACCCTGCTCTGACTGTCTGCAAGGACAGTCCCTACCGAGTGTTAAGCACTATGAGCTCCTGATTGGATGTATAACCTCCAGTCCATATTGTATGATTGGAGCGAGTGCTACAGAGACCGAGTTCCAGCTGCTGCAGGGACAGGGTTAGTGAGTCTTCAAAGTCCCCATCCAAATCCTGGAGTCCACTCCTCACTGGGGTCTCCTGCCTAGATCCTATGCCTTCCTCTGAAAAGTAACCAGAGTAGGTCCTGCTAATTCCCAAGAGCTTCTTGCCTCCCTCAGGACCTACCCAAAACCACTCGACATAAGAGTCAGGTTCCATTCTCAACCCCAATCAATTCAGCAAGGCTAACTGCCCACTGGCTTAGCCACTATTCAGCCCCACCCACATCTCTGGCCCTGCACGCCACCATGATCCAACTCTGAGGAGCATAGAAAAGAAAAAATGAGGCAGAGTTTCTTTGCCTTTCATGTCGGGTAGCCAGGGAACTTGACAGGCGCAACGGTAGGGACTGCCCAGAAAGAAGGGGCTGGGCATCTCTAGAAGGCTGTGGGTCGCAGCTCAAGGTGCGCGGGCGGAAGTCGACACCTCCTCCAGAACCATGTACCCTAGCGAGCAACCCTGTTCCATATCCGCAAGAAGAAATCAAACTCAGGGTGAACAGGAGATTTCGTCGGGACCGTCAAGAGTTAGGTCTCCTTCAACCCCTTGCTCCAGTAGCTAGGCATGCTGGAGGAAGGCGACGCGAAGCGGTCCAACCAGAGTGCTAGGTCGTGCGGAGCGCTTACCTCTGCGCCGCGGTGCTGGAGTCCAGGATGCCCGCGCTCTGCATCCAGGAGCGCACCGAGCCCAGGCTGGAGGGCAGCAGCGGCTCCTCTTTCAGGTGGAGCCCGCCGCGGGGCAGAGCGTCCTGTGCGGGGAACATAAGGACCCGCAGTTCGTGGGCGCCCCCCACTGCCGGGGATCCCGTCCCGCCGCGGCTGTGGGCGTCTCAGCTCAGCCCGACCCGACGGCACCAGGAGCCTCCAGGAGCGCAGCGCTACACCGAGTCCCGGCGCCTCAGCGAACGCTCGCCTCCCGGGCGCTCTCTCAGAGAAAGCGGGTCCCCAGGCGCCGACGCTGTCCCCTCCCCTCCCGGGGCGCGGGGCGGGGAGATGGAGGGATTCCCCGGCGGCCTGAGCGCCGGTGAGCAGACTGAGAGCGGAGCCCGCACCCGCTCCGCACGGAGGCGCCCCAGAGGCGCGCTCTGGCGGCTGCCCAGCGCCGCGGTCGTCGGAGGGGGGGGGCGAGCGCCCCGCGAGCTGCCCGCCCTCCCCACCCCCGGCCTCCCGCATCTCCCCCCCCCCCGCTCGCCCGCGGCGCCCGCGCGGGGCGCTGATTACCATCCGAGAGGGGGAGGCTGCGGCCGTGGAGCTTGGCGGCGGCGACGGTGGCGGCCGGGGCGGCAGCAACAGCAGCAGTCGTGCGTCCCGGGGAAAAGCAGGGCCGGCGCCCGGCCAGCAGACGCAGCCGCCGCCAGGCCCCCGAGTGCCCCGGCGCCCCGGGCCTGTCGCGGTCCCCGGCGGCAGCACCTGCAGCAGGAGCAGCAGCAGACCGGCCGACTCCCCCCGGGGCCCGGTCCCCGCGCCTCCCCGCCGCGGCCGCCGCCGCCCGCCGCTCCCGGGGGCCTGGCCGCGGGCCCTGGCCATCCCGCCGCCGCCGCCGCTCCCTGGGGAGCGGGAGCCGAAGGGAGGGAGCACCGGCAGGAGGAGGGCTGTCGCAAGCGGGTGGGCCCAGGGGACTCGGGGCCAGGGGAGGCGGGGGCGGGGCGCGAGGCCGGCCGAGGGGCGGCCAGGGACGTGACATCATCGGGGGAGGAGCGGCCGGGCTAGGGCCGCGGCGGCGGGGCGGACCCTGGCGAGTTGGTAGCCGGGCTGGGGGCCACGGCCCGCGAGACGCGGCGGGAGGGCGCTAGGAAGCTGTCCCGGTCCAGAGGCGAGGACGCGGAGGGCTGGGGGCTGCGGGGCGACAGAGCCCGGCTAAGCAGTGCAGCTCGCCGGGCCGCGCTGGGTAAGCACCACGGCCTCCCCGTCGCCGCCAGACGAAGCTCCAGCATCTTTGTCGTCCCATCTCCTTCCCCCAAATATGCGCCGCCCTCTTCTCTGCCGAGGCTGGATCCTGGAGTCGTTGCTCATTGGTACCTTCTGGCTTTTCACTGGCCCTCCCTGCACTTCCCTCAGTGAACTGACCTCGGCTTAACCTCTGTGGCTGAGTGCTCAAGGGTCTCTCACTGTGTTGGTAGGATGTGGTCCTAGGCAAGAGAGCTACATTAATCCTGCACCTCTCATTTCTAATCCTGTCCTTGGATTTCCTAAACTTAAATTTGCATTCCCACCTGCGCCTTTGAGAAACCTCTTGACTTCTGAGACAAGTTAGACACATAGGACTCAGACTTAGGGTTAAGAGTCCAGCTCACCTTCTTTCTGATTCCATTCGTCTTTAATTTCTGCACAGAAATCATCTGGCCTTTGACCTTGGGGAATAGCCATTTCTGTGTTGTCCTGCAGGCTATCAACAAGCCTTGGTTGAGTCCAACAGTTTCCTGCAGAAAGGCAAATGGGAATTGGGGAATAGCTTTGCCCTTGCTGCCTCTTGCACTCTCAGATCTCCGCTCCTCCTGGGGATGCTCCAAATCGGCCCTTAATAGCCTGCCTAGCACTGATCTAGAGAAAGGATCCCAGGGACACTTTTGGGTCTTCTGCCACTCAGAGTTCCTCTGTCTTCTCTCCTGACCTCTTTGATCTTTATTATCCCTTCCTCTTTATAACTGTTTTTAAAAATCACCTGTCACCTGTGAAGGAGTAGGAAGGGACACTGCCAATCCCACCCAAGCTTTTCAAGGTCTCGGCTCTTATCCCAGGTGGAATTATCAAAAGCAGGTCTCTCAAATGAATAATTTTCTACCAGCCACCACTTCCCTTTAGCTGTCTCCAAACCTTGCTCCTCAAAGAATTGCTCCTGGATCAGCGTCGACGTTGGTAGCTTGTTAGAAATGCTGAACCAAAGGACCTCCCAGACCTGTCAAGGGAGAGCCTGCATCAGAGAGCAAGGCGCTATGTGTGGCTAAGACTTCCCATTCTTAAACACCCTTCCCCTCTCCCCACTTCCTGCAACTTCTGCCCCTCCTGTTTCTGTGGAGGAATACTCCACTAAGGCTGCTTTTCACCCTCAGCTGCTGTTCCTGGAGGCTCATAGCCTGACTCCTTTGGCACGGTTGCTTCTGATTTGGCTCCATGTTCTCCTGGGGCTTCTGGTCCTCTGGCCTCCTTCAGTATCTTCTCACCATGTCTCTTCTTCCTACAAAGCTACCCAGAGATAAGAAGTGTGATGTTTCTCTCCCTGCCCACTGGGAATGCTGTGCTGCTGTGCCCAGCTCCCTTCTCTCTTTTCGTTCTTCAAGAGTTCGTGTGTTCTCCACAGCCTCTGAGGCTGTCTTTGGGAAGACTCCATCCTAGCCTAGGCTTCTGTCTTATTTCTGTCTGTGCTGACCATCAACAGGGGAGATTAGAACTGGGCTAGACCATGAAGCAAGAGGGGGACATCTGCCCCAAGAAGGGTCACCAAGAAGTCTCATTGTCTGAACTCATTTTCTCTGGGCTGTCCCCTTCAGTGGAAATGCTCGAACTTAGGCTCTGCTTTACTTCCCAGGGCACAGTGGAGTCCCTGTGCCTTTTTGATGTTGCACTGTGGCTCTGAAGAATAGATTTAAGGGACAAGTGCTCAGAAATAACATGGAGAAGTAGAAAAATTGGTTGTCCTGGGAACGTGGCATTGAGAGACTGCTATCATAGGTACCATACAAACCATGGCTTGTCTGGTTTGTACTCTATCCTAACTAAGCCCATGGAATAGAGAGGAACCAGCCAGGATGATGTTTGAAACTTGGCAGGCCCTGCATCCTCAGTGAAGGGCTGTGTTAGAGCTGCTGAATCAAAAGGCCAGAGTCTGGGAGACTTGGGATATCTCCTGGACAAACGTTCGGCTAGTACTTGGGATCAGAGTTAAGTGTCTCTTGTTCAAATCCAGCCATGACCCTGTTTCTTGGAATGACATTTTGTTTTGCATTATTTATCTTGTTGGGGGCGGGAGATTTCCCCCTTTCTCCATACTACAGCTGCTCCATAGAGAAGAATTTAAGGGTTCTGGAGGCATGGTAACAGACAGAGGAGGCTTGGTCTGAGCCTATAGGAATTCCATACCCTACTCTGGTCCAGGCAAGGTCTCACTTTTAGAACCATTAGGGCAAAACCTTTTACCTCACCTTTTTGTTCCATGGACATTCATGCTTATGTTTAGAAAGATTCTTGTCATGTGCCCAGTGCTAGAGAATAAGTGGGAAAATAGGACCTACCTGTGTCCTCATGAAGCTCATAGTGGTAGATGCATGAATGTTCAATGTCATTCCAGATTATGCTGGGCTATCATAGAGGCGGGGCTGGGCAATAGGACAAGCACAGAAGGGCCCAGGCCTGGGAGGAGAGGCTGGCTTATTAGACAGAAGGATAAGCCTGTGGGACTGGATGACTGGCTACACTTATTTCCAATGTGGAAGACACCAGCACCTGGGGTATCATGTTGGTTTCTCATGAACCATGCTGAGGAGCTTAGGGTTGGGTTTGTTGTTTGTTTTTTTCTGTTAAGTCTGGTATTGAGATAATACTTTTTAAACAGAAGAGATGCCCCCCCCCACACAACCCCTGAGCCCAATACAAACTGTGAAACAGATCCCAAATCACTTCAGACTGACTAGTGCTTTTGACAGTCTGTGTATTGTACTATAGTGCCCCCTGGAGTCCCCAGAGTGTGAGGTTGCTGTTTGAATCCACTTCCTAAATCACTTGATAATTTAGAAAATAATACAAAAAATTAAAGCTTGCACTATTTATGGCTTCTCACATACTCCCATGAATCGAAGAAAAATGTCATTTCAGAAAGTTGCCTGGAGATTATGTTTCAGCTCTCAGTCTTCCTCACTCTTGACTCTGGAAGTTGCTTCTTTCTGGAAGTTCCTCAGTTACTTCAAGAAAAACAAAACAAAACAAAATTAAAAAGCCACATCACAACAGCTTGTCTTGCCTGGGAATCTATTCCTGGCCTGGCCTGGCACCAAGGTGAATCATTCAGTCCTAAGTGATAAAACAATGGGAGCCACAATATTGGACCCTTTGGTGAAAAAGCTGAGTTCCTATTTCCAATCTTTGGGCTGAAACAAAGGCAAGATATATGCCCTCATTATTCTGTGCTGTCCACATCCCTACTGGGAACCTCAGAAGCAACCAATCTCATCCTCGCTGTGAAATAGGAAGTGGCTAATTTCCCTCCTGTTTCGAGGAATGTTTACTCCGTGCTATTTTGCAGAGCCATGTGGTCCCTTTTGTTCATCCTCCAACTTGGAGAGGCCAGAGTCTGCAGCCTCCTGACCCCACACTGGAATGGCAGCCAGCACAGTCTCTGGATAGCTGCTTCTTAGCTACCTACAGGCGGTGTCAAAAAATTTTGAAGTTGGAAAACTCCATGTGGCTGCTGTTTATTCTTTCAGTGGTCAATGAGGAGGTCATGGGCCAGGCTCTTGTTTTAGGGTATCTGTGTATATACACAAGTAGGTTTGGTCCCAGAAGGAAGAATAGAAATAAATGAATTGTTCTGTTTGTATTCTGATTACAAACTGCTTGCTTACTTGCCATGGTAACGCTTAACTTAAATGGCTCAGTAGCAAATATAACAAGCGTATATGTGTTTACACCTTAAGATGTATGCAGTAGTAGTTACAAATCAGTTAACTCAGGGTGCAAATCAAATATCAAATACACATTTCCTTATCTTTGTTTGTTTGTTTTGATGTTTTTGAGATAGGCGCTCACTATGTAGTTTTGGATGCCCTAGAAATCATTATGTAGACCAGGCTAGCATCTAACTCACAGAGATCTTCCTGCATCTGTCTCTGGAGTGCTAGGATCAAAGGTGTGCACCACCACACCTGGCTATTTCCTTATCATTTTGGGGGGGAAGGAGTGTGTGTGTATATATGTGCATGTGTATGTGTGTAGTCTTTTGTGTATTGCTGAGGAGGGGCAGCAGGGAAGGAAGCCATCGCCTTGCTAATTGAGGGAGGCAGCATAAGGCTGGTGGTATAGGGATGGGCAGGAAAAGGCTTCTCTTAAGTAGAGAGAGGATGTAGCAGAGACTGATTCTTCATGAGGCTTTTGGTTTTGAATGAGTATAGGTCACAGATAGAGCATTATATCACAAGATAAATAACAGTCACAACACCTTTCTTTGGATGCTTTATTGTTCTCTTTTCCTCCTGTCACAGAAGCAGGGGGCCAGGATGACCCAGGAAAGGAAATATAGGAGGACGTTTTGAGACAAACACGTGTGAACCTGACATGGAAGGGACATATCCCATTTCCAGAGCTAGCCTCTCAGGGAGCTCAAATAGCACACGACAATTTAATGTAAACACAAAGCATTTGCTTCTCTATAAAACTGAATTCAGTAGTTTACACTGGGCAGGAGGCTTGCTTTTGAGTCCCATGACCACTGGCTGGACCCGTAGCACCTGTCCTCCCTGTAACTAGTATAGATTTGTCCAGATGAATCTTGTCATCTCCTGGGTTGTGCTTTGGGAACAGGGGTTTGTAAAAAAACGGAAAACATGTTCCTTTTAGTTTAGAGTCTTTAAAATTTATAAGCTCATGGGTGAGTGGCAGTAGGTACCCATGATCAAGGGTATGCTTTTACCAGTGTCTAACCCGAGATGCTCCCTGGCTAGACTTGGGGTGACTATCTGCTTTGAGACTGTATTCACAATCACTTTCAATGTACTTGCAAATGGAAGTAAAAATCTGAAAATCTTGACACTTTCTGTTTTCTCTAGGCTCTTCTAGTGAGAAGGCTTTGTGAACACAAATGAGTCCAAATTACACCACCGTCTCCTGCAAGGGAAACATCCCAGGGGAAATTAGGGCCATGCCTCCTGACAAAAGAAAAGTTGGGATTTTTTTATTTTTACTGTCTGAGGGTCTAATTCTGCCAAGTGCTTAAGAAGGCAGAATTGTGACTTGGGAACACTCAGTTTGTCTCCTCTACAATGAGATGGAGGAGGAAAGATAGAGAAGTTTTGGGTCAGAATTGTCCTTTTTCCAACCACATTCCATAGACAGATGGGCATCACCAGCCTGCCAAAGAGAGTAGCTACTATAGTCTAGCCTATCTTGGGGAGAGGTCAGAACAAGTAGGAATTTCCATACCTACCCATGCCTCAGTTCCCTGCCATCTCCTGGTTTCCTTCTTTAGCTTTTCTTAGGGCCATATTTCCATCTTGTCCCTTGCCACAAGGACTCAGGACAAGGTTCCCTATAGCTCTGTTTGTATCCAAGATATTTTATGCCACTCATCCTTAAAATAAAACAAAACAAAACTCTTGATTTGGGGCTGGAGAGATGGCTCAGTGGTTAAGAGCAATGGCTGCCCTTGCAGAGGACCCTGGTTCAATTACCAGCACCCACATGGCAGCTCACAACTGTCTGTAACTCCAGTTCCAGAAGATCTGACACCCTCACACAGACATATAATACCAAATGCACATTAATTAAAAGTAAATAAAAACATGTGATTTACCATAAAAGACCCCTCCTTTTATGTGTGTAGGTGTTTTGTCTACATGTATGCCCATCTACAAAATGCACGTAGTGCCCAGAGTGGCCAGAAGAGGGCATCAGATCTCCTGGGACTGGAGTTATCGAGGGTTGCAACCTGCCATGTAGGTGCTGGAAACCAAACCTGGGTCCTCTGGAAGAACAGCCACTGCTTGTAACTAATGGGCTGTCTTTTCAGCCCTAGGAACCACTTTTTGTGTAAACTACACATGCTCTGAGAGATGCCAGAAGCCCCATTCATAGAGTTCACTGAGCAGATGCTATGTGATAGACATGCTATGTGACGGGCGGGGGCTGCTCAGCTCTAATCTCACATGATCCCCAAACTCAAGACATTTCAAGTGATCTGTAACTCACTCAGTTTCACAGAACTGGGGTAGGAGCTGGATTCAGAAAGGAGGCAGGTAGGCTCTATCCCATTCTACAAATGGCCAAAGGTCTACTGTGGAGAACCTAGGATCCAATCATCACAAGTTGCTTCTAAGAAGTTCAGAATTTGGGTTCTGCTTCATTCACCTGCCGTCCAAAAATTCCCCAAATGTTAGTCATTTGCAGAAACCCTAGAGAAACAACTAAAATTATAGACCTTCTCATTTAAAGAAGGAAGAATCAGTTGCACAATTACAAACATATCAAAGCAAAACCAAACTCCAACAGTGTAAACGACTCAGTGTCCAGTGTCTGGGACTAACTCACAATCTTCTGCACTCCAAAGAGCTCGGGAAGCTGAGCTTCTCTGTCATCTAGATCCATGCCACACCTGTTGCTGTCCTTGGTGGTCATCTCACAGTTCTGGCATTTCCTGCAGCTTTCATGCTACTCAAGCCATTACTATGTAGGCAGTGGCTTACACATTGCCGAACTTGTCTGCCAGCTTGAGATGTCGCTTTGGGCCCCTCTGGATCACAACCTCTGCATAATGGCCCAGAGGAAAAAATTCACAAATTTTGCCTCAATGATGCTGGTCTCTTATTAAGTACAACTGATGTTTCAGCCTCAGCTAATCAGCATGGAAATTCCCAGGAATGCAAAGGTTTCAGTTTCATTAAGTGAAAGGTGCTGGTCTTTTGTTAATCACAGCTGATTCTTCAGTCTCACCTACAGAAACCACAGATTCTTAATTCAAAATTTCACATGAATAGTCCTGCATCTTTAAGAGACTCTCAAATTTCTGAGACTTCACAGGCCACGCCCAATAACCTATTATCAGCCACAGATGACAGGCAGGTTGGTCCTCCCTCACAGGTTTGCTTCTGGTGCCCATCACATTCCTGGTCCCACAATGAGCAGGCTGAATGCTATTGTGGGAGACAGCTCCTGGCATACTTGTGAACTGTCCCTGCATCTAGTGTCATCCAAGTGGAACCGATTAACATGCAGCTACTGGGTCATTTTAGATTTGGCCAGTGATGTTTCAGACATGTGTGGGGCTTGCATTCAGGCTTCTGCTATTTGACATCTATCTGCCCATTTACCAACCAAGACTGGCTATTCATATACACCGTCCTTATTACCACTCACAAAGAGTCTGGATCCCCAATTGGAAGAAAACCACCACTGGTAGGGCAGGTGATATCTAACTAGGAGGAATTCCAAGGATCATCAGAATAAAGAAGGAATGGGGGATTTCTGCAAGGACATTCTTGACCACTAGGATGATGTCTTAGTTTTTGTTATAAAAGCTGTGTTAAACTTAGGAAGACATGGGGACATGAAGATACAAGAAGATATAAGGATGTACAAAAATAACTCACCCACAAGAACTGAGCCATCTTGACAGCCTTCCATCTTATTCTTTTGCCACAGGGGTCTCTTCATTGAATGTAGAGCTCACAGATTGTCTAGACTGTGGCCAGTGAGCTCTGAGCATCCACTGGTCTTTGTTTCCCAAATGTTGGAGACAGAAACATGTGCCTTCGCACCTGGGTTTTGCACGAGTGCTGGGGATCTGAACTTGGGTCCTCTGGCTTGTGAGGCAAACATTTACCTACTGAGACATCTTCCCTGCTCCATCCTTTAGGTCTTTGATGCTTCCATTTCTTTCTCTTCTAGAAAGACTATACTACTTGTGGCTCATGTAAGAAGATTCAGGAATCAATTTTCTATATACAGCATTCTCTGCAGGATATAATGATCTCCTTATTCACAGTGTAGCCTGGCATAAACTTCAATAAATTTAGCAGGGGAAGCCATTGAGTTGGTTTGAAGCCTCCACCTAGTAGGCCTCCTAATTGGACTTCTCAACTATAAACTACTCCAAGCTCATCAATTGAACTTGGGTATTTTCCTTTATGAGAAAAGAGATCAAGGAGTTCAGTGTGCACAATAAACTAGAAGCTAGAAGGTCAAACTATGCCAACTTGGAGACCAGGGTAGGCAGAATGGTGGGGAAAGCTGGCCCGTGGGGGCAGCCAAAGGCCAGTCTTGGCATTGTCATTTCTTCCACCTCATACTCCGGGAGCCTAGGAGCCCCTTTGACTTGTTCTGGTTCCTCACTACAGTCACTGGTGCCTCAGCCATTCCTGCAGACATCCACACAGTAGTCCCTTGGATGCTTGAGCTCATCAGTCCTAGAAAACTTTTGAGGTCCTCATTTTAAGAACCCAGATTTTCATTAAAGCAACTGAAGGGGCTGAGGAGATACCTTAATGCAGCCTCAAGAAATAATATAACTAAACAACAAACACTCACATACAAATAAATAAATATAATAAAAATAATTACATTTGTAAATGTGGTGCTTGATAGTGACCCTTGATAGAGATGATAAAGCTGGATCAGATCACGTAGTTGACCAGGTGATATCTATTTATGAACTCAGTATAGATACTTTCTAACTTACGATGGTACAACTTAGGATCTTTTGCCTTTGCTAAAGTGCCAGAATCTCTGTGACCTCATGGCCAGTAGAGTGATGATCTGAGTGAGAAGGCAGTTTTGTTCAACACGACTAAGAAGCCAGTGTTGGTTCAAATTTTGGGAGTCTGACCCCAACTAGTTTTTTTTTAGACATATTTAAGTACAGCTAACTTTGGTGAAAACATTTCTACTGATAATTAATTCAATCTTGTATGCACAATGAAGCACACATAAATCTCTTTGAGGATCAAAACAAAGTAAACAAAGATTGGATGTGGCTACATCGAAACTCTTTGTAAAGTATATGTGACACCACTTATAAAGATAAGGTCTACAGGTTGACTACATGTGATACCTTCTATAAAGATGTGTTCTATAGATTGACTGAGAAAAACAAGTTTATGATAAGGGTCTGGGGAAGGGTCTGGTGTGATCTCCAACCACATGGATAACGCAAAAGTCACTAGGCTACGTCTACTCCCAGCCTCTGGGCAGATAACAAGCAGTGCATTCCTTACAAAGAACAACTCTGTATACTAACACTGCAGGTTCCCCTAGTGCTTATCTGTGAACACAAGGACCTCCTTGTCACCTACAGGACAGTATAAAGGCATACCCACATTCCTTGTGATGGTTAACTTTGCCAACCTGACAGTATCTAGAATTACTGAAGAGACACGACTCTGATGTCTTGAAGGCTATCTAGAATAGGCTAATTAAAACCCCACCCTAAATATTTCACAGCAGCACTATTTCACAGGTTGGTGGCTTCAGATTGACTAAATCAAAAGAAAAATGCAACCTGAGCACCAATTGCTGTCTGCTGTGAATGTAATATGACCAACTGTCTCCTGCTTCTGCTACTGTGCCTTCTCCACCATGACAGGCTGTATCCCCTGGAACTGTAGGCCACAATGATCTCTTCCCTCCTTCTTTAAATTGCTTTTGTCGTGGATTTTGTTATAGCAATGAGACACATAACTAGTACAGAAAACTGATACTGAGAAGTGGGGCTATTGCTATGGTAACCTCAATATGGTTCTTAGGCTTTGGATGTGGTTTTCAGGAGAGACGTGGGAGAGTCTGGAACATGAATTTTAAAAAGTTCTCAAGTTAACCAGGTGGCATACACTTTTAATCCCAGCACTTGGGAGGCAGAGGGAGGTGGACCTCTGTGAGTTCGAGCCCAGCCTGGTCTACAGAGTGAGTTTCAGGACAGCCAGAGTTACAGCAGAGAAACCATCTTCAAAAACCAAAACCAAACAAACAAACAAACAAAAAACTCTCAAATGTTATTAGCAGAGCTTAATGGGGCATTTTGGTATTTGTGTCTTAGACCAGGCTGAGAAAAATGTGGATAGTGGAAGGCCATTGTGCAAGGCTTCTGATGAAACAAAAGACACTCTTGGGAACGAGGCTAGAGACCATTTGGGAGATATTCTGGTGAAGGACAAGGTTGCATTCTGCCTTGCCTTGATGAGAAAACTGGAGTAATGAACTAATTTGTTTGGCAGAGGAAATTTCTAGAAGGATAACATTCAGCCTGTGGTATGGTTATTACCTCTACCATCCAAATGAAAAGGGGCAACAGGTGGCATCTTAGAGTTTCTATTGCTATGATGAAACATCATAGCAACTTCCAAAAGCAAACCAAAAGCAACTTCCAAGGGGTTTATTTCATTTTTACAGCTTGTAGCTCATCATCCGGGGAAGTCAGGGCGGGAATTGATGCAGAAGCCATGGGGGAGTGTTGCTTACAACATGTCTTGCTCAGACTGCTTTCTTTAAGCAACTAAGACGACCAGTCCAGGGATGGCATTGCCTAAAATTGAGCTGGGCCCTCCCACATCAATCATCAACCAAGAAAATGCCCCATCTTTCTCAGTTGAAGTTCCCACTTTCCAAATGACTCTATCTTGTGTCAAGTTAACATAAAATTATCTAGTATGGGGAGATTTAAAAAATATTTTATTTTTCTTTCATGTGAATTGGTGTTTTCTCTGCATATATGGCTGTGTGAGGGTGTTAGACCCTTGGAACTGGAGTTAGAGACAGTTCTGAGTGGCCTGCAGGTGCTGGGAATTGAATTCGGGTGGTCTAGAATATCAGTGTTCTTAACCACTGAGCCATCTCTCCAGCCCTGAGGGTAGGTATTTTTAAAAAGAATTCAAGCCAGTTTAAAACCATAGCTAAGGCATTTACTATAAAAGAGGCCATGATTTTTAAAGAGAAACTTCATGCTTTGCACTGAGACAACGGATAAGATTCCTTGAGAGGATCCCACTTATCAAAGGCTCCATCTTGTGAAAATACAAATTCATTTTGAAAGGTGAGAGCCTCTAGGGAGAATAATCCTGAATATTTTGTAGAACAACTGTCTACAAAAGTGTTTTCTAGGCTTCTGCCATTGTGGTCAAAGGGAACCAGGCTCCATCCCAAGCTAGCAACAGAACTTGGCAACACTGTCCATGTGGTGGACAGTGAATTGTGAAGATGTGAAAGACGTAATATTGGGGGAGGGGAATTATAGAGCCTTACAGTGGTTCCAGAGTCCTTGCAAAGAGACCACTGCATGAAACTGCAAAGATGAACTATAGTTAGAATGAAGACCCCCAAGACATTGGATAGAGCAACCAGAACCATGGATGTTCACTGAGGAAAACTGCATAGGATGGAGCCAACTCAAGAGAGAGACTGTTTCAGGCAGCAAAGCTGGAAGAGTAGGGCTGCTTAATCCCTCTGGAGCTCAGATGATTCCATCATAAGCTCCAGATGTGAGACATGGACCTGTATATTATTTGTTGTTTGTCCTAAAGTCTTGATCTGATTATTCCTTGTTATGCTCTTATTTTTCTCTTTTGCAATGGGAATGTTTATTCTGTGCTATTGTACATTGGAAGCATGTAATTTGCTTTTGTTTTGTAGGAGCCCAAAGAGATTACGTTGACTTTGGACTTTTAAATAGTATTGAAACTATCAAGTCTATGGTAATTTTTGAAGCTGAACTCGATGTATTTTGTATTACAAGATGGCCATGAGACTATGGGGACAAGAAGTGGAGGGTTACAGCTTAAAAGTGATGTATTTTTTAGGTTTCAAGGTGATAACTTAATAGGATCTAAAATCACTGAGGAGACAAGACTCTGGACATGTGAATGATTATGTTACTGAGGTGGGAAGACCTGCACTAAATGTGGGTAGCACCATTTCATGGGCTCAGGTCCCAGAATGAATACAATGGAGAAACTGAGATGAGAGCCAGCATGTACCACCCTCTGCTTCCTGACTGGATGTAATGTGACTGGCTACTTCCTGCTCCTACTGCTAAATCCCTTCCCCACTGTGATGGGCTGTATCTGGTGGAACTGTGAGCCACAACAGATCTGTTCATCTTTAAATTGCTTTTGTCAGTATTTTGTCACAACGATAAAAGTTAATTAACACAAGCCTGTTAGCCAGGTGTGGTGGCACATACCTTCAATCCCAGAGCTTGAAAGGCGGATCTCTGAAAGTTGGAGCCCATCTACATAGCAAGTTATAGGACAATCAGAGCTACAAAGAAAGATCCTATCCCAACAAAACATACATGCCTGTTCTGGTTTTCACTTTTAGTGCAGCATTCAGAAAGTTGTGAGATATTCAACATTTTATTAGAAAATAGGTTGGGATGGAGAGATGGCTCAGTGGTTAAGGACACTGGCTAAGGACACTGGCTGCTCTTCCAGAGGTCCTGAGTTCAATTCCCAGCAACCACACGGTGGCTTACAACCATCTATAATGGGGTCTGATGACCACTTCTGGCATACAGGTATATGTGCAACTAGAGCACTCATATATGTAAATAAATACATCTTTAAAAGAAAAAAAAAAAGAAAAAGAAAATAGGCTCTAGGTTTAGGAACCAACTGTAAGTCAATTTGGATATTCTGAACACATTTTAGGTAGACTAAGATAGTTTATGGTGTTTGGTGAGTGAATTATTAAAACATCTATTAAATGTTTTAATTAAAAACATTTTGACAATATTTTCAATTTACAATTTGTTCATTGGAATGTAGTCCTGCTTAAGTCGAGGAACATCTATATTTGATTAAGGTAGAATTTCCTGTCTGGAGAAAAGGTGTATAAATGATTCTGGGGGAATTAGCTAAACTTTTGAGGGAGAAGAGAGGGTTATCTTTGTGTTCTATATTTTATGAAACTAAGTTTCAGATAAATTACAGTGACTACAAAACCATAACAGCATGAAAGAAATGTTGATCATATGCTTGTGATTTTAGAGTAGAAAAGACATTTTGAAACAAACACACTCTGGTGGATATGTGTGATGTGGGCAGAGACCATTCATGCAGCTCCAGAAGTGTCAAGAGGGCTGTCAGCTGTCTGCTCTTCTCTTTCCCAGTTCTTCCCTCCTAGCTGTAATTCTGGAACTGAAGTAACTATTTGGATCTTGACTGACCTTGGGAATGGAGGTCACAAAAAGTAGACCAGTGAGATAAAGAGTCTGTCTTTAGATAGAGGGCCATTCCAGCTGTGGATCACCTATTACCATGGAACTTTGTAATTTTTGTTTTGTTTTCTTCTTTTTCCCTAGTTCTAAGGATAGGGGTCTTGTGCATCCTTAGCAAGTACACTACCAGCTGTATCCCTAGCACATCACTGAATTTATGAGAATTAAACCTTTCTTTTAGGTTGTGGGTATGTTATACATCACAGAAGCTGAAACTAGTCATAATTCACCAGCCCAAACCCAAATGAAGCATAAGTGATGTAGGTCACTGTTTTTCAACTTGGTGCAAACTCTTCCAGATCTCAGCAGAGGGAGCCACCATCATGGCCAGCACCATACTGGACAGTAGAACCCTGAGCATCTGAGCTCAGGTGTTTTTATTGATACAGAGCTCTGCAGGTGTTCTATTGATAGCAAGTGCAGATCATGACCAATCTAGCATCCCCACATAAATCCCATGTAAATCCAACATGTGCAAATATTACAGAACACCAAGACCTAGGTAGCTCCTCACCCAACAATGCACAAAACAATTATTTTAAACACAACTAAAAATAAACTTCTATAATTTCCCTCTTCTGTATAAGTAAAAACAAATTGCTTTATCTCTACAACACAATTTAACACTACACCAGCAAAATTATTTACAAGAGGAGCAATCACTAGGGTTGTTAATACACAGGACCAAATAAAACCAAATATCTATCAAGCTTTTCACAATGTCTTTGGACAGCAGAAAAACATTATCAATGTCCAATTATCTGGAATTCACTCGCGATCTTCCAGGTTCCTCCAAAGGACTCAGATTGCTTCTCTGCTATGCCTTCTGCAGCACACATGTTTATCCTCCAGGCTTTGGTTGGCTCCACTCCACTGCTGCTACTGTTATTGGTGGTCATCCCATGGTACTGGCATCTTCAGAATGCTGGTGTCTTCTGCTGCAACTGGGCTGGACTTTCACCAATAGCCTCTCCTGGGCTCTTTTCAGTGAGCACCAGTGAGGTGCCAAGCCTCAACTTTTCTGTATGATCCCTTCCATCTGGGCCTTCAATTGCTACTGAAGTTACACTTTTACCAATGGCCTCTTCTGGCCTCTCATAGTGCCAAGCCTCAGCTGCTCTCCAATGACCCCTTCATGCCTTCAAAATCATTTACCACCTGGGTGACTCTTACAGTACCAAGTTCAGCTACCTGCATGAGTACAGTCTCAGCCATTTCTGGAAGACAGCTTCTGTGTGCTGACCCTGAGGACACACTTTCCAGATTTTAAACAACTTGTAATCTTGTCTGTAGGAACATGTCCCTCATGGGGTGGAGTTCTCATCACCATAGCAGATGTGTCTTGTCAGGACTGCCTTACCTCACCAATATCTGGACAGGTTTGCAGAAACAAAACAAAACAAAACAAAATTGACTCTGTGAGGTCTGGAGTTTCTTTTTCTTCTTGTTTCCACATTGGATGTGGCTGGTGTGATGTCAATGCTCCACATTGGGCACCATTTGTTGTAGTATGTCACTGTGTGGGCTCAGCAAGGAAGAAATGGAGGCATTTTCACAGGTTAGAAACAGACCTCACCAGAGGGGAACCACTGTCATGGCAAGAGTTATATTCGGCAATGGAACCCTGAGTGTCTGAGCTCAGGTGTTTTTATTTGTTTATTTTTATTTACAGAACCCTTCAGATGTTCTACCAATAGCACACGCAGATCATGAGCAATCAAACATCTCCTATATAAATCCAACACCTGCAGACAATACAAAATGCCAATACTTAAGCAGCCTTCACCCAACACTGTACAAAACAACTATTTGATACGCAACTAAAAATGCCTACAACAAGGTGCAGCCTAGGTTAAGTATTCTTTAAAAGCCTCTGAAATGATTCTACTGTGCAGCCGGAATGTGAACTCGTTTAATCCAACATGGATAATTGTCTTTTCCTCATTATCAGCTTTCTTTGCAATGAGATTGGTTATAGGTCTGGTTCTAACCTATAATACCAAGAAATCTGATGAAAATGTTTCTGAAAAAGCTTTGATGTTTCCGTTGTGTTGCCTCTAGTGTGGTGTGGTGTGTGTGTGTGTGTGTGTGTGTGTGTGTGTGTGTGTGTACAGGTATGTACACACCATGGCATGTGTGAAGGTCAGTAGACATCTTCCCAGAGTAGGTTTTTACCTTCTTTGTTTTGAGGCTGGGTCTCTTATAGCTTCTGCTGCACACCCCAGGCTAGCTGGTCCAGAAACTTCCAGGGATTCTCCTGACCCTGATTATAGATGTTTGCTGATGCCTTCTTTATATGTAGGTTCCAGAGATCTGAACTCAGGTCATTAAGCTTGCACAGCAAAAGCTTTTACCTATTGAGCTATTTCTCCAGTCTCAAGCCTTGGCATTTTGGATAAGAAAGAATATATAAATGGCTGGGACTGTTCTTGCCACTTCTTTCCACTTTCTACCTGTGAACACAAAAGTGATATCCAGATTTCCATTAGCTGCTATACTCCAATTATGAAATAAAGATGAGGACATCACACAAGCCACTGGGGCTCACAGAGATGACAGAGAGCCCAGACCCCTGGGGGACATTACTAAGTAGCTAAATCAATGTCAATAACTCTTTTCTTTCAGAAGTAATGAGAAACTAATAGCCATTATGATTAATGAGTTTTCTGTTTACTGCAGTAGAACACATTCACAGGTGATACACAGACCTACAACCAAGCCATCATGAACATACCATTTTATTTGAAATACATACATGGCTAGAGGTGCTTTGTAGGATGGTTGTTACCTTAATCATGTGTACAAAGGAAAATGTACAGGGATATACACAGCAATGTTGCTAATAACAGCCCAAGTCAGAGTCCATACTAAGTATTTGCCTATTTAAGAAAGGATTAATTAATTTAGTAAATTTGCATTATATTATACGACGCACTAGAGCAAAAGGATGGGTTTTCTCTGTGTCTATGTCATAGTGTCTTATATCACTATGACATGAAAGATTTAGTGATGAGAGAAAAGGTAAATTATATAATGGTAAGCATGTAGAGTATGAAACTATTTATTCTGAAATACACACTAAAATCAATACTATTTCTTTCTCTTCTTTGTGTAGATACAAGAAAAAAGGTTTTTTTGAAGGACATAGATAACAGCTGGTAACTTCTTGTCTGAGTGACAAGAAGCTTTGCCCTTATTTACTGTTTCTATTTTTTAAGAGAATTTTTATCATTTAGTTACTAATTAAAATATTCAAGCTAGTTAAATACTAATTAAAGTGAACAGAAAAAGATGCAGGCAGATCTCAGTGAATTTGAGGTCAGCCTGGTCTTCATAGTGAGTTCCAGTCCAGCCAGGACTACACAGTGAGATCTTGTTTAAAAAAAACAAAACACCAAAACCAAACAAACAAAAAGAAAAATTGCTTTGAGGAGCTCTTCCTTGATATAATCTTTTATTTTCTGCTATATCTGACCTCCTGGAATGGCTCATGAATTCTCCCCAGGAGGCCCTTCTCCTGCTCCAGCCAAGGCGACTGCCCTGGCTGGCACACTGTAACAAGGATGGCCATCCAGTACTGTGATCTGTGTCCTCATCTGAATGGTCTCCCAACTACTGACACTTGTTCAACTTCTGAAGTCCTCATGGGAGCATGTTCTTCTCCTTCTGTCTCACACACTCAACTACTTCTATAAGTACTACTTTTGAGTATTTTGTGACTGTTGATTCTTTTCTTACCTGCTTATCAATTAGAACTTTCAAATTGTTTTTCACTTATCTCCTGATTCCACTTTGATAGAAGCCTTAACTCCATGTACCTTTCTGGAAAGATTGCCCCTAAAAATTTTGTGTTGTTGTTATTTTGAAATTCTCTACGTAGTCCTGGCTTTCTTGGAACTCACTATGTAGACCAGGATGGCCTCAAACTCACAGAGATCCTCTTGAAGATGATACTTTCAAATGAACCCAAATGTTTCTTTTCTCAATGAAGCCACCTACAACTAAAGATAATTTCCATGGTTACCAGGTTCAACAGTATTGCTCATAAATCTCTTTTCTCAGGTTTAGAACTTACACTAACCTCATTACTCGCTACATGTGCTTCGTCTCATCACACAAATCTGTTCTAATTTTCAGCCACGGTGCTCATTCTTATCTGCATAGCATTGCAGTTGCCTTGCTAGGTCCTCTTGGTCTGTCCAGTCCCCCAGTTGCTTCAGATGCTGGTCATTATCTGCCGATGACTCTCCCTTCTCCAAGACCTGTCCTTGGCCGATGTTATGCAGGGACAAAGCAGGCTAGCAAGCCTTGCCTCAAATCAGAGCAATCTTGAGACACTATTCATGTTTCAGAGCTCTCCGGGGAGCCAGGCTGGGGAAAACACCAGCTGAGGCCACACTTTGCCCAACTCCTGCACCCCCTCACTCCCTGAATTGACACGTTTCTCGAGAACACTCCTGTAAGTCACTTTAGCCCCTCTTCATCTTTGATTCTGGGGAAGCAAAGATACCACTTTTGCTTATAATCTACTTCCTCTAGAGTATAGGCGCTTCTATAAAATCTAGCTTATCCCACAATCGCAGACAGAATTCTACCTCTTTCAAAAACCTTTCAGACTCCATCTTCAAGGAATTGCCATCATTGTATCACTCCTTTGATTGCTCATGGCTGGGGGCGGGGGCAGGGGGAGATTGAACAGGTTTTTAACAGAGAAGAAATTTTGAACCCTTTGTGTGCAAAGGACTTCTTTGGAAGAACATTGAAAACTGTGGATCACTTCTTAGAGAAGGCCTTTTAAATGGATAAAGCAATTCAGGTTACAGAGAGAACTCATTGTGTTGGTACACAATAATAAGAGAACGAACTTGGAATTGATGATATGACTCCCTGGATAGAGGTGCTTGCTGACAAGCCTATGTCTTGGGCTCAACCCCTGAAACCCATATGGTGGAGAGTACTAACTCTTCTAAGTGGGACTCTGTTCTTTGACCTCCATATGCGTCCAATTGTGCCACCACACACTAAATAAATAGATAAACAAATAGCTAATTTGCAACAGAGTTGCACATGTATTGCTTTTTAATTAACTGAATAACATGACCCAACACTGGGTCAATATCAAAGTAGGTATGAGAATAAATGATATTTTAAGATATATAGCATAGAACTCGGGCAGATTCTCCTTGCACTGATGCACACACAGCAAACCAGTGCCAACCCCAGGAGATTAGATCAGTAGTAGCCCAAACTTCATCAGAGAGGTTTCCTCGGCAGCTGATGGGAACAGATCCAGAGGCCCAGAGCCAAACATTATGAAGAGCTCCAGGAGAGAAGACAGGGGGAGGGATTTCGGGGACCAGAGGGGTCAAAGACATCAAGAGAACAAGCCCCACCGAGTCAATGAACCAGCACTCTTGGTGTCCCAGAGAGCCTGAAGCTGCCGACATAGAACCTGCTGGATCCCCTAGATATGCCATGTGATTGTCTGGCTTGGTGTTCTTGCAGAGATTCACAGGTTAGAGTGTATGTGAGGGTTCTCTGAAACTTTTGCCTGCCCTTGGAACCCATTTCCTCTTGGGTTGCCTAGTCCACCCTTGATGTAGGGATTAGTACCTGGCCTTGTTCCATCTTGTGCTCCGTTTGAGCATCAACCCTGGGAGGACTGCTCTCTTCTATGGGGAGAAGCAGGGGGTGGGGATGAGTGAGTGAGGGTGGAGAGGGTAGATTAGGAGGAGAGGGAAGATGGGTGGAGATGGGGGCAGTGAAGGGAGGATAGGAGCGTGTCAAGCTGTATTATTCGAGAGAAGAAAAATAAATAAAAAGATATCCATCACATATGAAATGTGTCATGCAAATATAATTTCTATTAGTGACGAAGTTCAAGCCTATAACAACTGCTTAGAGCAAAGAATAAGCTCCTGTAAACAACAACAACAACAACAAAAAGCCTCAGAGACTTGATAACTACCTGGCAACTGGATTAAAGGAGAAAACAGACACATCTCCCATGCGGTGTGTGGTGTGCCTAACAGCGGGTGCTAGTTGAGACTAACACGTCACAGAAACACTCACAGATTCCCTAGAATTCTCAACTTATTGTTACACTCACGTCCTCCTTCGATAATCTGACGACTAAAATCAAAGCAGACAGACAAGCTGGTTGTGTCCCGTGACCCTACCAAACAGAAGGACATAAAGTAAATGAATCCATACGCCCTGCACAACCACCCAGCTCGCCAGGGCCGAGAGGAAGTGGAGGTCCCTCGCGCTCGCTTCCGGCGTCACTTCCGGCGCACTTCCTCCGCAGAACATGGCAGCGCTGAGCAGTGTCCGCTGGCTGACCCGAGTGAGGCCGGGGAGAGGGACTGGGCAGAGGATGGGCGGGAGAGCAGAGGGTTCGTCCGAGGTTTCCAAAAGAAGGCAGGGTCATCGCGGTGCGAGGGGTCTGAGTGCTCCGATCTGACCTCGTACGCTTGTGTTTGTCGCAGGCGGTGGTCGCCGCTCGGCAGCCCCGGACTTGGAGAGGTCTCCGAACATCGGCCGCGGCTCACGCCGCTTCACAGAGCAAGGTACACTCGAGTCGGGCTTCGCTCTCGCCCGTCCTTATCGCATCCTTGCCGCTGCCCTCGTTTCCCCTTCCCCATCCCTCTCCCTCTGACTCCTGCTTCTACTTCTACCCCTGCTCCATCTCGGCTGGCCCCACTCACAGGCAGAAGATGTGAGGGTGGAGGGTGCCTTTCCTGTGACCATGCTGCCGGGGGACGGCGTAGGGCCAGAGCTCATGCATGCTGTCAAGGAAGTGTTCAAGGTGAGTAGCCTGTGGCGGGGGATGGAGAATCGATCTGACTGCAGGGATGATGGGTTGAGTTGGAAAGTTCAGACCTGACCATGATCTTGTGCTTGGACTTGTCCCTGAAGGCTGCTGCTGTCCCTGTGGATTTCAAGGAGCACCACCTGAGCGAGGTGCAGAATATGGCTTCTGAGGAGAAGTTGGAGCAGTTGCTGAGTTCCATGAAGGAGAACAAAGTGGCCATCATTGGTTTGTATGCCACTCTGTCATTTAAAGTCAAATGGGCAGTGTTCATAAAGCCTTGCTCTGCGATGTGTATGTAGCAGCTTTCCAGACTGCCCTTTACTGATACTTGGGAATTGGTTTCTTCTCAGTGGTAAACCAGGAGTTAGTGAGGTCAGCAAAGTTGCAAGGGTTTGCTGCCTACTGAGGCTGAATCACCATAGTCAGACCTTGTTTGCTGTGTCCCCAGTGCTCATTCTAACTATCCCATTTCTGCTGCTGTGCTGTTTTACTCCCATCGGATTTTTTTTTTTTTTTTTTGGGCAGGGGGAGACACTTGAGATTTCCCCTTATAGACCATTTTTCAAATCTATTTTCTTGGAAAGCCTGACTAGTAGGGCCAGCTTTTGCAGAGGAAAGTCAATTCTTTATAGTCCGGTCCTTGGCTTTCCTTTCCATACCCTGTTCTGTGCTTTGTTCATAGTCTACTGTG
The DNA here is from genome assembly GCA_026225945.1 of Cricetomys ansorgei. NCBI lineage: Eukaryota > Metazoa > Chordata > Mammalia > Rodentia > Nesomyidae > Cricetomys > Cricetomys ansorgei. Next base: position 29,830,083 of record JAMJFZ010003875.1, on the reverse strand, counting down.
CTAGTTGTCATGTATATATCCTGTCTTGACTTATGCTCTTCCGTCTCCCCAGAATGTTTTTCTGTGATGTCACCTATCCGAATCCTCCCCCACTCATGGCGTTAGTTTTCTGTGGTTGCCATAGGATGCTACAGTTTTGTGTGTGGCTGAACAGTAACAGGAATGTATACTCAGTTCTGGAAGCTGCGGTCCCTCTGAGACTAAGAATGAAAATCCTTTCCTTATTCTTTGTGTTCTTAGACTTATAGACAGGTCTTTTTTGCTTCCCTTTATCTCTTCTTTTGATTTATCATTGGATTTAGGCCCCACCTAATCCAGGACAGTTTTAGCTCAAGATTCCTAATTCTATCTGAAGAGAGCGTTTCCCCAAATAAGATCACATCTACAGTTCCCTTCTCCTCAATAAAGTCATGATTATGGTTTCTTGGTGTAAGGGTTACCATTTTGGGGATTACGGTTCAACCCCCTGTCTTACTTAACCAAAGGACTGACTGTCTAAAGTACCAGCTTTTCTGTAACATTTCCTATTATTATCAGAGGGGATTCCTCTTCTGTGTTCCTATGCCTATTGTTAATATCATTCCTACAGTAGTTACTTACGTTGTCTTCCCCAGTGTATTGTTTGCTCACCGAGGGCAGGAGTTCTGTGGTTTTGATTGATATCCCTGTTGCCTTACATATATAAATTTTCAGTAAGAAGTAGCAGAGAACATGCAAAGTCAGTAGACACAGGAACATAAGGAAAGCCATTGATTCCCTAGTGTTTTCCAGCTTATTACTAAACCCAGGTTGATAAGAATGAAAAATAGCTCTTAGGTCATTTTGAAATTTCAGCATAAATAGACTAAAACTAAAGCATTACACTCCGTTTGTCTGATTTTACTACATTATTTCCCTTTGCCTTTTGCCATAGGCAGTAAAGGGTGGGGATCTAGGAGTAGGAGATGGGAGTCTAGGTTATGTGAAGTTCATGGGGAGATTGGGACACTGCTCTCTGCTCTCTGGGGCTTGACCTTTGTCTGAACTGCTTCCCCCACGCTTTGTTTCCACAGGAAAGATCTATACCCCAATGGAGTACAAGGGTGAATTAGCTTCCTATGATATGCAGCTGAGGTAGGTGGATGAGCTGGCTTGGGTCAGGGGCGCTGGGGACCTGGCACAGAGCTAATGGCTGTCTACTCTCAGGCGTAAGTTGGACTTGTTTGCCAACGTAGTCCATGTGAAGTCACTTCCTGGGTACATGACTCGGCACAACAATCTAGACCTGGTAATCATTCGAGAGCAGACAGAAGGGGAATATAGCTCTCTGGAACATGAGGTAAGGTCCAGAAACTGTGGAGGACGAGGAGAGGGGCAGGCAAGAGGTGGAGGCCTCTTTGCCTTCTTTCCTGGTGCTATCAGTCACTTCTCTCTTACCCAGAGCGCCAAGGGTGTCATTGAGTGCCTGAAGATCATCACGCGAACCAAGTCTCAGAGGATTGCAAAATTTGCCTTTGACTATGCCACCAAGAAGGGGCGGGAAAAGGTCACAGCTGTCCACAAAGCCAACATCATGTGAGGCATGGTTTTCATGGGCTGGGTTCCTAGGGAGGCATCCCCTGAACTCTCTTGACTGGTTTTTATCTCTTTGGTCAATGAACAGGAAACTCGGAGATGGGTTGTTCTTGCAGTGCTGTGAGGAAGTTGCTGAACTGTACCCCAAAATCAAGTTTGAGACAATGATCATAGACAATTGCTGCATGCAGGTGAGGTTCTTTGTGAGTTTCGGGGGGGGGTCAGGGAGTAGAAATCTTTTTTTTTTTTTTTGGGAAGTCTTTTCTTCATTCTCATACCTCGCCCCTAGCTGGTGCAGAATCCTTACCAGTTTGATGTGCTCGTGATGCCCAATCTCTATGGGAACATTATTGACAATCTGGCTGCTGGCCTTGTTGGGGGAGCTGGTGTGGTCCCTGGTGAGAGCTACAGTGCAGAGTATGCAGTTTTTGAGACGGTGAGCAAGATTATTTTCTTCCCTGGGGTTCGGGTACTGACCTTTAATCCCAGGACGCAGGAGGATCTCTGTGAGTTCAAGGCCAGCCTGGTCTACATAGTGAGTTCCAGGACAGTCTGAGCTACATAGTGAGACCCTGTCTCAAAAAAAAAAAAAAAAAAAAAGATTATTTTCTGTCAGTCATCTGTATTTACTCTTCTCTGATGTTAGGTAAGTCTGCCATATCTTTCCCATCCCACTGCCTCACTGCTAAATGACCTTGGCTGCCTCCTCTCCCTACAACTCTTCTCAGTCACCCTGGCCTACCCTCCTTCTGTGCCATGCCTTTTGTAGACCTTCACCTCTGCATGTGCCTGCTCCCTTCCAGTGATTCTGGCTTGCTCTTTTCCACAGGGCGCTCGGCATCCATTTGCCCAGGCAGTGGGCAGGAATATAGCCAATCCCACGGCCATGTTGCTGTCCGCTTCCAACATGTTGCGGCATCTCAAGTAGGTTATGGGAAGCTGAAGTGGGGTGGGGTGTGTGTGTGTGGGGGGGGTGTTGTAAGAAGCACAGTGGGAAGGAAGGGTGGGTTCTGTTTGGATTCTCAGTTCTCCTGTCTGTGTTGACAGTCTTGAGTATCACTCCAGCATGATTGCAGATGCAGTGAAGAAGGTCATCAAAGTTGGCAAGGTGAGTATGGAAAGGTTTCAAGGGCTCAGCACCATTCGCTGGGGAACCTGAGGGAGCCTTTATCCTCCAGGTTCCCACAATACCTGCTCTGTGATCTAAGGGTTATTCTTCACCTCCTTTCTCTTGGCTGTTTCATCCTCTTGGTCTTCTTCACCTTAGTTCCCATGTTGTTCCTTTTCCTGCACCATCCACTGCCTTTCTTGGGCCATCTGAATGCAGACCTTTCAGCTTTATTGGGGGTGGAGCTAGCAGGCAGGATTAGGTGCCAGCTTCACCTCCAGGCCTGTTTCTTCCCACCTGGTCTCATTTCCTGCAAGGTAACCTCATCCTTCCTGATGTGATCCTCCCCATCCCGCTGCCTGCTCAGCCTCCTGCCCACTCTGCTCTAGAGTGAGCGGGTCCTTGTCCCTCCACCTTTTCACCTCTTTCCACTCTTGCTACATTGTCTTGTTTTTCTTGGTCTCCATCTCAACATAATGCCCCATCTCCTTCATGGGCTCTTTTTTCTTCCCCACGGCTATTGCTGATGGTGGCTGTAGGTACGGACTCGAGACATGGGCGGCTACAGCACCACAACTGACTTCATCAAGTCTGTCATCGGCCATCTGCACCCCCATGGGGGCTAGAGCCCTTACTCCCTCCAACTTCAAAAGGACCATGCCACCTACACATCCCTCAGTACAATGGACCAGGGAAGAGAACATCTAGACAGTAGACCATTAATTGCTTTTGTGGCAGAAGCTAGGTTGTCCTGGGGGCTAGAATCAGGGGCACCTGTATAGGGTGGGTGTTTGGGCCCAGACCACAGGATGATGACAACTTTCTCCCACAGGTTCGAACCTCAGATATGGGTGGTTATGCCACTTGTCATGACTTCACTGAAGCGGTCATTGCTGCCCTGTCATAAATCCTGCACATGCCCTTGTGAAATATTCAATAAACAAGCACACATGCTATCTGCTTTTGTGTTTTTATTGGTTTGTTATGGGTAACTATCACCCTTAGGGTATGCCCTTCCCACCAAGCATGTCCGTTCTAATCCTCCTGGGATGTTTTCTGGGACTTTTTCTTTTTCTTTGTGCTGCTCTTTGTGCAGCCAGCAGCAGCAGCAGCTTCAGGCTCCTCCTTAGACGAGAATTTCCTTTTCTTCTTAGGAACACTGGGGGCCTCTTCTGGTTCACTGGCCATTTCCTCCTTAGGTGAGGATTTCTTCCTCTTGAGATTTGTGCTGCTAGCAGCCATCTCTTCAGGATCACTAGGCAACTCCTCCTTGGGAACAGCTTTCTTTTTCTTAGTTTTAGGCAAAGAGACAGGTGGATCTTCCATTCCATTTTCCTGTGGAGCCTCCTGGGGTTTTAGCTTTTTTTTCTTCTTAGGTTTTTCATGTGTCTCCTGAAAGGGGGAATCAGATGTGAAACATGTTGCTTAAGCTTGTTAACAGCTGCAGCTCCCATTAGAATCCAGGCAGAAGAGCAAACAGTCTAACACTAGCACTTCTGATGACTTAATTGTATGGACACTTTGGTAATTTACTCTCAAAGCTACTCCCAACTAGAGAAAACTTTAGTGGAATTTTCTTGGCCCTCTAAACCTAGAGAAAACCCCTGTATGCTGGTCATGATGGACATCATGCAGAGCTCCCAGGGGACCCTGAAATGGAAAATCACTAAAGCTTATGAAAACCCTAGGGGACAAATTCTAAGACTGTCACATTGGTGACCTCCCTGCCCCCACCCCCCATGAGACACTATCACCTCCAGACAGAGACAGGGAGAGCAGGAATTCACACTACCCCCGGTTGAGGACTCCTGGGAGGCAGCCGAGGACAGAGCACACTTGCCCATGGAATGGGCCATGTGCTACAACCAGCATTCTGGGCTCTTGATCAAGTTCTCTCAGCACCTATCTCCTCCCTATAGAATCAAGAGGTAGTTTTAGGTGTTTTGGTACAAAACGCCCAAGCTCCAGACCATGGTTTGATGTCCTTTGTTCTACTGTTAAAATCCTACAACTTAGGATCTACAGAGGGCTGACCTCACATTCTTCTGGAGTACTACTGTTTTCTGAAGATGCCAGGGCCAGTGCAGCCAGTCGCTTCTTTTCCTTCTTCAGGCGTTTCTTCTCCTGTTTTTCCAGCTTCCTGGTAATTTCAGCAGCCGCTTCCTCTGCCTGGCAAGAAGGTAAAGTGCTGAAAGCCTAGAAGACCCTGGATTGCCACAAAACTTCTAGTCTTGTTGGATCAGGCTCATTAAATCAGTTTTTGCCTCCACTTAAGTAAGGTCAGGACAAGACAGTTCATCACCTCCAACAGCCAATTATGGCCATCACAACACCCCAGAGTAAAGCACATACTGACCTGAACCACGGCTTCTTTCATGACATCTAGGTTTTTCCGTGGAATCTCTCCAGTCTCATAGAAAGACAGCCGCTCCTCAACTTGTTCTCGAAGTTTCTCCCCAAATACACTTGTAGGTACCTCTAGATGTGTGTATGTGTAAACAAAGCCCATTACAACCCTTGAAATGACAAAACTACTCCCCAGGCGTTCTACCCTCAGCTTCACTCAGATCCAGAGTGTCAACACTCACTAGGTGAAATCTGTTGACGAAAAATATCACCATCATTGTAGAAGCTGCTGAAGTATTCTGCCTACCCCCTGCAGTCCCCCCACTCCAATGCCAACTTCCCTATCCACACGTACCAGAAAAGCAATCAATTCTTGAGGCAATACTGCATTTGTTTGCTAGGTACCGGGAGATACGGCCTTTGTTCTTTGCAGCTGCCCGGCCAATGAAGGTGGAATGGAAAATGAGTCCATATTTTGGTGTGTTTCCCCTTGTCTTCAGGGCTCTGTGAGAAGATTAGGTGAACAGTTTAAGGTCAGAAGACTTGACCCAACTGAACAAGTCCCCCCTCTTCCAACAATTTCACACCAGGCTTGGCTGAACTTTCTTCCTCAACACATGCCAACCCAGTCACCAGAGGCAGAGGGAAGGCATCCAACGTTGCTGACCTGGAAACTTGGTCCCTTTTTGCTGGGCCCTGGGAATCACTCAGACACCAGGACTGGCCATCACCCCCATAGCAGAGGCCTGTATAGGTCAGGGAGTCCTGGTAAGCCATCACTGTAATCCCCAAACAAAACAACAGGCACCAGAAGCAGCACCTGACATGGGCAGGCGCCCTCACTGGTACCTGAACAGGGCCTTTTCAGCCCCAAGGATCTGTACTGTAGATGCTGGGTACTTGGCCAGGTTGGTGAGGCTGCCAGCATGAGCAATGAGACGTGCACCTACCTGGAGAAAGATCCAAGGAATAAGTCAGGTAATTGAGTGGGAACTTGACCTACCACTTTCACATCCCTAGTCTCCTCCCCACCATGCAACAACTAGGGACATGGTAGCCAGAAGAACAGCGGTACAGAATGCTAACATTTAGTCCCCCATTTTTATGTTCCCCATGACGCACCGCTTCCCCAATTAAGGCTGACAGGCTGGGGGCTACTTGGCTCATCTTGGAGCGAAGGTAAGTGTGTAGGCTCTGGCGATACTCTGACAAAGACACCACACGACTGGAGAAGCTCTCGATGTTTATCAAGTCGATGGCAGATATGTCCATGCCTAGGAAACACCTAGTGTGAACAGGGGCACCCGACACTCAAACAGTCTCGTACCTTATGCAGATGGCCGCGCTCTGCACTGACCCATGGAGGACCGAGAGGCATCCAAAATGGCCTTGGCTTTGGCCCCGTCCATCGTTAACTCTTCCAACTTCTCCAACTTTTCCTCATTCAACTCCCTGCGGTTTCCAATGAACTGAGCCAGGCGACAGTATGTGGCATTGTCATTGATGATCTTCACCAGTTCTGGAAAATGGTACCCATACCACTCCCTGCAGAGGAACAATCATTCCCTGACCCAGCTGCCAAACCTCAAATCAGTTCTAAGTCTCCCTCAAACCCATGTCTCCCCATTCACAATACAGACCAGGCACAATGGCCTAGGCTGGGGTGTACATGGGGCACATTTCCTCTGCCTCCTCTTTCTATACAGTCAGTGTAAGAACACAGCCTGTGGTAAGCATAAGGAGGTCTGGCTTTAGCCTGTGATCCTACCCACAGTAACTTTCAGTTCTGCTTGACCTTAGTTTGTAACAGCTAAACTACAGGTCAAAGAACACAGCATTTGGTACCCTCCGCACCTTACCTGACACGCATGGAGAAGGTATTGATATCTTTATCCAGTTGGTCCAGGAGGCTTATGGACTGGATGATCATGTTGTCTACCCGGTTCACATTAAATTTAACTTTGGCACGAGAATAGCTGTGTCCCAGCCCTAGCTGGGCTTTACAAGCAGACAGATCCGTCAGACCCTTCACCAGATTATGGAAGTGCAAACGAACTCCTAAAAGGAAGGCGGAAGGAACTATGAGTGCATATATTAGGCAAGCAAGAGGTTCCCCATCAAGTACAATCAGTGTAGGTTTCCAGATTCCCTCATGAAAACAGCAGAAATAGTAGCATGGAGATGGCTCAGCTGTAAAGATTACCCCAGCTGCTCTTGCAGAGGACCCAGATTCAATTCCCAGAACCCACATGGGCACTCACACCTGATAACCATCACCTCAAGTCCCTCTTCTGGCCTCTGTAGGCACTGCACCACATGGTGCACACAATGCATGCAGGCAAATGCCTGCATTTTACTTATGTAAAATAAAACTCTACAGCTTATTTTACCTCGAAGGATCTCAGCTATCACACCTCCAGTTTGGCAGTTGTATCCCAATTCTTCCTGTATTGCAGCGCCAATCTTGGGGTCTCCAACACCCAGCAGTACCTTCTTCTTTTTAGATGGCAGGTATGTCTCCAGAAGCAGGCGGAGGTCCTCATGAAGAACACCTTGGGACAAAGAACACAGCTCTAACCCTTATACCTATAAAGAGGGCTCCACCTCCACACTGGACCATCCAAGAACACCCCCAGTCCTTCAGGCATTGCTCAGAAATATGGAGACATCAATGACCACTCAGGGGATTGACAGATTTTTCAAGTCATCATTGCAAAGCCTGACTCAACCACAGGTCCAGTAGCACAACTGTGAAACACAGAGCTCAGTGAAGTTTAATCTGTATGTTGTAGGTCTCAAATGATGCCCAGCACGCATCATGCTTAGAATAACACCACGGAAGAACACCGTTAAGCACATGTCATCGAGGGGCCAACTCACCTTCAGACACAGCATTGGCATTTTCCAAGGCAACCTGGGATGAAGAAAATGGACAAAAGGCCACCAGACGAAACGACATTGTGGAACTTGCCAAGGTTAAGCACACACTCCTCCACCTGTGGGAAGGATGAATGGGTGTTCTCTGAATTTGGCCTCCATAGTAAGGCAGGAGCACCAACTGTTGTAGAAATTCTAACACTGATGCCTGGGCCCCATGTCCCGAATCTACTTTAATTCAAAAAATTGAATTTGAGATGTTTGTCTCCAACAGCTCCTAAAGAGATTATGTAGATACGCACCGAAGATCTCGGTCCAGAGCCTTCACACCACCACCCCCTCCCCCCACGAGCCGGTGCGGTCGGCCACGTGGGGGCACGCGGTGCATGCTGGGGCCGGGCGGCCTTAGGGGCTGCATTGCAGCACCGCAAGCCCACCGCTCCCACTCACCTGCGGCAGCAGCAGGCTGATTTCCTCCACTTCCTTCAGTGCCAACAGCGCGTAGCCGACCGCATGTTCGAACAGCACGTGCAGCAGAACCTGGAACGGGAAACGGCGCGCGCCCATCAGTCAGTTTTCCGAGTTCGCCCGGCCGCGCCCAGAGCAGGCCCTGGCTCAGACTCCGTGCCCGAACCCGAACCCGAACCCGAACCCGAAGCCAGACCCACAGCGAGGCCTTCACATAGCCAATCACCCACAACCACTCCTTACCATGGCGCCTGCTCCGTGCCCAGCTCGCAATGCGGCTAGCGAGCTCGGCGCGCGGAACTAGACAGCGGTGACCACGCCTTCTCCTGCTTGGCCAATCAGAGGCCGAGGACGGAACCATTTTCTTGCCTTGGGAGGGGTTCGTGGGGGTGGTATCGCCCGTCGGGCGGGCAGGGCTGCGGCGCGCGCGAGCAGGCCGAGGCTCTGCGGCTGCGCGAGCCGGTGCCGCAGCCGGGAGCTCATGACTCCTGTCTTGCTGGCGGGCCGCAGAGCAGAGCTGAGCGGCCTGGCGTCCCCACGTGCCCGTCTCTCGTGCTTTTGTCGCCGTGGGCCGGACGAGAGTCCCCCTGATGAGAGTCGCAGGCCTCCCCCGCGGCCCCCGCGGTAGACCCTGCGGGTCTTCTCCTGCCGCCCGGGACTCCGTCACAGATGCTGCTGAAATGGCGGCTCCTGGCCGCCTGCCCCCTCTTACCTTTTATTGTTCCAAAAATGATGGTGCGGGCGTGGCGTAGAACTGCAGGGTGGTTTACCTCTCCGGGTCTGCTCCTGGCCCTGCTGCATAGATCCCAGTTCTGCCCGGAGCCACGTGTTGCTTGCTCATGACTGGGCAGGGCCCAGATTCTTCCGAGGAGCTTTGTCCCAGTTTTCCGGGGCTGTATTAGGCACTTTGCGGACGCTGATTTAAAATTACTTTTGCTTTAAGGAAAAAATTAGCTTTTTTTAAGCTTTAATTTTAGAATTACAAGTCCCAAGCTTGATTATCTTTTAGTCTATGTCTTAGTGAATTAAGTAGTAACGCTAAGGGGATTTCCTCCTCTCCTACCGCCACCTTCCCTAACCTACCATCACTCTTTGCTTTTCCCTCTTTCCCTCCCTCCTTCCTTTCTACTTCTCTCCTCCCTCTCTTCCATTCTTCACCCTCCCTGCCCCATCTCTCTAGCCAGAGTGATCTCAGAACTTCTGATCCTCTTCCATCTCCCCAGTCCTGTGCCATTTTCTAGTGAATTAAACGCGCCACTCCACCAACTGAGCTCTCTACAACTCCTAAGGGGAGTTTGAAGAATTCTCATAACTATAGGCACATAAGTTAGGTCTGTTTTGTTTTCTTCACTCAGTGATTTGACAAAATTCAAGCACAGGGACTGGAGGAATGGCTCAGTGGTTAAGTGCCTTGGTTGCTCTTGCAGTGGACCTTGGTTCCATCCGAGTACACACATAGCAGCTCACAACTATCTGTAACTCTAGTACCAGGGGATCCGATGCTCTCTTCTGGCTTCCATGGACATCAGGCACATATGTGGTACACAGACGTACATACAGACAAAACATCAATAGACATAAAAAAAATTTTAAGATCCAAGCACGAAGTTCATTTTATTTCACTTAAATATCAACTATATATTAAATGATTAAATCTTAATCTAATAACCGCATTATTGCTAACAGATATGGTTATTAGTGCATTTTGGTTTATGATCTCAAAACAATCACTGCTTTTCACATTTAAAGAGAAGACGTGTATGTATGTTTGCATCTTTGGATGCACATGCCAGTGTGTGTGTGTGGGAGGGGGTCAGGACAACTTGGGAGTTGGTTCTCTCCTTTTACCACGTAGGTCTCGGGGACTGAACATAAGTCTTCAGCAAGAGTCTTTACCCACTGAACCACCTTATCATCCCCCAATGTTTCACATTTTTACAGTGGAATTACAAAATTATTCTATTAAACACTTATTAAATGTCTATTAAATATAACAAATAATTACTAAACAAAGATAAATGGATGATTCCAGAATGTAATGGGAAATATTAATGGTATAACTCCACTGTTTTTAAACTTAATCCTAAATCGTCATGAGGTTGCAGTCCGTTAACTATTAAGGAACAGGTTTCAAATAAGAAGTCAGAATCTCTAAATAGGTTACAGAATTAATTTGGTAGTCAATAGCCAATAGTAAATAAATAGGATTTCGACACTAAGAGATAATATGTCAATAGAATAAAGAATATTAATTGTAAATCTTTTGTTTTAGGTGTACATACTTACACATACAGTATATACACACATAGAAATATATTTCATGTCTGCACAGATATGTAAACTACATATTTCTTTGTATAAATTTAGAATATAAACATTTCGAGACTCCCTCAATGAGCAAAAGATATCTAGAGTCATGGAGTCATCCCTTTGGCTGTAGATTGTCTATAATGAGGTGGCTTTGGATAGTCAAACTACAATTAGGTTTCACCTGGTGAAACAGTTACCAATACCATTCAACTTCCAGTGAGAGTAGATAAATATTTACTTTCACTGATTATATGATAAGAATTGGAAAATCATTCAGACAGTAAATTTGTTAATTATTAGTATCTTCATTATTTCTATTTTAAACAATTTAAAGCAACCTTTCTCTTAAAAAAAAGTAATTTCTCTTATTTGGCTCTTTTTAAGAATGACATGTTTTCACAACTTAGTGCTAGAGACAGAAAGTTGTGTTTCAGGTCTTTGTGCTCAGTCAGGATTTGAGAGTTATGTCTTGAGCCATTAGTTCTACTGTAACATGGCTGCAAAGAGGCTGGGCCTCTGCAGTCAGTCTGTCCTTTTAGATGTGATGGTCCCAGCCAGATGTATAATGCCTCTGAGCTCTGGTCTTCCTTCAGGTCTCTGTGGTTCGATATTGGGTTTCTGCATTCCTTCATGGAGGCCTGCACAAGACCCAGTCTCCTTTCTAGACAACTTATTACCAAGGGCACATCTTTCACTTTGAAGCATTAGGCTAAGCATTCTTTATCCAAATTCTTGGAACCAGAATATTTTGCAATCAATAAGTTCAGTTCAAAGGAAAAGGAATTAGGCTTCAGCTCTTGAGAGAGTTAACCAAAGAATTTAACAAACATTTTTTATTCAGGTGGTTGTAAGAAAACACATTTTTCTGAGAAGAGCCCACTGGAAGATTTTCTGCTGAGAAAATGTCCCAGTGAGCAGCATTTCTGAGTGCGGCTATGGGTTCTCCAGGTATGCTTCAGGTTTGAACTTCAGGCCATGGGCCGCTAGGCCTCCCCCTTTCTGTGTGGAATGTCATTTTCGTATATTAGCTCCGAGATTTTTCTTGCAGTCAGCATTTGGTGGAGATGGGTGGAAACTGAGGAACATTCCTTCGGAGAAGGAAACTGCAGGAAGTACCACAAGGTGGTAATACGACACACATTGTGTCAGTGAAAAAATTCACATCAAATTCGAAAAGGCTTCTAGCAATTCCTGGATCCCTTCCTCAAACATGGAAAGAAGCCCCCTCCCCCCCAAAAAAATCTGTGGTAGTGAGCTCTCCATATTGTGCCAGCTATCCACACAGACCCAGGAAATATGGACTGCCTTAGAAGATCATTCAGCCCAGTGATCCTTGTCGTTTCTGTCGGTGACAGTGACAGTTGGGTATAACATTTCATTCATTTGATGGCGTGGTGTTTACCCCCTAGGCTGGAGGATGATGGTCTTATCCATGCCCTCGATGCTATGTTATTGTTGAGCACTTGGCAAAATGTCTGGCAAGTTATAGTCTTACATGCATCAATTTGTTAAACTTCAAACTATTTATATTTTTATTTATTTATTTATTTTTGAGACAGGGTTTCTCTGTGTATCCCTGGCTGCCCTGGAACTTACTTTGTAGACCAGGCTGGCCTCAGACTCAAGAGATCTGCCTGCTTCTGTCCCACCACACCCGGCTCTGCCTGCCTGCCTGCCTATCTATCTACCTATCATCTACCTCCCTATCTCTCTCTCCATCTGTGAGGCAGGGTCTCTCTACACAAACCTGGCTGTCCTGGAAATTGTTATGTAGATAGGCTGACCTCAACTCAGAGAGCTCTGCCTGCTTGAGTGCTGGGATTAAAGATGAGTGCCACCATGACTGGCTCTCACCTTAAAAAAATTTTTTTTTGACAAAGTATCTCTCTCACTGAACCTGGAGCATACAGATTTGACTAGATTGGCTGTTCCTTGAAGTTCCAGGGATCCTCCTGCCTCCATCTCCCCAGCACTAAGTTATATAGTGTGCCACCCACCTCAGCTTTTTATGTGGACATCTGTGATCTGAATCCAGATCCTCATGCTTAAATGGTAAGCACCTTCCTGAGACATTGCACCAGAGCCAGTGGTTCTCAACCGGTGGGTTGAGACCATAGGAAAACGCATATTTTTTTGATGGTCTTATGGAACTGAGACACTGCTTCGTAGCAAAATTTCAGTTATGAAGTAGCAATGAAAGTAATTCCATGGTTGGGGTGCTGTGAAGTATTCACCAGAACAGATTGCTGGGACACGGGTTCAAGCCAATAGAAAGTACCAGCTGTCTGGCGACTACAGTGGGTGTTCGGAATCCCAGTGTAGCTGTGAGCCTCTCTCAGGATGAGCTTTTAAGCACAAACACCATGTTCTGGATTGATATACTTCAATTAACAAGAACAGTTAGCCAAAAGTGGAACAACAGAAGCTAAAAAGCAAGAGTTAGTTCATTTTGAGACTTTCTTTGATGGACTAGTTCTTGGTTTTTGTCTTGGCAGGCGGTGCTGTCCATGTGCTGAGTCTTACAGCCTGAATGACTCTTCCATCATGGAGTCAGTTGTCTGGGGACCTACCAAGACGTAGGGCCCTGTTACAGGGGTCACCACAACATGAGGGACTGTACCAAAGGGATGCAGCATCAGGAAGGTTGAGAACCGCTGCTCCAGATCCTTCAATGTTCTCTCCACTTCATTTATCCAGCTCTGACCTTGGGCTTTCTTTACATTCTCCAAGGGAATGTTGCACTGAAAGAGACATTGATGACATAACAATGCAGATGGCTGTCTCTAACAACAATCCTCAACACTCAAAAAAAAAAAGCCCACTTTACATTTGACAACACTCATGTACTTGGTGATTTTGCTCTTGAAGATTGTGTTTCAGTTTTTATTTCCTAGAAAATAAAAGGTACCACGTGCCTTCTCCTTATGAGTTAAAGGTACCTTTTGGGAACAACAAGTGAGCTTTAAGATATCCTTTAATTAATCTCACTGTCATGGCTAATCTTGGTTGTCAGCCTGATTGCATCTGGAATCAACTGAAGTCACTGGGCATTCCTGTGGGAGATTTTCTTGATTAGATTATTTGAAACAAGAAGACTCTGCCTAAACCTGGGCCATACCTTCCGGTGGTAGCACAGATAAACGGACATGGAAAAAGGAAATTTTGCTTTTTGTCTGCTGGCCTTCGTAATTGTTGGCAAGTTCATTTACCATGTTGCTAGGGCTGGTGTTAGAACCAAATTCTCCTAGTTCCAATGTAGACTGAAGAAAAGTGTCCCTTTAGGAATCGTCCAGGCCTGTGTCACCAGACTGGGCCTGCTAGGACATCCAGCCTTGTGGGTCGACTGAACAACTACCAGATTCCCAGATTCTTAGTCGTTCCAGTGTGAGACAGCTGTTGCTGGATTACACAGAGTGCGTCTTGTAAGACAATCTAATAAATATCTATCTATCTATCTATCTATCTATCTATCTATCTATCTATCTATCTATCTATCCTATCAGTTCTGTTTCCTTTGAGGACTCTAATACACTCACCTACACAGTTTAACCTGTTTCTAGTTATTTTGAATCTTGATGTGTTTTTATTTCTATCCCATATATTTTATTTCTTTGCTTTTTCCATTAAAATTTTTCATTTCTTCCCCCCCCAGCCCTGTTTTGTTGTGGGATATTTTATAGTTATGGAAACATACTCTTGTATGCTGTTTAGGGGGAAAGGTGCTTCCTGATGCCTTGCAGCATGAAAAGGCCTTGTTTCCTACCTGTTAACACCTCTGTGCTAATAACAATGGAGTAGCCATCCAGATCCCCACATGAACAGGCCATTTGTTTACCTTAATGCAGATGAAGGTTCCCCATCAATGGTCTGCAGCTGGGTAATCAGAGAAGACTCTGACTCACTGCCCCCTTCCCGTCCCGCCCCTCCCAGCCTAGGCTACATGTCTGCTGGCAGACTTTGGGAAGTGTTAGGTTTCATTCATTTGTATAATGAAGGCCTGTGTGGGGAGAGGAAGTTGTGGAAAGAATAAAGGACCTGGGAGGAAGAGGCGATGGAGTGACCTCTCTGCCTAAGCTGCCCAGGTATTGGATCCCTGAGAGTTGTCATGGCTCATGATTAACATCAATATATAACAGTTAACAATTGGCTGTATTAACAATTGGTGCACCAATGTGTGGCAAGAACACACGTGGAACATGAGAGTCCAGGCATAGATTCAACAACGAAATGACGGATTGGATCCCTGAGAGTTGTCATGGCTCATGGATAATATATCAACAATGTTTTAAAATATTAACAGTGTTTCTTTCAAGGTCTCACTGTGTAGCTCTGGCTAGCCTGGAACTCACTGTGTAGACCAAGCTAAACTTGAACTCAGATATTTGCCTGGCTCTATCTGCAGAACTCTGGAATTAAAGACATGCACCACTATGCCCAACCCTTTCTTTTCAAAATAAATTTAAATTTGCTTATCTGTTTGTGTGTGTATGCCATGTTGCACGTGTAGAGGTAAAAGGAAAATTTGTAAGAGTTAGTTTTCTTCTTCCACCATGTTGGTTCTGAGAACTGAACTCCAGTCATTGGGCTTCGTAGCAAGTGCCTTTACCCTCTTTCTCTCTCTCTGTCTCTGTCTCTGTCTCTCTCTCTGACATCTTTTATATAATGCATCCCAAACTCATCTTCTCTCTCCACTCCTCCTGCCTGCCCCCTCATCTCCCCTTTCCCTTACATCCTCCTCCTTGCTTCCCTCAGAGCAGAACAGGCCTCTAAGAGAGGGTCTCACTGTACCCCTGGCTGGCTTGGAACTTGCTGTGTAGGCTTTGACTCACAGAGATCTGTCTGTCTCTGCCTCCCAAGTGCTGAGATTAAAAGTGTGTGCCACCACTCCAGGCTGCACTGAGGCAGCTTGCCAGCTGCCTTACAATTTCATTTATAAAAGGAAATATTTAAAAACTATTTTCTATTTATTATGTGATGGGTTTCTTTGGTTGTCTTTTGGTTTTTGTTTTGAGACAGGTCTCTCTGCATAGCCTTGACTGGTCCGGAACTCACTATGTAGAGCAGCCTGAGCTCAAACTCATCAAAATCCACTTGCCCCTGCCTCCTGAATGCTGGCATCGAAGGTGTGTACCACCATGCCCGGCTAAAATGAATTTTTAAAAATTACATTAGTATGTGTATATGCATGTGCATGCACTCACATGCACACATACGATTGCACCAACATGTGTGTGCCACGGTCATGCATGTGGAAGATGGAGGATAATCTGGGGTCAGACTCTCCTTCCATATGGGTCCAGGGGATTTAACTTTTGGCAGAAGTTGCCTTTACCTGCTGAGCAGTCTTACCAGTCTCAAAATGAAACTATTTAAGATAAAAAAAAATACATTTCTTACCTTTAGGACACACTAGATTTCAGCCATGCCCCCAGTAGGCATCCAGTTGCCCCACATGGACCTAAAACTCAGATTTGTGCTTCTCAACCTTGGGCAGAGAAGTTTCTTATTGTAGTAGGTAATAGTTAATGCAGACACTCGTAATTGTGTAGGTGCGATATCGGTGTCTCTCTGCCCAGCGCTCAGGGAATGTCGTGGAAAAGAGGACAGAAAGAACGTAAAAGCCAGAGGATGGGAAGGAGTGCTGGGAAATGCTGTCCTCTGAACAACATCTGGTGTCACAGAGCCTGCACAAGGCATGACAAGATTAATTCAGTTAAAAATTTCAACATGGAGTAGGGAGGTGCTCCTGAGGCCTCACCCTGGCTGAGATAGTTGGTAGCTATTGGTAACTGATGGCTGACACAGGAGGAAAAGTCACTTTTCTTTGAGGGCTGGCCACTGGCAGATTCCCCACATACCAGCGGACAACCCCAAAGTCATGCACATATAGACAACACTAATTGGACACAGTGGGTTATTTTTTAAACAAGAGGACTTAAAGGAAGGGAGATATACTGGGGGAGAAGGTCAGACAGAGGTGGAGCCAGGAGTGGGAGACATGATTAAGATTCAGAGGTTGGTGATGGGGTGGGTACATTGTCCAGTTCCTTCTGAAATGTATCTACAAAGCTCTACATTTGACCAGGTCCATCGCCCACAGTGGCAGAAAGAGTGCACTTAGCCCCACGCTGTGGATATACCTGGGTGGATGTGCCTTACCCACAGCCCTGTTGTTAGCTTGCCTCCACAGGCTGTGATGCCTTCAGGGAATATGAAGTGTTAAGATGGAACATGCTGGAAAGTCAAACCCAAGGAAACAGCAGATGGCAACTTTCAAGCTGTTCTCTAATAGCAGTATCTCTTAGCTGGAAGGCCACATCACATCAATACCTTGTCTCACTTACCAGTGTGTTCTCTACCCCACTCAAGTAACTGTGGACATTATTAAAGGATGGAGAGATTGTTTAGTGGTTAGAGCATTGGCTGCTCTACCAAAGGACCTGGGTTTGGATCCCAGCACATACATGGCAGCTAATAACTGTAACTGAAACTGAAACTCCAGTTTCAGAGGGTCTGATTTACTCCTCTGACTTCCGTAGGCATTAGGCATGCATATATATATATGAGAATATAGTACATAAACATACGTGCAGGCAAAACACCCCTACAGATAAAGTAAAAAGAAAACGCCATAAGAAAACAATAGTGGGTTTTTACAGTAAGTACTGCCAGTTTGAGCTTCCACAGTACCCACAATGCCACAGAACTTTCTTTCAAAATATCTTGTGTAGATTTCTCTGCCCTAACAAATGCCCCACCTTTCTGCTGTTCTCTAGACATAACATGGTCCCTCTGCATGCTGTATTCCAGGATGCAATTCTATCCTTTGCCTATTTGCTTTACTGTGGAGACTTGCCTTCAGAGCTTTGTTTATTTGACTCTGACACTCTTATGGAGAGATCCACAGGGAGAATGTCAACATCCAGCAAGGAATTAAATAAATCCTCCTGCCCATAGCCATCTGTGTGAGTCATTATGGGAGTGTGCCTTTCAACCTCATCTGCTTGCAGTGCCAGAACTAGAACTGCCTATTAAGCTATTCCCAAATTCTTCTCTGTGTGTGTGTGTGTGTGTGTGTGTGCGCGCGCATGTGTTCCTGCATCAACCTAGGTATTCTAACTCAGGAGTTGTCAATCTCTCTGCGTGAGCGTGTGCATGTGTGTATGTGCACACATGTGCTCTCTTGTGTGTGCACATGTAGCGATCCTCGTCGAGCCTTCCTCTGTCACTCTCTATGTTTTGAGACAGAATCATTCAACCTGGAGCTCACTGTTTGAGCTAGACTGGCCAGTCTGGAAGTGCCTCAGATCTGTCTGTCTCCATGTCCCCATGCCTGGAAGCACTGGGTGACAGATACAGGCTACTGCTCTGACTTTTCCATGGGTTCTGGGAACAAACTCAGGTCCTCATAGTTTCGCCGTAAGCACTTTACTGGTTACACTATCTCCCCAGCCCACCCCCAAATCCTTGACCCATAGATATTATTCAACCCTAACAAGTATTTGTCGAGCTTTGCTTATCTACTTTCTTTTTGGATTTTTGAGATAAGGTCTCATTATATAGCCTTGACTGGCCTGAAATTCAGTATGTAGACCAGGCTGACCTTGAGTTTAGGGCAAACCTCTTGCCTCTATCTGCCAAGTATCTGGGATTATAGGCACGTGCCACTAAGCCCAGCCTACTTTAAGCCATTAGTTTAGGGGCTCATTTAACATATAGCAATAGACAGCAAATATACTCCTCCACACAAAAGTATGCTTCCTCAAAACAGGTGATTTATTTGGTTTATAATAGGCGTTTATGTGTATTGTGAACTGTCAGAGGCCCAACAGTAACAGAGGCTGGTGGCTCGGAGATACCGCCCACTTGTTCTCTTTCCTGGGTTGGCATCATGCAGGCAAGGTGATGTTGGAGGATGGAGGCTGCGGTGGGCTTTGTGGGCTGGTGCGGGTTAGATTGTCCGAGTTCCTGTGTTGTTGTCTTAGATAAGCTTATAGCCAGAAGGTTTGTTCCCAGAAGGCAGTGTCAGATCTGGAGGCTCACTGAGGAGATCTTCATCTTGCTGGAATGGACTGAGGTGAAGTAACTTCCCCTCCTCTCCTGCTCGTTTGTCTGCATTCCTATTCCACTGAGCTTATGTGTGAAATTCCGTTTGAAAACCAATTTAATTGTATAACTTATGAGTAGCTGTGAAATCTCACGACCAGGACATTGCCTGAGCCAACATGTGTGGGGTATGTCTGAGGGCCCTTGGGAACTTTGGTGATGGGTAAAACAAAAGTAACTCTCTAAAGAAGGGGCTCCCTGCAGAATATTGAGAGACATGGGGTGAGGTGCACCTTGGTCCTGAAGCTTTGCTTCTCACCTGGGTCTGGGAACATAAAGAAAGGAAAGTACTGTCTGCAGAACAGTTTCTAGAGAATCCTCAACTAAGACTCCCACCTTGCTAAGACTTTGGCTTCTAGAAAAGCCTTCTTCTTCCTCCTCCTTTTTTTTCCTTCTGTTTTGAAACAAGGTTCCTCTCTTGTACTCCTGGCTGTCCTGGCACTTACTCTGTAGACCAGGCTGGCCTCGAGCTCAGAGATCTGCTTGCCTCTGTCTCTGGAGTACTGGGGTTAAAGACAGGTGCCACCACCACCTGACAAGCAAAGCCTTCTTAATGGTCTGTCTTCCCTGACTCATGCTCACTAGGAGAAATTTTGCAAAGAACCATCATCTTCAAGGACTCTTATACAGGAAACAGATTATCTAATTACTTTTAGAATTTGGTGCGTGAAAAAGACTTTCCTGTCTTGAGCAGTCTTTCTTGGGTTGGATGAGAAGGACTGTGTCCCTACTTGTCCCTTCATCTTGCTTCTAAGGGGCTCCCGTGCAGTTTTTGTGCTCAATTGGCATCTGACTGGGTGCCACTGACCTTCCTGTCAAGAGGACTCTGGCTCATCCATTTTTTTCCTTTGCTTGGTTGGACCTGCTATTTAAACTATCTAGCCTCCTTTAGATAGGGGTGATGTTAGAAATGTAGGCTCCTCCAAACCATAGTTCTGTTCAGAGGGGCTTCAGAAACCTGGGTCTCAACATGCAAAACCATGGAAAAGTCCACACAGGGAATCATAGTCTCATCCTGCCTCCCCATGTCTGGAACCAAAGGAAACCACTAACGTGTGGAGTCCAGAGTTGCCCGAACAAGATATTGGGAAGGCCAGCTTGAGCAAAGCCTCAGCTCCTCCTATTCCCCAAGTCAGAGGAAACCCTTGCCCTTCCCTCTGTGTAGTTAACAAGGTCTTGAGAGCAGGAATCTAAGTTCACATATTACATGTGAGATAAGGGAACGTGTGTGTGTGAGAAGAGAAGGGACGGGACATACAAAAAGTAGATCCTGAGGTTCAAGCCCAGGGCTGGGAGACCCCTGAATGCCTGCTATCAGTTGTGAGGTCTCTGGGCGCTCTTTCTAGATGCTGACCTGCATTTATAAGTCTGAGACTGGTGTTGGCCAGAATCTTGTCTGACTCTTGGTGGCTGAGATCCAACAAGGTGCCAGGAGGTAGGCTGTGAGGCCTTGCCATCAGTACTGAAGGTGCCCGGACCTTGCACTTTCTTCTCCAGCGTCTGGATTTGGCTGGGGGAATAAGATATGGGCTCTGGAAAACAAAGACAAAAATGAAGATGTAGAAGATTTTGTCCATTTTCAGTTGGAGCTGCCTGAAGCTGACCTGCTATGTACGTAGATTCTAGTCCCACTTGGTGCTGGGAGAGCTGTTGTTAGATTGCCCTGGAGTTGGGGCGGGGTCTAGCATCTACTTGAATAGTGAGAGTTTTGTCTGCTGCCTGGGGAACTAGAGTATGAACTCTGACCTTAGGCTAGAGGTTCTTTTGTTTGTTTTTACATTTGTTTTTTAATTTTTATGTGTGTGTGTGTGTATGAATGTATGCCATGTGTGTATAGGTGTCTCTAGAAGACAAAAGAAGTCATTAGACACCCCCCCCCCCGCCCGAGGCTGGAGTTACAAGGGTTGTGAGCCACCCAATGTGTGTCCTGAGTGAACTTGCCTCTGGAAGAGTAGCAAGTGCTCTTGGCTGCTGAGCCATTTCTTCAGCCCCTAGGCTAGAACTGTTAGCTTAGGGTTTCCACAGTAAACATTGGGACATTAGTAATGGCAGCCTGTCATGGTGATGGCCTGATCAAATCTGATGATGGAAGGGAAGAGGCTATGCTTCAGCTCTTTCATTTACTTTTTCCTTTCTCCTAATTCCAAGACAGGGGCATGCTTCTTCCTAAATCCAGGTCCTCACTTATAGAACGCAGACACAGGCAATATTCCTTTTGTGGATATATATGAAGCACTACCGACTATGTTTTCTAGGCTTTTCTTCTTTCAGAAATTTGATACAGGCAGAGCCACGGGATAGAAGGAGTGATGTTTCCCTTTTGAAGTGGACAAGCATAGAGAATAATGTAGTAGCCTGGGATCCTATTTAGTTTGCGTTATGGATGACAAACCCCTCTTGCAATATTGCATTTGGCAGCCTAACTCCTTTATGTGCATATACTATGAACATTGCATCTTTGAGCAATGCACCTAGCAAACTGGGAACCCTGAGACTTCTACCTGCCCCCACACACTCCTCTCTGAACAATAGTATACATTTTTGTGCCCCTTACAACAATTACATTTAGATAGTTTCTGTTCAAGTGTATTCCCATTCTATCTGGGTATGATGAATAGAAGGACCCATGCATTCTGAACTTGTTTTGGGCACGTGCATAGTAAGCTAAATATGTACAGTAAGAAAAATGAACATGTGACTTAATTTACAAATGAAATAGGGAATCACTAAACTATGTCTCTTAGTAACTAACCCTCCTTCCCCACAGACAGAGACTCCAGGCTGTATCCTATGACTACGGAATCTCTTCACTCATGTGGCCTGCTGCCAATCTTTAGTCTATCCTTCTGCTTTGCCCTAAATAAATAATGTTCTAGTACTACTTCAGTAAATCTGTGTGAGCCCTGATTTTCAGCTCTTTGGCCAAGAGGCCAAGAACATGTAAATGCCTAGCCTGACCCCCCTGACCACACATAATACGTCCTGTACTTGTGGTCACTAAGTAGAAACACTCAATTTGGATTTTGCTTTGAGTGAGATGTAATAAAATATTTGGACCTGTTTGTTATAGCAGTTATTATTTTGGTTAATCCTCAAAAATAATGGTGAAGAATATGTGAAATGGAACTGCTAATACATTGGAACACATAAAAAATTCTAACCCTTAATTTATTAGTTATTTATTGTGCATCGCGTACAGTTCTCTCATCCAAGGTCAACACTGTTGTATAGTGGCATCATTTAAAGCAGATATCCTGAGACAGTGAGGTCACCTCAGACATGGTCTTTTCATTTTGACCATCATCTCCCATGCTGGAGCCTGGTCTATTTATGATCATTCTTTAGAGACCTGAGACCCTTCTGGGATAAACTTCTAATCCTTTCCTCTGAGCTTATTCTATCCATTTGTGGTGGTTTGAATGAAAATGGCCCCCATTGACTCATAGGGAGTAGCACTATTAGGATGTGTGGTCTTGTTGGAGAAAGTGTGGCTTTATTGGAGGAAGTGTGTCACTGGGGGAGGGCTTTGAGGTTTCAGAAGCTCAAGCCAGGTCCAGTGGCTCCCTTTCTCTTCCTGCTGCCTGCTGATCCAGATGTAGAACTCTCAGCTCCTTCTCCAGCACCATGACTATCTGCATGCCACCATGCTTCCAGCAATGATGACAATGGACTGACCTCTGAATTGTAAGCCAGCCCCAATTGAATGTTTTCCTTTATAAGAGTTGCCATGGTCATGGTATCTCTTCAGAGCAGTAGAAACTCTATGACAGAATTATGTCTCTTTAAAATTAGTATTATTACTTACGTGTGAGTGTTTTGTTTGCGTTTATGTCTATGTGCCATGCGTGTGCAGTGCCCATGGAGGCCAGAGGAGATCATTAGACTGTGAGCCCCGCTGTATGGGTGCTGGGAATGGAACCTGAGTCCTCTAGAAGAGCAGCCTGAGCTCCAGCTCTAGCATATCTCTTTTTCGTAAAGTGCAAACTACTTCCTCTAGTGAGTGCTGTAAGTGTGTTCTGCATGCCAGGAGTTGCATTAAACACTTACATGCGTGCTCTGCTTTCATCCTCACCATCCCATGAGGTTTCATGGGATGAGGTTTCACTTCATATTGCTAAATAATCATCAGGTCCTTATTTTCAACCCAAATCAGTCCAATTTCACATCATACATTCTTTAACAACTTCCACATGGACTTGAAAAAAATCATCATGGAAAAAAAATTTACCTTCCTTAGTGAGTTGTAGCTGGGTGGCATTTTTGGAGCTATTCTTAGGTGTGTCCTCTGAACTTGTGACTGTGGCTCTTCCTTTGATGGATTTATGGTTCTTTTCAACTTCACGGAGCTGCCGGGGGAGAAAAAAAGAATTATGTCAAGTGGTGTCAGGGGCAGGGGTGTCTGATGCTTAGAGGTCTGGATCGTGAGAGGTGGGGTAGAACTGTGTTTTCAGTTCTTGCTGACTATCCTCAACTGCCTATTATTAGTTCCACAAGTAATAGGAGAGTGTAGTGTGTGGCTCAGGTTCACACAGCCCTTGGAAAGAACATCTCACCTTTATTTCGGTGTTCTCCTGTATCTGGACAGGAGCCCAGTGAGTCTAACAGAAAAAAGCATAGGTATGGAATTGGCAGAAACGTATATAAAGTTAGTTCCAGAAGCATGGCAGAAAGTAAGAATGACAGGACCCAGAGATTATTAGAATCTGTCCGCGCACATGCACACGCATCCGCCTATCCAGAGAGAGCAGTCAGAAATCAGGGTATCATCTGCCCTTGTATCAAGGAGACTGAGGAGATAGATGTCTTAGGCTAAGGAGCGGCAATGTGCTGTTTGGACATTTCCTTTTAATATTTATACCAGAAAGATAGTTGAATGTGTGTGTGTGTGTGTGTGCTTGTGTGCTTGTGTGCAAATGCATGAGTGTTAGTGACCAACTCCAGAGCCTTGAGAGTGCTAAGCACTTTTTCTGCCACTAAGCTGTACATCAGCCTCTCAAATATGTTCATACTGTATATGCATGATGTTGAGCCTTACAGGGTTGCTTTCTGTAGTGCAGGAACTTTTGCATTTGGCTTTAGAGAAAACCACCAGAAGAACACAACTGAGATCACAGAGCAAGTCAGCAAGAAACAAGAATACTGTTAAGGATGTAGCTCCTGAAAGACTCACCGCTTGGATTTTCTTTCGCAGCTGGGCATTAGCTCTGGAAAGACTTTTTGAAACCGAGTTCAGGTAGTAGATGGCCAGACTGAAAAAGAAAAGCACACCTCCTATTGTCCTGGGATATTAGAAAACAAAACAAGTTGGGTGTTTTTCCTAGAATCCCTGAAATACCAAAGCTTGGCCTCTAGCTTGATAAAGCTGGTCCTACCTTTCTAAGTTACCTGCTCAGCATGGAGAGGGTTCTGGCCGTCCTCTCCATTTTGTCCAGTGTGGGCATGACCTGCACATGTCTAGCTCTCAGAGTGTTCAGTAAAGGTCAGTAGAAGGAGTCACCCTGAGTCTAAAGTATAGTCTAAAGTATAGTATAGTCTAAAGTATAGTCTAGAGCATAGCAGAGTTTCTTGTTTGCAAAATAAGTTGGGGATGTTTCCCAGATAGCTGCTCAGTACCAGTCTCCATCTCATTGGTTTTGGTGAAAACTTGATGAAGTAGGCTGGGCAGCCAGACAGGCATTAGCCAGCTGGGGGCTGTGGAGGATGGACACCTGCTTCCTGATCAGCTCTGGTCAAAAGAATGGAATCTGAGTTCTACCTCTGGCCCTGAATTCTAATCTGCTCCAAAGATTAAAGCATCACAATCTATTGTCCTTTCCCTTTACAGTCAGTCTCACTGGGTCTGCCAGCCATCTGTCCAGGAGGCCGCCCTAAACTCAGGAAAGCTGATTCCTCCGAATACACTGAGGAGATGGGAGGAATGATTCTATCTGTGTACAGATAGTTACTGTATAAGTGTGCTAAGCCTTAGCACCCTTTTGACTTCTAATTCAGAAATATAACTTTTCTTTTTCCTTTTTCTGTCTCTTGTTTGGACACTAAATTGATCCTAAACATGCTTGCCCTGGGCTTTCTTAGGTTGTTTTCTCTGAAGATACCCTCCCACCCCAGCCCTGCTTTCTGCAGCTGCAACTCAAAAATGGCTTCATTTTTTTCTTTTCCCTTTCCCTCCTTCAGGCATCTGCCTGCGCCATGCTTTTTTTTTTTTTCTCTTTCAAATGCTAATAAAATTGCTTTCAGATTTCCTTTTGATTTATTTATTTATTTATTGACTTATTTTGAGACAGGGTCTAACTATGTAGCTCTGAGTCAATCCTTCTTAACACTAGTCTGGCTCAGTAAAAATACAAATCTTTCTCAGTCCTCTTGAAACCTCTTGAGCTCTGATGTAGCCTCTTTAATTTACATTTATTCTGTAAAGCATATGTCTGCATATAGATATATAGATATATTACTGTGTGCTGTGTGATATATGATAGGAGAGTTAATAGTAATAATTAAAATTGAAATAAAAGAACCTGTATTTGCCTTGGCAAGGTTGACAAGGTAGGCAGGATTATTTGACACATTGCTGTCACTGAAGCAGCTAAATATTATGAATTTATTGTTATTCAATAAATTGTGACATTGTGGAACTACTTTAAATCACAATAGATGGAGAAAGACACTCAATGGTAAAACCAAATATAAGCAGTATCTATCTACAAATCCAGTCTTACAGAAGACTATTAGAAGGAAAATTTCAACCTGAAGTGGTTAACCACACCCAAGAAAATGCAAAGAAAATAGAAAGAGGGGAAAAGAACTCACACCACAGCAACCAAATAATGGGAAACAACAAATACTGCTCATGACGACTCTCAACAGCAATGGTCTCAATTTCCCAATAAAAGGACACGACTAAACAAGTGGGATAAAAAAATAGGATCCATCTTTCTTCTGCATCCAAGAAATACACCTTACCATCAAGCAGAGACATCACCTCAGGATGTAATGTAAAAGGACAAAAAAAGATATTCTAAGCAAATGGACATAAGAAGAAAGTTAGTGTAGCCATTTTAATATCTGAAAAATAGACTTCAAATCAAAACTAATCAGAAGAGATAGGGAAGGATACTACATATTCATCAAAGGAAAATTCCACCAAGATGATATTGTAATTTTAACATCTATGCACCAAACACAAGGGCACCCGAGTTCATAAAAGAAACACTACTGCGCATTAAATCACATACTGACCCTCACACACTGACTGTGATAGTGGGAGACTTCAGTCCCTACTCTCATCAATAGACAGGCCATCTAGACAAAAGCTAAACAGAGACATGCTGGAGCTAACTGACATTATAAATAAAATGGACCTAACAGATATTTATAGATCATTCTGCCCCAACACAAAAGAGTATACATCCTTAGCAGCTCATGGAACTTTCTCCAAAACTGACTACATACTCGGGCACAAAGCAGTCTCAACAGACACAAGAACATTGAAATAACACCCTGCATCTGATCTGACCACCACGGATTAAAGCTGGGTATCAAACAACAACAGAAAACTTACAAACTCACAGAAACTGAACGACTCTCTACTCAATGAAAAATAGGTCAAGACAGAAATTAGGAAAGAAATTAAAGACTTTCTAGAATTGAATGAAAATAAATACACAACACACCCAAACTTATGTCACACAACAAAGGCAGTTCTAAGAGTTCTAAGTTCATAGCACTAAGTGCCCACATAAAAAAATTGGAGAGATCTCATATTAGTAACTTATTAGCATATCTGAAGGCTCTAGGACAAATGAAGAAATAGAAAAAAGGAAGAAATAATACCCAAAAGGAGCAAATGGCAAGAAAGAACCAAACTCAGGGGTCAAATCAATAAAGTAAAAACAATGAAACAAAAAACAAAACAACAACAACAAAGAATCAATGAAATAAAGAGTAGATTCTTTGATAAAAATCAGTAAGATTGCCAAAGCCTCAGCCCAATTAACTAAAAATAGAGTGAGAAGATCCACATTGAAACGCTTAGAGACAAAAAGGGGAACATAACAGCAAACACGGAGGAAATCCTGAGACTCGTTAAGGACACACTTTAAAAACTGTAATCTACCAAACTGGAAACTCGCAAAGAAATGGATAATTTTCTCAATATATACCACCTACCAAAATTAAATCAAGATCAGATAAGCAATTTAAGCAGACCTGTAACACCTAGTGACATAGAAGCAGTAATTAAAAGTCTCCTAACCAAAAACAAAAACAAAAACAAAAACAAAAACAAAAACAAAACAAAAACAAAAACAAAAACAAAAACAAAAACAAAACACAAGACCAGATTCTGGTTTTAGCACAGAATTCTACCAGACCATCAAAGAAGAATTAATGCCAACATTCCTCAAATGATTCCACAAAGCAGAAATAGAAAGAATACTGCCCAATTATTTTATGAGGCCACAGATACCCGGATACCTACCTCATATAAAGACTGAACAAAGAAAGAAAAGTACAGACCAATTTCCTTTATGAACAAAGATGCAAAAATCTTCAATAAAATACCTGCAAACCAAATTCAAGAAGACATCGAAAAGATCATCAACCATGATCTTTATTCCAGAGACACAGAGATAGTTTTAACACATGTAAATCAATAAATGTAATTCACCATATAGACACACTGAAAGAGAAAACCATATGGTCATCTCATTAGATGCAGAAAACACTTTTGACAAAACTCAACACCCCTTCCTGATAGTCCTGGCGAGATTAGGGACACACAGACACACAGACACACAGACACACACACACACAAATCAATTTACAACAATCCCATAGTGGAGAGAAACTCAAAGCATTACTCTTAAAATCAGGAACAAGATGAGGTTGTCCACTCTCTTCATGCCTATTCAATACAGTACTTGAAGTCCTAGCTAGAGCAATAAGACAACTGAAGGAGATCAAGGGGATGCAAACTGGAAAGGAAGAAGACAAAGCATCTTTATTTGCAGATGATATGATAATATACATAACTGACAATAAAATTTCACTGGGAAACTCCTACAGCTGATAAGCACTATCAAGAAAGTGAAAGACTTGCATGAAGACATTGAAGAAAGGAACTGAAGAAGATCTCAGAAGATGAAAAGATCTCCCATGTTCATGGGTCGGTAGGATTAATAAACTAAAAATGGCCATCCTATCAAAAGCAATCTGTAGATTCAATGCAATCCCCATAGAAATTCCATTGTAACTCTTCACAGAACTTGAAAGTTTTCAACTTCATATGGAACCATAAATAAACACAGAATAGCTAAAACAATCCTGAATATTAAAAAAAAAACTGCTGGAGATATCACCATCCTGTTGTAGAAGTTTATTTTTAGTTATGTTTAAAATGGTTGTTTTGTGCACTGTTGGGTGAAGGGCTACCAAGGCCTGTGTTTCGTATTGTTTGTAGGTATTGGCTTTATGTGGGGGATGTCGGATAGTTTGGGATCTGCACGTGCTATCAATAGAACACTGAGGCGTCTAGGTATCAATAAAACCCCTGAGATGAGATGCTCAGGGTTCCACTGTTCAGGATGGCACTTATCATGACAGTGGCTCCCTCTGCTGAAGTCTGGCGGGGTTTGCATCTATGAATATGCCTCCGTGTCTCTCTTGGTAAGCCCACAAAGTGGCAAACAACTACAAATGGTGTACCAACATGGGGCACCGACATCACGCCAGCCACATCCAACATGGAAACAAGGAAGAAAAAGAAACTCTAGACCTCGCAGAGTCCATTTTTTCCCTGCATTTTTTGAATTTGGAATTATGTTTATATTTCAAATACAAACAATTTGATTACAAAATGTAGTTCACTGGTGTGTAGGCTCACCAAGACTTGGAGGCATTTTTACAGGTGCAAACCCTGCCAGACCTCAGCAAAAGTAACTACTATCATGGCAAGCACCATAGTGGACAGTGGAACCCTGAATGTCTCATCTTGGCGGTTTTTACTGATACCTAAAATCTTCAGGTGTTCTACTGATAGCAAGTGCAGATCATGAGTAATCAAACATCTTTTACATAAAGCCAAAACCTGCAGACAATACAAAATGCCAAGGCCTAGGTAGCCCTTCATTCAACAATGAGCAAAACAACCATTTTAAACATAACTAAAAATAATCTTCTATAATACCATCCCTGATCTCAAATTGTGCTACAGAGATATCGTAACAAAAACAGCATAGTATTGTCACAAAAATTGGCATAGTATTGGCACAAAGACATATTGATCAATAGAATAGAATTGAAGACCCAGAAATAAGACTACATTTGATTTATGATAAAGAAGCCAGAAACATACACTGGAAAAGAGACAGCATATTCAACAGATGATGCTGGTCAAAATGGAGGGCTGCATGTAGAAGAATGTAAATAGATCCATACTTATCACCCTGCACAAAACTCAACTCCAAATGGAACAAAGACTTCGACAGAAGGCCAGATACACTGAACCTGACAGAAGAGAAAGGGAAACAGTCCTGAACTCATTGACACAGGAAGAGATTTTTCTGAACAGAACACCAATAACATAGGCACTAAGATCAACAATGAATGGGGCATTATGAAACTGAAAAGCTTCTTTACAGCAGAGGACACCATCATTTGGACAAAATGGCAGGCTACAGATTGGGAAAAGTTTGTTCTTTTTTTTTTTTTTTTTTTTTTTTTTACCAACTACATATCCAATAAAGGGCTAACACCCCAACCATACAGAGAACTAAGAAAAGTGGACATCAAGGAAACAAATGACCCAATTTTAAAAATGGGGTACAAATTGAAACAGAATTCTCAGAAGAGGAAACTCAAATGGCCGAGAAACACCTAAAGAAATGCTCAGCATCCTTAGTCAGCAGGGAAATGCGAATCAAAACTATTTTGAGATTTCATCTTACCCCGGTCAGGATGGCAAGATCAAAAAAACACATGACCGCTTATGCTGCCAAGGGTGCGGAGTAAGAGAACACATATCCATTGCTTGTGGGAATGCAGACTCATACAGCCACTATGGAAATATGGTGGTTCCCCAGTAAGATGGGAATTGATCTAGCTCAAGATCCAGATGCACAAAGGACACTTCATCCTACCACAGAGACACAAGCACAAACACAACCATGTCCATTGGTTCTCTAGTAATAATAGCCAGAAATAGTAAATAACCTAGATGCCCATAAACAGATGAATGGACACAGGAACTGTGGTATAGTTACACAATCGTATATTACTCAGCTGTTAAAGATTAAATAATAAAATTGGCAGATAAATGGATGGAGCTAGGAAAAAAAGCATCCTGAGTGAGGTAACCTAGACCCAGAAAGACAAATGTGGTATGTATTTTCTTATATGTGGGTGTTAGCTGTTAGGTCATTAATAAGCAAACTACAAATCATATAGCCACAGAGGTTAGCTACAGAGTAAAGGACTAGGCAGAGGAGGGATGGATCTCCTTAGGAGGGGGAAATAGAGTAAATAGTTACAGGGGCTGAATGGAGGGGGAAGGCAAGAGAGAGAATTTAGGGAGAGACAGTTACAACTAAAGGCCATTTGAGGGGTCAGATGGAAACCTAATACAGTAGAAGCTTCCTAAAATATATACAAATATGAGACCAATCTAAATGAAATCACCAAATAATGGGGTGACAGAGCCCCGACTAGACATCTCTAGTCACCAAATAAAGATTCTAATACTGGAAATGGGTTACATCTGTTAAGTTATTGGCCAAAAGCATCCTATGGAAACCCCCAAACAACCTAAGCTATTGCCAAAGCTATTGGTTGCTTTCCACAAACTGACAACAAGGTCCTATTGCTGAAGAAAACACCTACGTAACCCATTAAACAGGGAAAAGTAAGCTGATACCTATATAGAGCCTTCGCCCCTGTGGACCAGTCGTGGTACTAGAAGGTACTCTGCACGCTACTAAAGGAGAAAGAGGGTGTAAAACCACTCCCTTAGGGTGGATGAGAAGCAAAGAAAAAGGCAACGAGGGGCCCAGACAAGATCCAGACCCCAAGGGTACGTGCCCAGTGCCATCCTGACCTGGCATTGGACCACCTCGGAGATGGTAAGACTGTAAGATGGTAAGACGGTAAGGTGTGAAGTGAAGGTGGTTTCGGAAAGGATCAATGGAGGATGAAAGACCATCTGAATGTAGTGCCATCTTGAGCTGGGCTGACCAAGTAAGGAAACAGAGAAAGCCAAGCACCAGTGTGCCACTCAGCCATGGTCAGCCATGAAATGAACTGTTGTGCTATGCCTCTGAAACGGAGGAGCAAAATGAACCTCTTCGAGTTGTTTCTCTTGAGCATTGTGTAGCAAGTTTCCTCTGGATAAGACCCGCCCTTCAGGGAAGCAACTCTAGACCAAGGGTGTTCTACAGGGAGGTGAAACAGTCAATCCTGCAGACGAGCCTGCTAAAACCCAGGTAATAAACAACTCAAGAAAGTTTCAGGATGATGGACAGTGGTGCGTGTTTCTAATTTCAGGCATCAGGAGCCAGGGTCAGGTGTATCTCTATGAGTTCAAGACCAGCCTGGTCTACACAGGAAGTTCCAGGTCAGCCAGAGCTACATAGTGAGCTTCTGGTTGGTTAAAAATTATGACTAACTTTTGTTTATGTTGGCACAAAATGTTTATGGTTTTCAAGCTTAAATCGTTTGTAAAAATTTGGGTGGGGGTCGTAGCTCTGTAGTCTGAACATGTCATACTACATTCCTGACTGGTCCAGCCTCCTTCCTTCTTTCCTTCCTTCCTTCCTTCCTTCCTTCCTTCCTTCCTTCCTTCCTTCCTTCCTTCCTTCCTTCCTTTCTCCTCCCTCTCTCTTTCTTTTTCTTCTTTTTTTTAATGCTTGAACCCAATAAAATGTACTTACTTTTCTTAAACAAGTTGTGTGTCAGTATAATTGTATCAAAAGGACCCCACAACAGCCTGGAAGAGACACTCTGACCTGTTAAGCTTGCCTGAAGGCTGCACAGTGTGCTCCGGGTTCCCAGCTTTCGTGAACCGTCACTCGTGTTGGGCTGGAGTTCGCTGACGCAGCTGTTTTTGAGTCATCGTTGCTCCTGTAAGTAGCCCCTCCCCCATACGCCCATAAGTAACCCTAATCAGTTCACTCTTCACCTAGCTGGATGTTCGTGCTATCCTTAGTTTGGTCTGTTGTTGGTTCCATATCTGGAGTGAGTAGAAGTTTGTTCACGTTTCCCCAGGAATAGTCACATAACATCCGGTATTGTGGTCACAGTGACCCGGCAGTAACTAGTACTCCCAGTGACCCACTCTTCCAGCTACTCCACCACCAAAGCTTGCAGAACGTCCAAAAACAGTGTCACCGGCTGAGGACCAAGGCTTCAACAATGATCCTTAAGAGACCACCTCACATCCAGGCCACAGCACACCCCAGCAGAGAAGTTCAGAGCCCAGATGGCTTTGCTATTTCCAATTAACCAAGTAGGGTGCAAATGCCCAAACCCCTTACTTTAGATGGGTAACTCTAAACTGTTTCCTTGATTTTCCCAGCAGGCTTTACAGTAGACTTATCCACAACAGAGGGATCCATGCCCTTCACTCTCCCTACTCCCTGATAAACTACTTGCATTTGAATCTGTCTCAGGGTCTACTTCTGGGAAATCCAGACTAGGAGACTGAAATAGAGAACCCTGTCCAGAAAGTCTCAACTACTAGGAAAGGTTTCCACAAGGCAGAGCCAGGGGACCTGGCTAACTTACAACATCAGTAGGATGGCTGGAATGATCAGGCCTGGATTGGCAAGGAATGCAAAGATCTTCCCCAGGAACTTAGGAAAATCATTTTCAATGGTTTCGTGGAGGACGTCATACATTCTGTTTTTCCCACTGGAAAGAGGAGAGGACATGTTACAGCATGTGCAAAGGTCCTGTGGCACACATGGCCATGTCTAGGACCCATGGTTCCAAAGCTGCCACTCACTACTGTGTTCCTAGGAGAACCAGAGCTCTGCTCCAAATGGACTAAGAGAGAAGAGCCCATGAGAAGCTACCACTCCAGTTAGGACACATGGCTGGGGTTGTCTGCATAGTGCTCACTAGTTTCCTGCCCTGGATACCTCACAGACTCTCACACTACACTGGTCTTCTGTGTTTGACATTTTACCGCAGCAAGAAAATGGTGAATTTTCTCATATATCCTTTTTTTTCCTTTAAGAGCAAGGCTCTTGCTATGTTGTCCAGTCTGTCTCTGAACTCTTGGACTTGAGCAATGCATCTACCCCAGCTTCCACGTATATAGCCGGCACCATATACATATGTCACCGTCAGGCTTTTGCATATAGTTTACCAGGAGAAAATGATCTATTATTTAGTTTAAAGACAAACATAGGCTCTTCTGGGCTTCTTGACCTGGAAGCAGTTCTAAGATTAATGTGATGGAAACAGTACCTCTAAAACACACCTACAATTAATCTTCTGACTAGGAGATCGGATTGTCCCAAGACAGGCTCCTGCACTGTTTATAATAGTAGGTTAATTTTCCTTCTAATTATTAGAATTATTGTGAAGATTGACTTCAAGTGCTCTCCGGGAACACCAGGTATCAAGATTTTAGTTCAAATCCTTTATTCTATAGAACACCATTATCTATCTATCTATCTGTCTATCTATCTATCTATCTATCTATCTATCATCCAATCTTCTTTTTCTACATGTATGTACCATGTGTGCATGTGTGCGCCCATGCATTTGGAGGTCTGAGTTGATGTCAGCATCTCTCAATTGTTCTTCCACCTTATCTGAGATAGAGTCTTTCAGGCCAGAGTGAGCCAATATGGCTAGTCTATTTAGCCAGCTTTCTCTGAGACTCTCCTGTCTCTGTCTCCTTCAGAGGCTGGGATTCCAGAGAAAGTCACACCCAACTAGACTTTATGTGGGTTCTGGGAACCTCTGACTCCTGCGGCAAGCATTTGAACAGCCAAGGCATCTTCCATTCTCTTTATGACTACTGCAATCATATCTGGATTCTTTCTAATCCAACAAATATGATTATTAAGATAATATAAAAGTTAATTAAATTGAAAATTTGTGATCCTGTTTTTAGACAAATATTTAAGGGTCCACAGTCCTGTGATTAGGAAGGCAGCACCAGAAGAGTGGCTATGGGGTACTCTCATCACCACAGGGCTTTCTATTGGACGGAAAATATCTGTGCCCTAATTCCCACATCTTCCTGTAGATAATGTGGCACAATGCTAGCACAGGTAGTGACTGAAGCCATTGCAGGCGTGGGTAGGGCTGTGCTGTGTTCTGCAATGTTGTAGTCAGCAGCATTAGTTTTCTCTGTGCGAAGATCAGATTGATACATAATGAATGGCTCAGGGACAAATCATCTTGTTACCTATAAGCTAAAATAGCTTTAAAAAAAAATCACATCTTAAGTGGTTGAAAAAAAATCAAGTATACTATCTTGTGACATGAAAACTGAAGTCCATTTTTTTGCATTTCAATGTCTATAAACTTTTCTGGAACACAGCTTTGCTTGTTCATTGGTACAGCGTATATGGCTGACTTTATCTTATAATGGCAGAGCTGAGCAGTTGCATCAGAGATCATTTGTGGCTGTCTCATTGCTTGGCACTATTGTGTTGCATGCTGGTAATCCCAGCATCTGGAAAGCTGAGGCAGGGGGATAATGAGTTCAAGTCCAACCCGAGCTATGCGATGAGACTCTGTCTCAAAAAACAATCTGCAACATTTTAGTCATGACAGCATTTCAGGTGCCAAGCATATCACCACGCCACGTTTGATTTATTTTCTACTATTAGTATGTGCCTATAATATAAAAGTAATAAAATAGAAGGTTTCAAATATTATGCTTTTAAGTCACAGTTGAATGTGAGTATTTTGTCTTTGAAGAGTTAGTGCGGTGGCTGCGGTGACAAATTAGAACCCCAGTGGATTAACACAATATTCATCCAATAGGGACTGTCCTGCTGCTCTGGAGATCAGAAGTGTGAAATGGTTTCTCTGGGTCATCCTAAGGTGTTGGCAGGGCCACAGTCCCCTGAGGGAGGCCACAGAGGAGTGCATTGCTTGTGTCCCTTGGCTTAAATCCCCTCCTTTCCTCTGTAAAGCCAGCATCATGGATTTTCAAACCTTTCTCTGCTTCCACAGTCACCCTCTCCTCTGTTTTTATTTGAGGAGTCTCCCACTTGCGTGTGACCCAACATTCTGGGCTGCTGTCATAAATGACAGAAATTAGAAGTGCGAGCAGGTGCATGAAGACGAAGAAGCAGACACAGGGACAGTCTTGCTCTACAGCAAGTTACCCTTATAGAACTAACCCAGTTCCACGAGTGAGAACTCACTCAGAACCATGACTGTTAGAACAATTTCATGAGAGAAAGTTAGCTGCCATGATTAATCACCTTCTAAAGTCCAGGCTTCCTCAAACTGACATATGGCAGCAGGATTTCAACATTAGTTCCAGAGGCAACAAATCATACTCAAACCTTAGTAACTTTCGAAGCTTAAAATGTACACTATCAGGCTGCTTACAGACAGACAAAGTTAACTGATGCTTAGTGTAGTGCCTCCCTCCTGCTGGAGGTGGTGTACGCATCAAACGTATTTGTCATCATTGCCAGTCACACCCTAGGCTTTCAGAATACTGTGGCTACCTCCACATCACTACCCCATCTTTACTGGCAAGTGTGTGGTCATCTGGGGCTTCTCAGGGTCCTTCGCACCTTCTTCCTTTTTGTCTTTTCCCTCTGGCCAATTACAAAGACTGATGTTGCAATTCCAGAAAATCCAAAGAAAGAAGGGAGAGTAAATCAAAGTTATCCTGTCTCCCTTGCGAGTAAAAGAGAACAGAAAGATCCAAGCTGCAAACACAGACTGAAATGACTCTGCGGGTCAGTGAGCAGCTCTTCTCCCCTGTGACCGACACTGCAGTCCTCCCTTAGGTTCCGTGTGCTATAGGATTGCTCTCTCTCTCTCTCTCCTCTCAAAGATGAATGAATTCATGAGTGAAGAAATTTAAATAAATATGAATGTGCCATGTTGTTATTCATGTAAGACTGAGCAGCATGTCCTGGAATGCTGAATATCATATATTGATCTAAATCTTCAGAAGATGTCCAAAGTCTTGGTTCACTGCCCACAGGAAAATCTTGAGCCCATAACAAGACATTCCTAACTTCCCCTTACTGTGTCCTTGATTTACATTCCTGCAGATGAAGTAAAATTACATTGCTGCTGTAATGAAGGTGTACCCATTAGTATATGTAAGTACCTCAACATGGCTGCATTCAATAAAGCTTTACTTTCAAATCCAGATGGGGTTTTGGATTTGTTCCAAGGGGCAGAGCTCACCGACTCCCGTTGGTGCTAGTCATCTCAATCACTTATGATGCCTGCAGGGACCCTGTAGGCAGTGTGGTGCAGACCCCAACTTCTTCCCTGTGCCACTTAGTTTCTGTGAAGTAGCGGTCTACTTTGAACACCACCCATGAGGCAGTTGTTCTCTTCCGGACACTGAGTACGATGCCGTGAGAAAGGAAGAAGACAGCCTCTCCTCATGATCCGCTGTCCTGCGGGGGGTGTAATAAGCGATATAAACAAGGAAGAGGCATGGTGTGTTTTGTCTGTTGTTTGTTTTTTTGAGATAGATTTAGATTCAAACTCATGCGTTTCCCCCCTTAGCCTTCTGAGTGCTGGGCTCTAGATAGCGGTCACCATGTCCGGCAAGGCACATATGGTTTGCTTAAGGGTAAAGAGGTGTACACGCGCATGCGCACGTGGGTGTGTGCTTTTCAGTTGGGAATTCTAGCAAAGGCCCCCACTGAGAAGCTTTGTCAGCCCAGCTTTGTGGAGGTTGTGACCATGTGAGTTTCAGGTTAGGTCTCTTCTCCTATGATCTGATACAAGTTGCCAGGGACACCCAGGAAAGCAGATAAGGCAAAAGGGACACAGATGTCAAGGACCAGGCATGACACAGGCCAAGGAGCCGTCTTTCCTGGGCACGGGTGGGTAGTCTGAGACAGTGGTGACAAGCACCTGCACCAGGTGCTTAGGAAGAAGCCCACTCGGTCTTATTTCACGTGATAGTTCCCTCACTCTGGCACTTCTAGTCTCCTAGAGCCTTCCACCCTCACACTACCTTCTTTCTTCTGAGCAAACTCTTGTTGGATGGGATCATGCTCTGACAGCACACTTAGTTAAATACCTCCTCTGGGTTCCGCCAACATGGGGCCCATCTTAACCTGCAAAGGAGACAGGCAGCCTTCCCGCAGCACTTCACACTGGCAGGAGGGGCTGGCTCCAGAGGGGCAAGTCACAGTTGTAGTAGATACCTGCTCACAGGATCATGCAAGGGCTATGCATGGCCCTTCACGTGCCTTGCCCCATTTCGTGTCTGGGGTAGGTACTCAGCAAGGATGGGAACACTAGCTTATGCATATTAACTTATTCTAAGATTCTCGAGGAGGCCACATAGAGAATTTCTAAATGAGAAGACACTCTGTAAAAAGGGCACCGTGCTCCAAATACCTTTAGTCCCAGAACTATGTTTTAGGAAGGCTTTGTTTTCAGTGGGTCACTTTATAGTTGTAAAGATAACAGCAGGTACACGTTATTGCTCAGTCTACCTCCTTATATAACTATATCCAATCTCCCAAAGAACTTTCATTTCTAACCAGCCTGCAGTGCTAGCAGTGTTCTGCCCAGTCGAGAGTCTCAGTCAAAACCAACTACACGTGCCTCACATCTGGATGGAGGTTAGAATATGCTCCATCACTTACCCTGTGTTAAGATAATCACAGATGGCAGATTATCTACTGTTAAACGGTTATACATGTACCATCTACTATGGTAGTTAGCCACTAGTGGTTATTAAAATCAAAATTAATTACAATAAAAAAAGAGAAATTAGGTTTCTCAGTTCTTCGTTTCAAGTACCCAGTAGCCACAAGAACTACCTGTTATCACATGGGGCATCTCCATCCTTACAGAAAACTTGCTGAATAGTTCCCATGGTTCCTATGGAGCCCAAAGCTCCACAGCTTCTCACAGGCTGGCATGAAACCAGAACTAGAATTCTGAGCCAGGACCTGTGGACAGACTGCCTCGGGAGGAGAACTGTCCCCGGCAACAAAGAGTTCACCTGAAGGGGCCACAGTCAAACGAGGGTGGGAGGGACATGACGGTGTAGGCCACTGGCAGGAGGCTGAGGAAGAGCACCAGCAGCAGCAGGCCCATGTAGAAGTTGTTGGATCGGGAGGCCTTAAACACACGCTGGTGGGGAACATTGCTGCTCATCACTGCCCAGCACTGGAAGTACATGGAGGTCAACAGGCGCAGGACATTGATGCCTACCAGTCCTGGAGCATAGAAAGAGCCCATCCTGAAAGGGCAGAAACAGGATACCTGGTTGGCCTGGCAGCGGGAAAGGTGAGGGAAGACTAATAGAAGGTAATGGGACGTGTAGGTTAGGGGCTTGCAGTCAAGTTACTTTCCTGAAGGGCTCAAGAGCAGAGGCCTTCAGTTTAACCGAGATATTTGCCATCTGGATGGAGCCATCCATTCTCTAAGAGAAGGAGATAACTCTGAGCAGTACTGGCTGGGACCCTGGATAGGATTTTTACCGCTGTTCTCTAGCAGATATCAGTAGACTATATGGTCTCTGTGTTAGTACATCGCCCACATAGCCCCAGAATGGTGATGGGTCCCAAAAGAACATCTGGACATAAGTTAAGTTCCAGCCTCACACATAAAGCCTGTCTCCTAGAAATCTATCCACATCGCCCCCATTTCTCTCCCCCAAAAAATCCACACTTTTTTTCTCCTTTGTTTTCCAGCCAATTAGAGACAGCCACCCTGACACTTCTCCAACTGCCCCTTTTCCCTTCCCACCTAGGACTCTTTATAACCCACCATTTGCCTAAGGGACATTTGTGTCTCCACTCCAGGGCAGATATTTCTTCCCTCTCCCCCATCCCCTGTCCCTTGTCCCCTGTCTTTGTCCCTAGTCTCCTGTCCTTTGTCTCTCTGGGGCAAATACATCTCCTCTGTTCTAAGAATCTGGTGTGTCTGGGTGTGTTCTGTGCCAACTCCAAGGTCCTTTCACTCTGGCCTCTATGAACAACCCTATTGGCAGACAGTGGCTTACAGACAGTCCTTTGCATTTCCAGTCTTCGGCTGACATCATGCAGCCTCCAGAGGAGGAAGTTCCTTCCTTCCTTCCTTCCTTCACCACTTTCCTCTTCTCCCTGCTCCCACCTTTTTCCTTTCTTCTTCCTTTCCCCTTTCTTCTCCTCCTTTTTTGGCTCTTTACTTTTTTCTTTCTTCCTTCCCCTCTTTCTTTTTCTCTTCCTCATTTCTACCCTTTCTCTCTCTCCCATTTTGACTTTCTCCATAGCACATTGGTTGTAAGTTACTCTGCTCTCCATCCTGTCCTGCTCTCTAGTTTTCATCGGAAGTGGGGAGCTGAGGGAGGCAAGATGATTTGCTGCCCCTCCAAGCTAGCTGGGAGACAAAGTTGGAGGT
This sequence comes from Cricetomys ansorgei, assembly GCA_026225945.1. Lineage (NCBI taxonomy): Eukaryota > Metazoa > Chordata > Mammalia > Rodentia > Nesomyidae > Cricetomys > Cricetomys ansorgei. Next base: position 29,790,752 of record JAMJFZ010003875.1, on the reverse strand, counting down.
TCTAGTTTTGATTCCCCAAATCCCAGATGTAATGGAGAACTCACCAGATCATTCCTTGGTTGAAGATCAAACCCAGCACATTTCCACTAATGTCAAACTCAGCATATGAGGGCTGGAGAGAGAGAGAGAGAGGAGTGAGGGAGCAAACAAACCTTAGGCAATACCAGCTAAGACAACTCACCCCAAAACACCTGCCTTAGGTTCAGGATTCTGTTTTTTGTTGTTTTGTTAAATTTTGACAGTCTCACTGTATATCTCAGGCTGGCTTCAAATTTATAGTGATCCTTATGCCTCAACTTCTCAAGCTCTGAGACTAAAGCATCGTGTCCAGTGTAGGATTCTGTTTCTTTCATAGGCTTTTGATATCTACTATCTATCTACCTATCTATCTACCTATCTATCTATCTATCCATCCAGAGACAGGATTCATGTAGCCCATGCCGCTCTCTAACTTGTTACATAGCTAGAACTTCTGATTCGCTTGCCTATACCTAACCAGTGCTGGGGTTACAGGTGTGTGCCACCATACTTGGTTTATATCGTGCTGAGGACTGAGCCTAGGGCATCTGGCGTATTAGGCAAGCATTCTACTAGCTGAACTATATACCCATCCTTGTTTTCAACATTTAAAGAACAATTTCGAAGTTTTTAATTAATTAATTTTTATGTGTATGGGTAGTTTTGTCTGCACCACATTTGTGCAGTGCCCTCAGGAACCAGAAGAGGGCATCAGAGCCTCTGGAACTAACGTTAGAGACACTGTTAACTGCTATGTGCATGCTGGAAACTGAGCACAGGGCCTCTGCGAGAGCAACAGTGCTCTTAACTGCTAAACTGTCCCATCAGCCCCCAAAGTTTTGAAGTTATTAAAACTGAAGCTTTTCAACAACAACAACGACGACAACTGATAATTATACCTACTTCTTCAGGCCGCAGCCTGGCTCTTTGTTTCGGAGAGAACTTTAGCTCCTAAGAAAACATTTCATCAATGTTTTCATCAGAAATTTAACTCAAATTATAATCAAGGGAGAAAGCAAATGAAATTAATGAAATATAAATAACGGGTTGAGAAACAAAATGTAAAGACAGCTTTAAGACAAGCACATTCTCCAGCGGCCCTTGCTCTCTCTCATCTCCCTCCAGTCTGAGAATTGTCTGTAGAAAGAGCACAAGTTGCTTCAGATTTGAAGCTGATCACTTCACAGTTTTGATCTCTCAACAGGTATTTGAAAGCACGCAGAGCTTGTGAGTGCTGAGTGCTCGCGATGTACTCAGGTCTGCTTCCAGTTGTCTCCAGAAGTGGAGAAAATGGACAAGGGCTGTGAGAAGGAGTGAGGGGACCGGGGGGAGGGTGGGCAGTGGAGCATGGAGCAAAGATACATTATGCAAATGCCTGAGGGACAGATTTTAAGAACCTAAAATGTAACTGATATGGGACTGGAGAAACGGCTCAGTGGTTAAGAGCACTGACTGCTCTTCCAGAGGACCCAGGTTCAATTCCCAGCACCCACATGGCAGCTCACAACTGCCTGTAATTCATGTTCCAGGGGATCCAACACCCTCACACACACATGTAGGTGGAACATAAATGTACAAAAAACCTTTAAAAATGAAATGTTTTTTAAAAAAATGTAACTAATATTACAAAAACAGGTCTGGAGAGATGGCTCAGCAGTTAAGAGCACTTACTGCTCTTGCAGGGGATCCATGTCCGGTTCCCAGCATCTACATGTTATGAGGTGGCTCACAACAGCCACTCCAGTTCCAGGGGGTTCAATGCCATTTGGCCTCTGGGGGGATTGCAAGAACGTGGTGCACATACATTCACACAGGTGCACACACATATGCATAAAATAAAGCAATCAGTAAATCTTAAAAGACAAACAAATCCCCAAATATTCAAAAACAACCCTTATCTATTTGCTGTTTTTTGTGTTCTGTTCAGAAAAATATTTCTTACTCCCAATATTATAAATGTATATGTGCCTTTTGAAAGAAAATTTATTTATGTTTCTATATCCAAGCAAGGCATCCTGGCACATGCCTGTAATCCCTGCACTATAGAGGCTGAAGCAAGAGGATTGCTGTGTGTTTGAGGCTATCCTGGCTCCATCATGAGTACCAGACCAGCCAGATATATATTTTTATACCTTGTCTCAAAGCAAAACAGACAAAACTCCAAAATTTCTTCCCAAAACCTTTGATTCATCTATAATTAATTTATGTAGGTAAATAAGTGAGGAATACAGTCCTCTCCCTAGCCATAGTTCTTCTTTTCAAATTTTTAAAACATTTTATGTATTTATTTTTATTTGATGCCTGCAGGCATGTCAGTGCACCAAGTGTGTGTCTGGTGCCCTAAGAGGTCAGAAGTGGGTGTTGGATTCCTGGAACTGGAGTTACAGACAGTTATGAGCTGTCATGTGGGCATTGTGAATGGAACCCGAGTCCTCTGGAAGAGCAGACAGTGCTCTTAACCGCTGAGCCATCTCCTCAGCACCAACTCATTTTCTAGATGAAGGTCACAGTGGGAAAAGGTGGAGTTGCCTCTGTGAACGCGAAGAGGACTCTTAAGTAAATATGATTAAGCATGCTGCTTCAGAGAACGAGACTTGCTCTAAGCATCCAACAGATGAAACGTACAGGAGAGTGTCTGAGTACAAAGGTCACAGGATGCATGTGGAATGCATAAAAACACAGCTTACAAAGCCAGCCTCCAGGTCCCAGCACCAGCAGTAATTCATGAACCGGACAAAACAAGCTCGGAGGAAGTCCCCCACCAGGATGGTGAGGTATGTCACCAGCATGTCAGACACCGTCAGCCTCACAAACTCCTGCAGGGAGGGACAGGGGAAAACAGGGTGGCCAGGTGTGAACTTGTCCATTTCTCTCAAATGACATAGCCATACAAAACTCTGACCTGCACACCTGAATCCATCAGTGTGGCAGAGTGGGTGGTACAGCAAAAGGACCTCAGGCTTTGGAGAAAGCTTAAGCCCCAGCTCCATAAACCACCAAATAAATGATTTTGGAATATCTGAGTCTCTAGGAGTCAGTAATATCACGCCTGCTGAATTATTGGGAAGCCTATGACTCATTTTCCTGGTTTATTAATAATGGCCAGGGCCCTATATCATTTCTAGACTCCAAAGACTCACCCTTTGCTTTTCCCATCTGATCTGACATCCTGGTTGCCCCCCATGAGGACTGAATGTGACCATCGGGATAATACTTCCTAGAATTAATTTTTTCTTGGTATGTAGAAAAAATAAGCCAAAGAATCACATAGCAGAAACAAAAGAACAAAGCTCTTTCCACTTACATAGGGCACATATAACTGATTGTTTCTTTGTTTCTTTTGTGTCTGAAACTGACCAGATTCACTGGGTCCCTCCCTTCCAAGAGTAAGGAATAAAGACTACTGAGAGTCATTTTCAGACAAGTTAAGCTGCAAAGAAGACCCGGAGACCAGCAGCTGCCTGGAGGAGGCTTAGACCAACTAAGGTACCTACAAAAGTGTGTACTCTCCAAACTACTGAACTGCCTGCAGGCTGTGCAGTGTGCTCCAGGTTCTCAGCTTTTGTGAGCTGTTACCCATGCTGGGGTGGGCATTGGTGTGCAGCTGTCATTGAGTCATTTCTGCTCCTGTAAGTACCCCCACCCACATTGAACACATTGGTTTAACAGTCAGACCTTGGTGGTATCTGTACCTTTGATCTGTTCTGAACTCCCTGTCTGGGGTGAGTAGACATGTGTATTACATCTCCCCAGGGAAAGTCTTGTCACACAACAACTTCATTACAAGTTTAAAGACAGCAGATTGATGTGAAGTTCCAGGATGTACAAGGTCTGCTCTGTTCATCTTAGACCTTCCAAGATTGTTGGGATCCAATAATCCAAGAAATGGATGTTACCAGTTCTTCAAAGTTCCTGGCCCCTTGATAGAATTGGAGTTCTCATCTTTCTCATCTTTACGTATGATGACAAAAGCCTCTCATCAATAATATTGTCTATTTGGCCTAATAGTTAAAACTTAAATCAATTCCTGGGCTGGCTGGGAGAGGGACACTGCCATCTCAGCTCTAAGTAATTGTAACAGTTCTTACAATTGTAACTGACCTTCAAGTCCTGGCATGTGTGAGAACTATTCATGCTTACTGTAGACATATCACAAAAATTATTCTTGCTTAAACTGACCTTGCCATGGGGACAGAGCCATAGTTAAAATCAGAAACGAAGAATCTAGACAATAGGTCAGCAAACTTAAAAAAACAAATAGATAATTTACCCCTGAATTCCTGGTTCTCTTTTAATAGTAAGTATACAGACCTAAAATCAGCTATTTATTAATAAAATATTGTGTTAACTACTCACTAAAAATCAACCTTGAAGATTAGAGGCCTGCAGCTGCGAGGGGATAAACACTCTTGCATTGGTTCCCTTTTTGATGTATGCTTGACACCTGCATTCCGTTAGATAAGCCAGTCTGCAGTTTTGCTATTTTAGCTAGAGTAAAGTCTTTGTCTGGAGGGGAGCCTTGTAAATTTCCCCAATGTGCATATTGCTACTTTTACTTTCTTAATTTTTCTAATTCCTAATTTCTCTATATTATTATAATTATTATAAGACAGGCTCTTGCATGGCATTATCATACAAAAAGCATGTTCTATATGTGTCATTCTTAAAGCGTGAAAAGCATGCCATATCAGGTCCCATAGAAGAATGAATTACTGGTTCAGTTGTCATAAACTTCGTTGTTTATCCTCCTTTCGTGGAGGCTGAGGAACTCCTGGTATGAACTAGAGCTGGTCTTGACCCCGCACAGGATGATTAAGAAATGCCTGCTTGATGGACATTTGAGTTTTCAGGGTTATTTCCCAAGTGGGAAGAAAAAAAGAAGAAACAACAAAGAACTGAGAACAGGGGTCACCTTTTCAGAGAGCATGACTACTCACAATGCCCACAGCTGTCTCCCAGCAAGAACCCCTGGGCACATCTGCAGGGTGTGGTGGTGGCCGGGGCACACTTTCGTTCCCACTTGAGGAATTGTAATAGTTAAACAGGGTCCAGTGAGTGATGTTCTTGATTTTCTCTTCATTAGAAAGCTGGAAGAGAACATGGTAATGGGAAGGAGCCATGGGTAGTCCAGCTGTTTCCATTGCATCTTTTCCAAGAAGCTTTCTCCCTAAGTTAGCATCCATCTATCCACCCATTCATTTTTAAAAATACTTTGTTTATTGTTATTTTATGTGCATTGGTGTTTTGCCTGTATGCATTTATATGTGAAAGTGTCAGATCCCCTGGAACTGGAGTTACAGATGGTTGTGAGCTGCCATTTGGGTACTGAGAATTGAACCCAGGTCCTTCGGAAGAGCAGTCAGTGCTCTCAACTGCTGAGCCATGACCAGCCCCATTTGTTTAGAGAATAGTTTATTCAGGGTCTAATCTGTGTGTGCAAATCAGTGGCGTCACAAGAATGACCAAAAGAGTTTTCTCTCGGGAAGTTCACAGTCCAGTGAGTAACAAAGATGAACAATTAGAAAACGAAGTGGTATGAGCTGCAGGAAATTTCCTAGGGGGCCTGAGGAGCACCACATCAGAGAACGGGGAACATATCTCCTTCCAGGCAGTGGCATCTGGAAGGTGGTGGCAGTGGTCTCAGGCAAAGGCAAGTGGCAACTCTACCCCGAGTAAAATATGAGGCTCAAGAGTGTGGGGCAGCTTCTTGGGGAAGGAGAGAGGCCGGAGAGGGCAGAAGGGCTAGGGACCAACACCTGTCACTTGCATTGTTAGACTTTCCAAAAATTTCCTGTTACCTCAGGGAAAAGCTCCTGCAGAATAGTAATGCATTAGAAGTGAGGTAGAGGAAGACTTGTCTGTCCCTCCACTGTCCATTTTTTCCCTCCTCTCCATTCCCCAGCCATCCTGCAGTTCCCTTTGGCACCAGCTGTTCCTTATGCTTTCCCCAGTATCTGCCGACTCCCCGAGCTGAGGATTTGCGCTCTTCCTATGCGCTGACACACTGCCTTGGTCTAGCCTCCACTGAAGTGCAATTCACAGCATGTTGTATTGAATGAGTCTGTCTCCTGACCCTGAGCACGAAGCCCTTTGGAATACGACTGTGTCTAGCTCCCTGCTGTACCCAAGGGCTTAGCATGCAGGTGCTCTATACATGTCTGACAAGCAGTGATGAGCAGTTTGGCCAATCATGACATATCACATCAGTGGACAGTTACTTGGTTAGTGACTAGCATGGCAGCTATGGAGCAACGTGGAAAAACTTGCATAAAAAAATTCAGAGTACTAAATGATATAGACATGATGTAGAAAAAGACAACCTAAGAAAAATGCAGGAAAGAACTATAGCAGATGCTTGCAATTGTGGTCTTTGGATTATAGATTCTGGAGATGTCTCTTTTTAATTTCCTTCCTCTATTTGTTTATTTAATAGCAATTATACACAGCAGAGTTATTATATTATAAAAGGGAACACAGGGGACAGCAGGCACGGCGGGCCTCTGTGTGTGGGCTTTACCTTAAGGTGGACATCATCCATGAGGGCTAAGAGAAATGTGTAGAGGTTTCCCAGGAAGAGTGCGAAGATGCGTCCCAGCTGCCACTTCAGCCCTGTGCGTGGGTGGTAATTCTCTAGGGCAGCGATGGTTTCAAACAGAGGCGGACAGAACATTCCAAGCAGAGACATCACGATCTCCACCTGAAAAATTGAAAGGGGGAGAATCATAAAATAAAAGATCAATGAGTAAGGAAACTAAAATTTTTAGAAAAACAAAAATATTAGATAGGCAAAGACTCGAAAAAGGCTATAAAACAAAATTTTAAAATCACAATTCAATAACTCACTCTTCAATATAAAATAAAATATAATCGCCAAAATAAAAAAAATTCAGAATGTATGTACTATCTAGCTGAGGATATCAACTCAGAATGTCAAACACCATGACTATTCCAGTGAAGTTACTGAACTTAAAAAGCAAAACAAAACAACACAACAACAAACTCTGCTAGCAACAGGAACAATTGGTATATAAGGGAAAAGAAAATCAGAGTATCATCAGTCTTTTTAAAATAATTTATTTATTTTTATGAATTGGAGTGTTTTGCGTGCATGTTTGTATGTGTATTCGTGCATGCCTGGTGCCTTCAGAGGCCAAAAGAGGATATCGGGTCCCCTGGAGCTGGACTTCAGATGGTTGTGTGCCACCACATGAATGCCGAGACACAGACTCTTTCTGCAAGAGTGCTGTTACCCACTGAGTCATCTCTCCACCCCCTGGCATTTACTTGTTTTGAAACAGGGTCTCACTATGTAGCCTGGCTGTCCTGGGACACACTATGTAGACCAGGCTGTCCTCAGACTCTCAGAGATTGTCATGTCTCTGCCTCCTGAGTGCAGGGATTAAAGGAATGTGCCACCATGACTGGCTTAATTTTGCTTTTTAGAGCAAGCCCTATAATTCAGACTTTTAGGGGCTCTGCCAAATGGCATAAGAATGATTTTTAGTATCTTTCCCTCAATCTTGGCTTCATTGGAGATGCCTATCTTACCTCATTCCTTTCATACCAGCTGACATTCTGCATTTTGGAGAATTCCTGGGACCGCTTCACCACAAAATAAATGAGATACCCACTTCCACACAGACAGCAGAGGATTAGGAAGTTGGCCAGGACACGAAGAAATCTTGTCAGGTGGATATTCTCCTCCTTGTTGCTCTCTTGCTCATCCACTATGGATTCCTTGGTGTGTCAAAAAGAGATGTGAATAATGTCAGGCTGAGATTTACTATATGCTAGACACGGTACTAAATATTTTCCGTGAATTATTTCTTAATCTAACAGTGAACCAACAGAACAGTTAATATTATTGGTCACGTTGCATATATAAAGGCCCTTAGTGGTATCAGTTAGCTAACTAGGGCTGTTTTAAATAAATAGAACAAATAACTTCAAATTAAAAGAATTATATGCTTAAGGTTTTAAAATTATTTTATTATTTTTTTATGTGTATTGGTGTTTTACCTGCATGCATGTCTGTGCACCGCACATGTACCCTATACCTGTGGAGGCACATCTCCAGGAACTGGAGTCATAGACAGTTGTGAGCGGCCATGTGTGTTCTAGAAATGGAACCCAGATCCTCTGCAAGAGCAACCAGTGCACTAACCACTGAGCCACCTCTCCAGCCCCTTTAATCTTGAGCTTCAAATACAGGAGTTGTCAAACATTCTATAAAATTCACATAGTAGATACTGCTAGCCTGCAGTCCATGTATCTCTCTCACTACTCATCACTGCCATTATTGCATGAAAATAACCATGGTAAATATGTAAGTAAGTGTACATGGTTCTGTTTCAATAAAGTTTTATTTACAAAAGTATGCAGCAGTCTGGATTTAGTCCCCAAGCTATATTTTGCCAATTCTTGTTCTTAGGGTTTCTTAATATTATGAGCTGGCTTTTTTTGGTGTCTCATATATTTTTTTGGTAGGGGGAGTGCTAATTTGTTGGTAGACATTTATGTTTTGAGTACTACTGTGAATAGAATTTTAAAGTCCGTTTAATTGTTTTCTGTTTGTATGAAATACAATTGATTTTTGTTTATTATGCTTGTGTCCTGCGTGAGTAACTCTCTGTGAAGACATGTGTGGTGAGCGGCAGACGGTCTCCTGGACCTAGTTCGTGGGAGGAGACTTCTCTACCAATCACCGGTCAGTGTGTCCACGTTGAGGTTTAGCTAACCCATCAGGCAGCTAATGCATGTTAGCTCATGGAAGCCTCACATCCACCCTGTCATGTGTAGAAGGCACAGATAATCACCAGGAAAATCAAGGAATTTTAAACACACAAGGTTGTCTCTTCAAAGGGAGATATGTATAACCTGTTTCTGCCCAGAAGGCTGGGAGCAGAGGTGGTTAATTACCTGGTGACCTTTGCTATATCTGTATGACCGAGACCACACCAGACCCTCCCCTAGACCCTTAAGATGTCACATGTAGTCAGTCTGTAGAACCTGTCCTGGAAGGTGTCGCATGTGCTTTATATGGAGTCTCAATGTAGTCATGTGTTAAGCTTTACTGTGCATGTGGGATTGAGTTATTTCTCACCAGGAAAATTTTCTCCAAATTGTACTGTGCTTAAATATGCCCAAAATAAGCTACTTGGTGTTAGACTCTCAAAGCTTTTTTTTTCCCCCCCTGAGACAGGGTTTCTCTGTTGTAACTCTGGTCGTCCTGGAACTCATTCTGTAGACCAGGCTGGCCTTGAACTCACAGAGATCTGCCTGCCTCTGCTTCCAAGTGCTGGATTAAAGGATTGTGCCAACACTGCCTGGCTACTGTTAAACTGAAAGCTTAAACCAACACTGGCTGCTGAATCCTGTTGAACTGGACACCCTTCTTGCCTCACGTGGATCATTACTCTGCTGGCCTTGGTGGTCAGAGAGACTCCCCATAATCACTTGTGTATTACCTCTGCTTTCAGTAGAGTGCTTTCTTCTTGATTGTCTTAAGTGCTTCATAGGCAAAGCATGACCCTTGGTCTGATCTAGAGGAAGAGTCACAGTCACTCCAGCCTTCCCTGCCAGTGGCTGAAGATGGCCACAGCCCATTTACTGAGAGGAGAGGACAGAATTGAGTTGGCTCCCCACCCATCCACCACTAGACAATCAGGACTTGGGCCCAATAAGTCCATTTAGTGAGTAATAAACTCAAATCCTTTGCTGACAGTGAGCAGAAGACCATTTCTCCTCCCAGGAAGGACTGGGTTAGAGAAGGAAAATGAAAAGGGAGCTAAGCACAACAGATGTTCAACCAAGCACTGAGTCCTGGGGAAAGACAGCCTGCTAAACCAGGCAGGGTAAATACTGAACTAGTAAAAGCTTGGAGAAGAAGCCAGGTATAGTGGAATACTCCTCTAATGCCAGTACTCAGGAAGCTGAGGCAGGAAGATCACAAGTTCAAGGCCATCCTGGGCTATGCACTAAGACCCCCATCTCAAAAGCTTGCAGTTGTGTTTACAGCCACAGAGAACAGTATAACACACAATGTTCCCATACTATAGTTTCTGCTTCTATTAATTTATTCATTGTCTGGTTCATGTTTGCTTGATTGAGACACAGTCTTGCTATGTAGCCCAGCCTGACCTCAAACTAATGGTTCTCCTACCTTCTTTCCCAGAATTACAAGCATATATTACCATGTTGGTTAGATTATTTATTTTGGCTGAACTGTATTTCCTCAGCCCACTTCAAACTTCTTGTGAACAAAATAATGAGGATTGTAAGAGGCATGTACTATAAGAAAAACAAGGTTAATTCTTTCGTTTCCACATCCTTAAGTGGGGTTCTATTACTTGAGGAACTTCAAAAAACAAACAACCTAAACAACAACATTGCTAGCCAATCACATCAGAATCTCAAAGGCCCTGGGCAGGACAGTTTTAAAGCTCCTTAGGCAATTCCAGCATATAGAGAAGGTAAACATGAGTTGTCCCAAATGAATCCTTCCACGAACTCCGCCAGAAAGCAGTGTTGTGAGGGAAGAGGCAGGACCAGACTTCAGAAGCCAGGATTCTCTGCCACATAAGAAAGATGCTTAGTGTGTCCCTGCCATGAGCATCTTTCTAGAAGCTACTCGCACTGATGTAGCTCCTCTCATTTTTGTCTTGCCCAGCTGGAGGGAAGCTTCCCAGTTGCCAGAGGGACCCCGAGTTTCCTCGGGAAGGAGGAACTGCCCCAGGATCTCTACCTTGAAGCTGGTGGTGATGGACACATATTTGTTGTCAGCTGTTTCTGAATTCCCGATGAGGTAGTCCCAGCTGGTGAACATCTTGAAGCTGAATGTGAAGTTGTCACTCTCCCCCTCACTGGTGCTCCCTTGGGTATTGCTGGCCATCCTGGAGGACAGATGCCACTGTTGTTTCACGTGCCGCTTTTCTGCTACATCAGCCAACGGAATCCTTGGCCTAAGTCAGTCTTGGGCACAAGGAGAAGATAACATCCAGAGAAGGCGCCAGGGAGGGACGTTAGCTAGGACAATGTTTCTTACAGCCAGCAAACTGTTCTCCCCAAATTCAGAGGTCCCTGCAAGCACTCGTGGTGTCAGATGATCTACAAGACATAGGGCACCTCACTACATTTTCTGTCCTTGCATTTGGTCTCTTGAGGTTTGACTCAGTTGGGTACACAGTCTGAGAATTTAGGAACTTTATTCTCAAACAGCAATGTGTCTAAGTTATCTGATGTTCTTGGATATAGCTATGCATTTTTCTGATATAAAACTCAGTAACTTGGGGCTGAAATGGCTCAGCTGTTAAGGGCACTTGTTGCTCTTGCAGAGGACTCAGGTTCTATTTCCAGCACCCACATGGTGGCTCACAACTGTCTGTAACTACAGGCTCAGGGGATCTGATAGCCTCTTCTGACCTCCCAGGGCACCAGACACACATGTGCTACACATATATACACACAGGCAAAAGCACTCATACACATAAATAAATAAGTAATTAAAAAGCTCAGTAATTCTTGAGGATGCTGGTTTGATGATCCATTTAATACATCTTCAGCAAGCTTGGATGAAAGCACCTTGGGCCTTCCTTGTTGGCTGCCTGTTTCATTTTACCTGCCCCAGCCTCTCTGTGCGGCCTGGTGCTCAGCGCTGTGATTCTGTGGGAATCATAGAATTCTTATCATGGATTCTATCAGACAGTGTGGGAATTTTGTGCCCTTCCCTAATTCTATCTTTCCTGTTGACTGTTTTGAACCTGCTGTTCCACAGAACTTAGGTGGCTTGGGTTCATCGCAGAAACATTTCATATTCATGGACTGGACTAATTTTTTTCTTCAAAGAATATGAATTAAGAGGAACAGATAAAGCTGGGGGAGATGGATCCACTGTTAAAGTGCTTGCTACAGCTGAGAGGACCCAAGTTTGGGCCCCTAGCACCCAGGTAAAGCACCAGGTGTGATGACACCTGGTGTTTGCCATCCCAGGGCTGGGGAAGTAGAGACAATATGACACTGGAGCTCACTGGCCAGACAGCCTGGCTGAGTTGGTAAACTTCAGGTTCAGACAGGGCTCCTGTCTCAAAAAGTAAGGTGGAGGGTGATTGAGGAATACATACATATGCATGTTAAAAAAAAAGGCACAGACATGTAAAGGCCAGTCCTGACCACAGAAGTAGGTAGAGCTGGGGCCAGAGAGGCTGCCACAGTTAACTACAGCCATACAATTTTTGATGGGTAAAGGTCTATTGTTTTACAACTTTATAAATGACAAGAGTGGCACTTTTTCCTCTGAGCAGTCTGAGCCCTGGAGAAAAGCAGAAACAGGCCTGCAAACTTCCTCTAGATAGGAATTCTAGAATTATTTGCTGCCTCTGGGTCTTTGACTATATGCTTTCTCTGCTTATATTTTACACTTCAAACTTTGAGTACAACTGGCTGTTCTCAGCCTCATATAAAGGAGTTTCTCATTTCCCAGAGCGTCACATATTTATCTGGCTTATTTATTTATTTATTTATTCCGAAATAGGGTTTCTCTGTCCTAACTCTGACCTGGCTTATTTCTTATAACACATTTCATAATCTGCACTTGCTTGGTGTGATCATTAATACTGATTGTCAACTTGATAAGATCTAGAATCACCTAGGAGACAAGCCTCAGGACATGCTGGCGAGGAGTTATCCAGATTAGGTTAATAGAGTTGGGAAGACCTGACTGCTGGTGACACTGTTCTCTGGGCTGGGCTCCTGGTCTGAATACAAAGGAGGAAGTGACATCACAAGTAGCTAGCAATCATCACTGTCTGCTTCCTAACTGTGGAGGCAAGGTGACCAGGTGCCTCAAGCTCCTGCCGTCAGAACTTCCTGTCACGATGGATTGTATCCTAGAAAGGAGCCCTGTCTCCCTTAAGTTGCCTTTGCCAGTTATTTGTCTCAGCAATAACACAAGGAACAAATACACTCGGTGTATATTTGTTTGTTTATATATTTGTGTATTTGTTTATATATATGCATGCTCGTTTGTTTCCTCTTGAAACATATCACAAGAAAGTGAATAAGCACAGAGGAGTCAGGGGAGAGTTGTCTGAATGAAGAAAGATCAAAACCCACAAAGAAGACACTTCTACTTACGATCTAATGACAATCATCAAGCTGTAGCCGAATACACTGACCCCCACCATAAAATAAGCCATGGGCAGCCTGTACCGCAGCCATCCGATGGTCCTCTGGTTGTTGTAGTAGCCGTAGAAGAGGGCAGAATATTTGATGTAGCCCTGTGGGAAAGACATCTCTGGGTTCATACACTCAGAGGAGAGAGAAATTGCACACTTCCATTCTATCAGGGATTTCTGTCTTGGTTTTGAAGCATGGCTACAGAGAGGACGAGTCCTAACTCTTCAACGCAGAGTCTCCAGAGGCCGTCCGTGCTCATTGCCTAGCCCTTCTCATCCCTCCACTGCACCGAGGGCATGGAGATTCAGGATGGAGAGGAGAGTGTGCACAGGTGTGTGAGCATGTGTGCCCAACATGTTCACTCAAGAGTGCATAGCTCCAAGCTGTCATGCGCTGCAGCCGGAGTCTTAATGTGCCGGAAGTGGACACGAGTTTGTGGACTTTTATCACATTTCAAAATGACAACTGTGTAACCTGAACTTCATATTTTCTTTGTTTTAATTTTTAACTCGTGTGTGTGTGTGTGTGTGTGTAGATGTGCCACGGTACACATGTGGAGGTCAGAGTCCAACCTATGGGAACCAGTTCTCTCCTTCTCCTATGTGGGTTCTGGGGATCACACTCCAGTTGTCAGCCCCACTGGCAAGCACTGCTGGGCCATCTCATCCCTTTTATTTTTGACTTTTAAGTGTCCTTGGTTTTAGTAATGAGTAAGCTTTTAAAATAAACCAGTCAAGCATAGTATTAACTTAGGTTTTGGTACTTCTAATATTTCTGTGCTGAATACAACATAAGGGATTGTTGTTGAGTGAAATCCATTTGCTTTTGGCCGGTAAGAGGTTTTAACAGGGATTCCTGCGTAAGAAAAAAGCAAAGCCTTGGCAGCGAGGTGGTTGGTACCTGGGGAAATTACTCCAACTTGTTACTCATTTCTGAGGAGTCTCGAGTTTGACTCTGAGGATGGAGGATGCCTGCCTGCCCCATGGCCTGTTGTAGGCAGCACTGCTGCCAGGCTACTTGGCCACAGGGATGGTCTGAAGCTGCAGATGAGAGGCACTGACTTGGGAGGCCTTAGACAAGCAGTCAGCATCACATAGTTCGGTAAACTCAGCGAAGAACATTGGCTTTAATTCCACTGGGAACGGGAGCAAGGGATAGCTGAAGTCGGAGAGCGATGTGCTCCGATTTGCATTTTACAGAGTTCACTGTGGCAGCAGAGGAAACAGAGATGATACCTGTCCCTGCAGAGTGGAGGCAGGGCACTCTGAGAGCAGCCCTGGCCAGTGAGTACATACGTGCCCTGCACAGCACAGACTCAAGGGGTGGGGAAGCCTCTTGTTTAATGCGAGGGTCCTATCTGAGCAGTGTCACTGTTTAGCAACTGAATGCAATATTCACATTACCTACCGACCTATAGATGTTTCCCTAGGGATCCCTGGATGAAATAAAGGTACAGAAAAGCCCTGGGAGCAGTGAGGCTGGCTGGGCACCTTGGGAAATTACCCCAGTTTGCTAACACCCATTTCTGAGAGGACTGAAATTCAATTTTGAGAGTGAAGGACATAATCACATAACCACAAAATGGAAGTGTGTTGATATCATGGTCTGTACCTCAAAATCCCAAAGGACGGAGAAGTCCATGGCTTTTTCTTCCTCAGCTCGAGGCACCGTCTTTCTGGGTATGCTTCCATAGGGCATGCCCATCAGCACCTTGGGTGGGGACAGATGACAGAAGTGTAAATGTAAGTGTAAGATGTGGACCGTAACCATAAGCGTGTTTAGCACATGCCACACCCTCCTATCAGATGACCCCCATTCATCCTTATGAAAAGATCAAAACTGGATTAAACTCACATATTGATTTAGGATGGGTTTTAAAAAAATATTTATTTATGCATGTGTACCTGTGTGAGTACACGGGGCACCTGAAAAGGCCAGAAGAGGATGTCAGATTCCCTGGAGCTGGAGTTACAGGTGGTTGTGAGCCCCCTGATGTTACCAAACTCCAGCCCTCCAGAAGAGCGGTAGATGCTCTCAACAGCTAAGCCATCCCTCTAGATCCTGGATTGGCTTTTGCTTTTTACTGAGGGGAAGAGCAGTGCGGATGGACATGGGGAAGACGGGAGGTAGGGGGGATCTGAGAAGGGTGGAGGGAGGGGAGGCTGCGGTTGGGATGTATTGTATGAGAAAAGAAAAAAATTAAATTATAAAAATACAGAAAAAAGAAGTCGGGTGGTGGTGGAGCATGCCTTTAATCCCAGCACTCGGGAGGCAGTGGTAGACTGGTCTCAGAGGCCAGCTGAGTCTACAGAGTGTGCTCCAGGACAGCCAGGGCTGTAGCGAGGGCTACACAGAGAAACCTTGTCTCAAACAAACAAACAAACAAACAACAAACCAACCAAAACCAAAACCAAAACCAAACCAAACCAAACCAAACAAAAAACCCAAAACAAAACAAAACCGAGAAAAAGAGGCTAATTTTTCTTCTATCCTGTCTTTCCATTTATCATCCTATTTTGCCCATTAAACTTTACAATGCATCTCATTGAAATCTCCTAGTCTGTTACTTTTTACTAGTTATTCTACAGATTTATTGTTCTTGCGTTGACACTTTTGAATGTATTATAAATCAGATAGTAAGACCACAGAGTTTTTGTTGGCAATATTTGTGTATTTAATGATTGCAACCATCTGCATATAGTCTTTATTTATTTAAAGTCAAGGACTTTTTTGATAGAATACATGGATTGGGGGCTTCTGCAGTGACATTACTTATGGACAAATTGTATTTTTTTAGTACAAAATATACAAAATATCCAATTTTTGACCTATTGGCTACTCTTAGCCTTTGTTGCATCAGTTTTGGTATTTCTCTACATAAAACTACTTTTGCTTGTTAATTTACAAGTTCATAAGTTCAGGTCCGTCTCTCTCCCCTCACTCTACCACCAGCCTTCTCTGGGTCTGAATTTGTAGTCCCGGCTAGGCGAGAACCTGCCGTGCCCCTCCTGCCTTTGCCTTCCCAGTGCCGGTGTTACAGGTATGTGTCACCCAATCTCTGCTGCTCTTTTTGTTAGGTTTACATTTATACTGTTATTGGGAAATATATTACACATGAAGTGGCATATAGGTATAGTTAGTCATAATAATAAAACTTAACTACTTTTTGATCCAACTATCATCTAGCTTTTTAAAACGCCACAAAATTGGGGCTAGGGAGACGGCTCCGTAGGTAGGAGCACTTGCTGTACAGGCATGAAGAGCTGAGTTAAGTTCCCAGCACCCAAGCAAAAAGTTGAATGTAGCCGCAGGTGCTTTTAATCTCAGTGATGTGTGTGTGTTTGTGTGTGTGTGTGTGTGTGTGTGAGAGAGAGAGAGAGAGAGAGTGAGAGAGAGGGGTAGGAGGGTCACAAGGCCCCAGTTGTAAGTGTGTGTTGGGAGTGGGGGCAGATAGGAGATCAGAAGGCTTGCTAGCTACTAACCTAACTCCAGATTCAGTGAGAAAACCTGTTTAGTCATATTCTCACTAGGTAGCCCTGACTGATCTGGAGCTTGTTAGACCAGGATGGCTTTGAACTCATAGAGATCCGCCTGCCTCTGCCTTCCAGACTCTGGGATCAAAGGTGTGTGTCACTGTGTCCAGTTGACAGATTCTGTCTTAAGGGGATATTGCAAAGTGATATAGATCAGGAAATCTTCTATCTTCTGACGCTGTATGTAGAGTGAAGCTTTGCCAAGGAAAAGCCCCTCCCCCGTGTGGTTGTATGCCCCTTGGACTTCTGGGGACAGTTGGAGGGATAAAAGAGGGCTGTGGAAGTCAATTACGGACAGTTAGAGAAATTGAGTGCAAAGAATCAGAGCTGAGAGCTAGAGAAATTGGAGCCTAATTGGAAGCTAAGAATCATAGCTAAGAATTGCTGCATAGAGAAGCAGGCAGAAATAAGGACAGATAAAATGAACTAACTGGGTTTTTTTTTTTAAGGTTACAATTAGATCTTCTCAGTAACTGCTGTGCTGGGAGAAGCTAAACCAGAGTGGGAGTTAGTTCAGAGCTAGTTCAGTTCCCCAGACATAGGGAGATTCAGACAGCCAGAAAAGGGCTGTAAAGGTTTCTCATTTCTTCCTATTCTTTCCTTTCCTTCCTAACCCTATGAGCTAACAGAAGTTTTAAAGGTTACAAGTTAGAAATCTAGCAGCTGGGAACAGAGAGGCAGAATTAAGTAACTAGAGAGAGAAAAACTATTACATTTTAGATACATTTTAAATACATTCTAAGCCCAGATTCAAATGGCAAACAGACAAGGAACCCATAACCTCGTGTTTAAAAAAATACCCTTTACATTTTGAAAGGCATCTACAAAAATCCATAAGCAACAAAACCAAATATTTAATATAATATTTAGTTACACCTGTTCATGTGCACAGGCACACATACTTGTACATTCATGTGCTCATATGACATGCCATACCCCAGAGCACTAAAAACAAAAGCAACAGGACTTTGTTAATCTCCAGAATCGTACCTCCTTCCACCTCAAGAAATAGTTCATCTTCTAGCTATTTCCTTGCTTAGTTTTGCCTGTTTTTCCACGCCCTCCCAGGTTAAAAGAAAAAAATAACTGAGATCTTAATTTTGTCACTCATTTTAAGTACAGATGAAAAGCAGAAAATGTGCTGCTAGTTTCTTTTTCTTTTTTCTTTTTGGTTTTTTCGAGACATGGTTTCTCTGTTGTAACTCTGGCTGTCCTGGAACTCACTCTGTAGAACAGGCTGGCCTCGAACTCATAGAGGTCTGCCTGCCTCTGCCTCCCAAGTGTTGGGATTAAAGGTGTGTGACATCACTGCTAGGCACTGCTGCCAGTTTCTGAATTCAGACTCCTAAGTGTGTTGGCTCCATGCTTTGTGCTGAACAACTAAGACAATTGACATGAATACTGAATTTAAACAGAGCGGTGCATTGTGGTGCAAGCTGATAATTCAGGCATTGGGAGGAATGAGGCAAGGGGATTGTGAGTTTGAGGGCTGTCTGGAATGCAAAGTAATACCTTATCTCAAACAAAAAAGTTTTTGAAAGAATGAGATCATAGTAAAGAAAAGTCTTTGGAAGTATAACTGAAAATGTGGCTATAGTAAAGGCTCAGCACTGTCCAAGGATACAGGGAATTCTGTTCTTACCTCGGGGATTATGACAAGACCAAATATTAAGCCAAACAGGACGAGGTTGACTCCGTACATCCACCGGAGGAAGATGAAGTATGACGCCACCGAAGAGCCAAAATGACCTGGGAAAAGATGGGAAGACATGTCAGAAGAGAGACTGGCACTGCCAGTGAGAGTGGTTGTCACATTAGTCTGTCTGACAAACATCCAGGACCCTGTTTTCTTATTCTAGATAAATAACCTGAACCTCTGTGGGGTAACTGAACCATCTGAGCTCTCACATCAGAAAGTGAGGAATCTGGATTTGAATCCAGTTCTTATACTCAGCCAAAGCCCACTTTTTCTGATGCAATAGAATCTATGAAATAATCCAACCAGAAGGCCAAATGCACTCAGAGTCTAAGCCTTGGGAGACTTCTTTGAGGAAACCAGTTAAAAAACAGTGACGCCAAAATACTGACTTTCAATGTCCTTGATCTTCATTTCCCAGGGAATACACTGAGTCTTGAAATTATCAAAGTCCCTCTTAAACTTGACCCATTTCTGAAACGAAATAGACAAAACCCTCAGTCACCAACATGTTGACTTTAAGCATCAAAGGGCACAGTCAGGGCGTGCGGGACACTGAGGGAAGCAGGTCAGCGGCAGTGTGTGTGTGTGTGTGTGTGTGTGTGTGTGTGTGTGTGTGTGTTGAAACGTTGAGGTAAGGGGCAGAGAAAGGGGCCATGGATACTGAGGGCAGGAAGCCTGGCAATAGTAGGGGAGGGTGCTGAGGGAAGCAGGCAGCGGCAGTGTGTGTGCAGGGGTGAGGGGGGGCACCGTTGACAGAAGGTAAGGTAATGTACTGCATGTCTGTAGTTCTGAAGACAATTCAGATTTGGACATTTTGATATGAATTTAAAAGTTCTGTGTACTGTTTCCAGTTCTGTGGACACAACTCTTTCATGTTAAAACAAAAATCAAGAAGAAACCTCACAACTCACACTCACATTTGGCAGGGAGCCAGGGACCTCAGTTTGCCGGAAGTGTTGCTAAGTTGAGCTGAGAGCTTTCTGCCCAGGTCCGTCATCGTTTTCCTGGGGAATCACTGACCTTGCTGTGCTGAAGGGAGTTTGGAAAGAACGCCTCCTTCTCTGATAGCGTTATAGCTTGGAGTTTGAAAGTCCCCAAAGTACGTATGTTCAAGGTTTGTCCCCAGAGTTTGGTACTAGAGGGGTGGTGGAAATTCGAGGTCATGGAGCATAGTGGGAGGTCAAGGGGTCACTGGGTGTCAACCCAATTTGAACAATGAGACTATAGTCTCCTCCTCTCTTCTGTTTTTACCCCTCTCTCATCCTCAACCCCCCCCCCCTTCTGAGATGGTCTTGCCCTGGATCCCAGCCTGTCTGGATCAAGGTCCTCCTGCTTCAGCCTTCGGAGAGCTGGGAGAAGCAACAAGGTCACTTATGAGTTAGGAAACTGACTGTGAGCCCAAATATTCTTCTATCTTTCTGAGCTAATTATCCCAGGAAAAATCTGACTAACATACATGGCTCCATCTCTATTATAGCACAGAATTGACATCAACTTGAAATCAGAGTGAATATCCATCTGATGAATGGGAAATATTTTCTCAATTCTCCCAGGAAAGGTTCTTAACTACCCCTACTCTTGAAAACAGATCCATTTGGTAAAGAAAAAAAAAAAACATGAGAAGACAAACTAGTTCTCAATCCTCAGGTGGGTGTGATGGCATACACATGTAATCCTAGCACTAGGATGAGGAGGTAGGAGGATCATGAGTTCAAAGCCAGCCTGTGCTATATAACAAGACCATGTCTCAAAAGAAATAAATACAACGAAAAAGTAGGGACTGGGGAGGTTACTCAGTGGCTAAAGTGTCTGCTTTACAAGTAAGAGGACCAGAGTTTGGATCCCCAGAACCCACAAAAATGCTAGGTGAGTGTTGTGGCTCTCTGGCCTTGGAAGGTGGAGACAGGCCGGCTAGTTAGACTAGTCATATCGGTGAGCTCTGGGTCTGACTAAAGGACCCTACACCAAAAGGATAAGGTGGCAGAATGATTGGAGAAGATTCTGCATGTCAACCTCTGCTTTTTATTCACTCACATGCACGCATGCACACACACACACACACACACACACACACACACACACACACTACACATTAAACATACAAACACATGAAAAGAAGAAAAATAATATAGGTCCACAATGGCAGGCAACATGCAGGCACACAGGGAGTGGGCTGAGAAAGCTGGAAACAGTCTCAGAAGAGGCAGGTGATGGCCCAGCTCTCTAGTCTAACAGTAAAATAAAACAGGAAACTAAAAAACAGAAGAGGAAAATACAGATTCTGTTGCGATGGTTGGTAGATCTGAGGTGCTCCTTCCTTCCTCCCAGGGAGAGACAGAGAGAGAGTGGCCAGAGCTTCAGAAAATCAACTAGTAACAGGCATTTTAGAAAGGGGGGAGCAGGAGGCAGGCAGGCAGGGAGACAAAAGTTTCCCCCTGGCGCAGCCAGGTGGAGAAGAGACTTGGGCTGCTCTCAGCCTTGGTTCTGACTTCTTTTTTTGCAGTGGGCAGCAGTGGATACAGAGATTCACAACTGCTGAGAATGAGTGACAGTGTGTGCTCACCCTAGACAGATCATCTTTATCAACTCTCCTTAACCCACTAAGGCTCAAATGATGTCTCGGAGGGAAAAAGAACCTAGGTGTTGGAGGACAGAGAGAAGTGCTGTGAAACGCTCTCTTCTGAACCTGAGATGGCCATTGTACCCATGAACTCACAGCAGCTGTGGTTACCTGCACATGGTCAAGCCATCCAAAATTCTACTATAGCTGGGAATGATCTTAAAGGTCATCCCTCAGGAGCCATTGGCAGTTAGTAGTTTCTGGAGCAGGGGGAATTATTCATGGGCACTGGTAGACAACCATGCTCCTGGAGATAGCCCACACTCATGCACTTATGAGCAGCACTAATTGGACTTGCTGGGGGAACAAGAAGTTGGGAGGGGGATGTGTTAGGAGGAGTTTGAGGAGGGAATGGGAAGTGGATATGATGATATTTCATTGTATTTATGTATGGAATTCATAAAATATTTAAAAATTTGTTTTCATGTGTGTGAGTGTTTTCCTTGAATTTTCTGTGTTCCATGTGCATGCCTGGTACCTGTAAAGGCCAGAAGAGGGCACTAATACCCTGGAAATGCAGTTATGGAAGACTATAAGCCTCAATATGGATGCTGGAAATTGAACCTGGGTCATCTGGAAAAGCAATCAGTGCTCTTAACTTCTGAGCCATCTCTTCAGCCTTTCTTGCAAATAAATTTTAACAAAGAAAAAAGAAAAAGAATGCTTAAAAATCTAGAGAGTCTAGAGAGATAGTTCAGTGTCTAAGAGCACATATCACTTTTGCAGAAGAGGACCTGAGTTTGGTCCCCAGCACTCACTTTGGTTGGCTCACAATTACCTGCTCCAGGGGATCTGATTCCTCTGGCCTCTATGGGCACTGTGCACATGCACACACACACACACGTATATATGTGTGTGTGTATATATATATATATATATATATATATATATATATATATATATGGCTTGAAATAATTTAGTTCAAATCCTGAAAGACAACTGCCAGCACAGATTATCATACCAGCAAAGCCATATGTTATAGTGGAAGGAGAAAGAAAAACACTCTATGATATATATATATACATATATATATATACATATATATATATACATATATATATACACACATACATACATATATCAAAAAGACAGAAATTAAAAAGACAGATAACTTAGAAAACAAACAACTAACGACTTAACCCCAGATGAACAAGTCCCAATACAAAAGCATAAGAACCATGAAAAACCAATGTAAACATAACTCCTCCAAAAATTTACTAATCTAACAGTGATGAGAATGAATTGATGAAATCTCAAAGAATTAAAAAGTGATTATAAGTTTGCTCAAAGAAATACAAAGTGACACAAATAAGTTCTGAATGAATTTCCAAAGACCACAAACAACTGAATGAAATAGGCAAATGTAAGTTACAAAAGCCGAACTTGATAAACAAATAGAAATAACGAGGGGAAAAAAAAACCCATCCTGAATCACTGAAAATGAAATATTCAACAAGACATATGAGAAACTCCATGGAAAGCCTCACCAATAAAACGGATTAATGGGAGAACAGAACATATGACTTGAAGACAAAGTAGAGGGGTTGGAACAGTTGACAAATGGAAGAGGTTGACAAACAAACCAATAAGAAGGTACAAATATAACATTGAGGTCTATAGGACACTATAGAAAGATCAATCTGAATTTTGGACATTCAGGAAAGAAAAGAATTTCACACTAAAGGCATAGAAAACATTAAAAAATTAGTATTAGGAAAGATATAGATATTCAGGAACAGAAAACATTTAGAACACGAAGCAGACAAGACCAGAGAAAACCTCCCTTACAGCATATCATAATCAAAACACAAATATGCAGAGCAAGGAGAATCTATTGAAAGCTATGAGAAACACCAAGTCATATATAAAGTCAGGCCCTCGAGAAAATATAAGAGTTCCCAATGGAAACTTTAAGAGCCAGGAGGCTTGAAATGATTTATTTCAAGTCCTGAAAGAAAACTGCCAGCACAGACTGTCACCCAGAAAAACTAGCACAGACTAACATACCCAGCAAAACTAGCACAGACTGTCACACCCAGAAAAACTAGCGCAGACTATCATACCCAGCAAGGCTAGCACAGACTATCATACCCAGCAAAGCTAGCACAGATAGATTATCATACCCAGCAAAGCTAGCACAGATAGATTATCATACCCAGCAAAGCTATATGTCATAGTGGAAGGAGAAAGAAAAACTCTATGTTACAAAAAACAGCTGAAGGGAATCCATGGCTGCTAAAGCAGCTCTAAGGATGATTTTTGAGGAACCCTTTAGGCTGAAGAGAAGGATAAACATATCTATGAAGCTACAGAACAATAGTCAGCAAATGAGGTATAGGAAAACACCACCACAAAAATCAATGAAATGACAGGAACCAATACACTTTAAAATGATAAAATTTAAATTCTTTGAAACAAACTAATTAGCAGGTGTATTAGAGAAAAGGACTCATCTATTTTTTGTCACCAAGAAATATGTCTGGGATATGGGAGAGGCGGGTCTGCTGCAGCGATCTGGGGATGTGGGAGAGGCAGTGATGGACACAGGGCTGCTGCAGCCCTCTGGCTTCATCCACCTTCCTAAGTTCTGATTCTGTACTCAAAAATCAGTTTGCGCAGGTCTACCCAAACGGAGCCCTTGATGATCATCTGGGCTGAGTATATTTTGGCTTAATTTCTCACTTATCTAAATCAAACAACAAAAACCAAACCAAAACAACACCAACAAACTAAACGTTGCTGATACTGACTTCACAGTTTCTGCTTCTTGCGTCAGTAATTATTTCTCTTGTAAATAAGTAATACAACATTTGGTCTTATATAACAGTCTTACAAACTTAGCTTCTGAGGTTACAGCCTACTGCTGAGTTCCTTGACAACCACCTGATAGTCCCTCAAGGCTTTGGGTATCTTGTACTGAAAGTTCCCCGGAGCTGGGCAGAGACAGAGATGAAGCTGGGCATTGAAGTATTTAAAATTTTTAGACAAGTTGACACACACTGAGTTCAGTAGGTTTGTGAATTACTTATCTGGTTTTAACTAAACCCTAACAAAATGTACATGTAGTTTTAAAAAGTACCATGTGTAGTAATGTCAGTTTCAAGATGAGAGTTATAATGTGTGTAAAGGTAAACAAGAACATGGCAGGACTATATTTCTATTTGTTGTTGTAGCATAGGTTAGCCTTGAACTCGCTTTTGACTCTCCTGCCTCTACCTCCAAGTGCTAGCATTAAAGGCATGTACTACTACCATGCCCAGTTTTGTTCAGTACTGACGCTGGAAGCCAGAATATGTGTGTGTGTGTGTGTGTGTGTGTGTGTGTGTGTGTGTGTGCACACGCGCGTGCTTGCTTGCACACCAAGGCCTGTTCGTATGAAGGGCAGAGGGCAACTTTAGGGAGTCAATTCTCTCTTCTCTTCTGGAACGTAGATCCAGAATCACACTCAGGCATTATTCCTTTACACATACAGTAGAATCAGTGGCCATGTTAACTCAATCAGATATGACCAGAGGCCATCAAAATACATATTTGATACATATGTATATATATATTATACAGACAGAGTATACAGCTGTTATACATACAGATAATCTATGTAAAGACTGTATGTGTGCATATTGTGGTGCATGTGTGTAGCTCTAGAACACGACAAAACCTATTTTTCGCGGATTGCAGTCATACAACATTCTGTCAAGTACTTTATAAAATGCTATTAAATCTAATAGGAAATGTTTGACAGCCACTATTTGGATCTTAATAGCAAGAACCGACATATAAAATGTTTCATATGAAACATTTTGGTGGTTTTCATCGTGAGACTCTTGGTTGAAATTATTAGATATTGTATCAAAACAATGATTTAAAATAATGTTACACTTACATGTGTAAGATAGAATCAATAAAAGAATACAAAGTTTCGTGGTACAATGCTTGCTAGTCATGTCTGAGGCTCTGGGTTCCATCACTAGCAACACATACACTCACGAGAACTAGATTTAAAATTGACACACAAATCTACACTTTTCCACATACCCTAATAACTAGCTATGATATAAATAGAAAATTCTATCCTTCACAAAAGCAATTAGGATATAAAGTATGTAAAAATAAACTTAAAACATGGAAAAATCTACATGGCAAATATTACTGAAAGATAAAATTAAGCTTAGGAAACATGTAGTATTCTAGATGCAAAGAATAAATACTGTATCAAATCAACGCTTTAAAATAATGTTACACTCACATGTGTAATTTACAGAGTTGGACTCACAAGTACTGAGAGTAGACTGATGATGGTTCCCTGAAGCTGGGGAGGGCAGGGGTTGGAGAAGAGACAGACACAAGCAAGATGTCTGGAGAGCTGACGGTGCAGCAGAGAGGTCAGAGACATCTGTTCTGCCTACAGAACGAAAGGCTACAGAACAGATTAGAAAGTTTTCACTACAAAGAAATGATCTATGTTACAATGATAGATTTATCTAATCTGGTTTAAGTGACATAATGTGAACATGCATGAACTATTACCCCATTTATGCTACTTATTCATAATATTTAATTTTCTGACTGATACATAAAAGCATTAACAATTTTTATGGTTTTATGTATCCATTGAAATAATTACAATTTCAATCAAAATTTTAACGATCCATTTTGAAATTTGGCAAAATATTTTTATGAATGAATGTGGAAGCATAAGCAAGAGAAAATATTTTTTTTAAAGAGCAAAGATAAAAAGAGAAAGCTGTGTGATATCAAACAATTATTCCTAATAATGGCCCCGAGATGGGCTCCATGTAGGAACTAAATGAATGAGGAATCACAGCTTCAGAGGTAATTGATTCCAAAAAACAACAGATCCGTCAGTAAGACCCACACAGAACACCAGCCACTCGAAGCAGGTTCTGACACAGCTCAGTGAAGCAGTGCTGCCCACCCTCGTGTGGACATCACTGTTTATCATTCACATAACCCCGACGACTCCACAGCCTGGCTGTGTTCTGGCCAAATCAAGATGCCGTGATTCGATACCAGTGATTTTAGCATTTTTCATTCTGTGAGCTTATTCCCCGGAGAGGGAACAAGTCTCATACACACTGAAGCCCCACAGGTGAGAGTGGAATAATTGGCAGGAGGAAGCTGGTTTCCATCCTAGAGGACTCAGGAGGTCTGCCCGACTCACTTTCAGACTAATAGTGTTTGTGGCGGTCCTGAGTCCTCGTGCTGAGCAGGCTCTCTCTTCACTGTCTGAGCATCACACATACCTTAGCCATCAGCATCCTGTAGGCGTAGAGGCGTTTGCCTTTCCCTTTCCCTAAGGCTCCTTCATACTTCTCCACAAATGCTTGGGCTTCCCTGGTCAGGGGGGGAAAAAAAAACAGAGGGCAAGGAGAGACAGGAATGTTTAGCAAACAGTGATTAGGCCCAGCTCTGCAAACAGCACACAGCCTGAATGCAGAAGGGGATAAATGGAATTTCACTGCAGAGGGGACACTTGGCTGAGTCTCTGTATGTGTATAAGAATTAGTCAGGTGAGATTTATCACACTTCAGCGCTCCCACAGAGGATGCTGGGAAACTACCCAAGGGCTTGGTGTGGGAGTGCTGGGCCTGCCTGTCAGCCTTGGCAGCTATGTGTGAGTGTCAACATGCTTAGCAGAGCCCCGGTGGCATATGGGTAGCCCAGAGGCATCTCCAGGTGACTGTAGAGGTGGCTGTTCAGTGTCTCCATGTGCCACCTGTAGAGACAGATGGAACTCAATATGGGGTGAACCGTGAAGCTGCTGACAGAAGACAAGGCCCACTTCAAATTTTTGTACTGTGCGTTCCCTTGTTTCTTAGACTGAAGACACCAAGGAGCAGGAGTTGGTGACTGCAGAAGACCAGAGCAACTGTGAAGCGTCTCTTCAGGGTTCCAGTAGTTTCTGCCTCAGAACTGGATAGGCTCAGTCAGAACTCTGCCTTGGGGCTGGGACAGAGTCGGTGAGGAGTGAGCGCTAAGGTCATCATGCCAGGCAGCTCCTAATCACCCTGCCACCCCAGGCCAGTGCCTGGGTAAAGTTGCACCATTGGAGAAAGGCCAGTGTGTGTTGGGGAGGGGGGGCTGCCCTGTTGGGAGATAAATGAAAATATTTGAAGAAGGTGAGACCTGGCTGGACAGGAGGTGGGAGCAGGTCTCCTCTTGAGTGGAAAGAAAGGTAGCCACATAAATAGCGGATTCTTGGGATGGGACAGTGAGTTAAGATCTCTGGGGTTACCAATTACGGCATACGCCTGCTTTCAGTGAGGTGGACTGGAAGAAACTAAAGGTCTTTCGGCAGAAGCCTGGCTGGAGCGGAGACTTGAAGGCTGGGAAACCTTGGGCCTGAGCCTAGAATAAGGTACCCTGGAGGAGGGGAGAGGAGGAAAAGGAAGGAAGGAGGGATAGAGGATGACTCTTGCTGTTCGACACAGAGACATGGACCTGAGGGAGATGGCACTGCCAACCCTGCCAGCAACAGGGACCCTGAAATCTCAGCTTCTTGGGGATCTCATCCCCTCAAGTATCCAGATCACTCTCTTCCCACTGTTGATAAAAGCTGTGTTTAGGTTGTACAATGGATGAGGTTCTGTGAGAATCATAGGGGTTCAGGAGGAACCCCGATCAGAGGGCAGAGAGAGGGAACTTTTGGGAGAAGCCAGCAAACTATGTAGAATCCAGCTTACAGTCCAAACTTCTGAATTGGCAAATGTATATATTTATATTTATGGTATATATCGATGGCTACATTAAGCTAATTAACATATCAAATCTTCAGCTTTTTTTGTAGTAAAAGCCTTTTAATATTTACTCTCAGCAATTTTCAACTACACAAGTATTATCACTGTGCTGTACATAAAGTCAAGTAAGTTAAAAAAAAAAGCAAGAGTTCAGTTAGTCACACTAGGTGTGTATCTACGCTCGAGAGCCACACGTGGCTAGTGACTGTTGTATCTAATAGTACAGATTTAAAAGATTTCTATCATGGCAGGAGATCTGATGGTCAGTGGGGCAGGAGTCTGGGGATGCTGCAGGGAGCTGTTTTCTGTGACCATATAGACTTGCCCCGCAGCAGAGTCAACTCTGCTCGGTAGAACCATTGTCAGGGTTCAAACCATTTCGATGTGGCCAGAATCTTTGCTTCGCCTTTTAAAATAATGCCAAGACACGACTCCCACATCACTCTCCATAGTGATAGAAGTTTAATCTGAGCGTGAGAAAATGTGAGGGGAGTCAGGGGAAATGAGATTTATACAAAGGAAGAGGGAAAGTGAGTCACTTTCTGCATGCAGAAATTATGCAATGTGAATTCTGCTTTATTGTAAAACTGCAGTAGACATTCAAGAATAATACGGTATTTGCTGTGCCTGCCGTTCAATGCAATCAGGGTAGGCTGAGTTGGAAGTAAGAGTCAAATGGTAGGGAGTTCAAACCCATACCCATGGAGCACCTTCCCCAGTGTGGCTTTGCCTTAGGGCACAGTGACATGCTAGCAGCACAGGCAGATCTTTCCACTTGCTGTACACGCCATTCAAGCGAGAGACAGCTGCACAGGGGAGGTTGTAGGTGACTAAAGCAGACAAAACGCTTGCCCTTGCTGAGAAGGGGCAGCATAGAAGCTTCCTGGAGAATGCATTTTGTGTTGGGTCATGAGAGAGAGACAGAAACAGTATACGGGGGTAGGGCATGGAAAAGATGGTTATAAGCAATGGAAGGCCTGGACACGGATGGATGGCGGCAAATCTTAAGGGGTGTCAGACTCTAATACATCTATCTGTGCTGTGCTTACAGTGGGGAGGCTAGAAGGGCAAATCTCCTTTCCTGTCCAATTCCACTGAGCCTAAGAGGAAGAGGGCACGCCCCTTCTCTGCAGGGCCTGCCTTTCTCTGCAGAGGACTAGTCTCCTGTGCCAGGAGAAGCACAGCCCGCATCTCACTCACCTGAGCTCCCTCAGCTTCTTTGCCATGGGCCAGGGTTTGTTCCGCATGGTGGCGATGAGCTTCTTCTTTTCTTCCACCTGCTCCAGGATCTGAGCCAGCTCCTCTTCAGACAGAGACTCTCCTGCAGAGACACTGGAGGCCAAGGAAGTGGACCTAGGGGCAGAGCCAGGCAGATGTGGGTGAGAGTTAGAAGGGCTCTGGACAGAAGAGGAATTCACAGGAAAGATGGGCAGGATCCTTGACACTCACAGGGTTGATAGAGCCTGTCCCCACCAGAAACTGGCGGTGGCTCCCACTGTTGGCTAGAGGAGGCCAAAACTATATCCTGTAGCCTAAGGCATGACTAGGTTGCCTTAGCAAACTTGATTTCTCTGAGTTCTCTGTCCATACACACTCTAGCACAGTGGTGTACAGCAGAAATAAAAGGTGAGCCACTTGTAACTTAAGTCCGTCCTTCCTTCCTTCACCCCCCTCTTTCTTTCTTTCGTTTTTTGTTTATTTGTTTGTTTTTGTTTTGAGACAGGGTTTCTCTGCTGTAACTCTGGCTGTCCCGGAACTCACTCTGTAGACCAGGCGGGCCTCTGCCTCCTGGTAACTGGGATTAAAGGTGTGGGCTTCCTCCACCCTCTCCTCACATTTTCTTAATTGTGATTGTTGGTCGAGGGTCCAGCCCATTGTGAGTGCTGCTATGTCTGGGCTGGTGGTTCTGGGTTCTATAAGAAGGCTGGCTAAGCAAGCCACAAGGAGCAAGCCTACCTACAAGGCCCTCCATACCCTCTGCATCAGCTCCTACCTCCAGGTTCTGTGTGAGCTCCTGTTCTGACTTCCTTTGATGTTGGACGGTGATAAGGAAATGTAAGCCAAAGGAACCCTCTCCTCCCCAGCTTTGGTAATGGCGCTTCACGGTAACAATAGGAACCGTGACTAAGACAAATACTAATAATGCTTTATCTCAAACTTATTTTAAATGCTTTTGTTACAAATTTAATGTCTTCATTGTCCCCAAATCATTTATAAATATGAACCATAGCACATTTTTCATTTTAAAAGCTCCTGTTGAAAATGGTAAAATGTGACCATAGGTATTAGTCCAGTTTCTAAGAGGCAGTGATGTCCTCAAGCCGTGAGCAACCTGAGATTATAAGAATATATAGCTTAATCCCTACACTGAACAGAAAGAAATAAAATCTTTATGGTCTAGCAAAGAAAAATTGTTCCTAAGTGATGTTCCTCCCAAGTATTCAAATTCACAGAATAAGCATTTCTGTCTCACTGGTATTTTAAAATTCACTGATTTTCTTCTTTACTTTTTATCATAGTGTTATAATAGCAATAAAAGGCCATTAAACAACAACAGCAACTCCTTGTCAAGAAAGTAGAACCTCTGAGCCAGGTGGAGATCTACTATTTCAGTTGGGCAAGGTCAATCCCTTTGGCCACCAATCCCTTAGGGGCTACCCTTAGGAAAGTGGGTTTACCTTAAGCCATGCCAAAGAGATGGGCAGAATAATTAGTCCTTCAATAAGACATGCTCTTCCCCTTCTTCCCCCCATCCAGGTCCCCAGTGTAGTAGCTTATCGGGCTACTGTTAAGTAACTTAAAAGCCTGCCTGCTTTGTTTGAGTT
Source organism: Cricetomys ansorgei (assembly GCA_026225945.1). NCBI lineage: Eukaryota > Metazoa > Chordata > Mammalia > Rodentia > Nesomyidae > Cricetomys > Cricetomys ansorgei. Next base: position 29,760,126 of record JAMJFZ010003875.1, on the reverse strand, counting down.
ATCCAGAAAAGTGTAACTTCTTTTCTTCTTCCTCTTTTCCAGTCATGCTTTCCCAGCACTTTGGGCTTACCCAACATTTTGGGTTTCCTTGTGCTTTCTCTAAAGGCTCCCTCCACACTATGTGGCTGCTTGTCTACAATGTGTCTGACTTCCATACCATCTTAAATGGTATGACTTTCCCTTTCTCATCTCCATTTTCCTCCAGGCAGCAGCTTCAGTGTACAACTGGCCTGCCCTGGGATTATTTTAAACTCCAATAAAATTGTCCTTGAGTTTCCATTTTGAATCTATTATTAAGTTCCTTTATCAATGAGACTAAGAACCCCAAGAGGAGACCTCGTTTCCCCCCATCAAGTTTGTTAGAAACCTTCTTTGAAGCTGGGCAGTGGTAGTTCACACCTTTAGTCCCAGCACTCAGGAGCAGAGGCAGGCTGGTCTCTGTGAGTTGAGGACAGCCTGGTCTACAAAGAGAGTTCCAGGACAGCTAGGGCTACATAGGGGAACCCTATAAAAAATAAAACAAATAAAACAAAACAAAAAAAAAGAAAACAAACAAAAAACCCAACAACAACAACAAAACCTTCTTGAATGTAACACGATGCTGGGAATGACCAGTGGAATCTACATCGGGTTTTATGTGATTGAATGCTGACTCAGAACAGCTAGTGGCTATTCATGAGTCTTTTGGTGCTGTCTTCACAATCTGATATTCACTCTTCACTTACATTGCATGTCAATTCAGACATCAAATCTCCATCATATATATTTGCTCTGTATTTGAAATTAGTAAAAGTATGTTGAAAAAGTAGATTCACATACACAAATTGCTTTACACATGGTTTTAGAAGTGTTCTCAAACCTGAATCAAGTGGTATATGGTTATTTTTCTTTGATGTCTGTTACATTAACAAAATGCTTTGATTCCAAAGTCAGGTCAGTTCAGTTTCAAAACTATATCTGTCTGTACAAGTTAAATAAATTTAGTAACTCCTATGTCAACTCAGTGGCATTAATGTCAAAACTGAATCATGCTACATTAAATTGGAATCTCATTTATTTCCTCAATCTCTCTGGCCACATTTCAACTGCTGGATGCCATGGTTATTGTATTGGCTAGCACAGCTACAAGGAGCTTTCATTGCGAATGCCCATGCTATGCCCCTCCCCATGCCCTGGTAACACTACCTGCTCAGCTGCTACAGGATCCAAATTATTGTGTGTGCTCAGAACAGCCTCAGTGATAAAGTGATACAGGAGCTGACAGGGTAGGTGAAATGAGAGTCCGGAGAATGGTTATGTGAGGTGGTTTGAATGAGAATAGCCCCCATAGGCTCACATGTTTGAAAACTTTGTCCCCAGGTAGTAGAACTATTTGAAAGGATTAGGTTGTGTGGCCTTGTTGGAGAATTGGAGAAGTATGTCACTGGAGGTGGGCTCTGAGGTTTCAAAAGTCCAAGCTAGACCCAGTGACTATCTGTCTCTGTCTGTGTGTCTCTCTCTGCCTGCTGTCTGTGGATGTAAAGTCTCAGCCCTAGAGCCATGCCTGCCTGCTCCCACCATGGTGATCACAGACTCACCTCTCTGAAGCTTTAAACAAGCCCCCAATTGAATGCTTTCTTTTATATGAGTTTCCTTGGTCATGATGTCTCTTCACAGAAGTAGAATCCTAAGACATTGTGTCTGGATAGTCTTAGCAAGGCTCATAAAGAGATGAATCAGGACTTCTGCTGCTTCAGGTTTTAGAGACCAGTTTTCACAAATCTCTGAGTTTTAGCTTCTTAACTCTTGGAATTTCCAAGAAATATTAGCATAACCTTGAATCATGAAAGTCTAGCCAGAGGCACTTTTGGTCATAGCTCACACACTCTCAGTTCTAGTTGTCTTTGTACGCTGTTTTTCCTCAGTAGAGGGAGTTATGTCATTATTTGTTTAAATTCCATCTGTTCTCCGGATGTACTGAAATGCTCACCTTCTCTGTAGAGAAGAAACCTGATGCCCAGGGCCCCAGCAGTACAACACTATCAAATCTTGTCTTGTGTGCACATTGCTTTCTGACTTGTCTTAATTGAGTCTCATCTTTCCTACTAGACAGTCAGCATCTGGGGAACCAGGACTGAGTCTTTTCATCCTTCTATCCCAGTCACGGCAGTCACCTAAAATTGGCACCATTGAGTCCTTGTCTGTAACTCCTTTAGGGTCATTTAGGGTACAGGTTCCTTCTAAAATTTAAGATACCCAAGGGCAATCAACAATGTGTTCAAGCTAGCTGGAAGTGTAGCTCAATGGTAGGGCATGTGCTTAGAATGCAAAAGGACCTGGGCTCCATCCTGGGCACAATAAACAAACAACCAAAAGAAAAAAGGCAGGCATGGTGGCAGTTGATTCTAATCCCAGTACTTGGTAGGCTGATGCCTGTTAATAGCGTGCAGACACACAAACAAATGTGTGTCTGTATGTGGTAGGTGCACATGAGTTCAGGGCCTGAGGAGGCCAGAAGAGACATTGGATCCCCTGTATCTGGAGTTAGAAGCATTTGTGTCTACCCAATGTAGGTGCTGGGACCTGCACTGGGTCCTCTGAAAGAGCAAGCAGTATGTGCCCTTAACCACTAAGCCATCTCTTGAGCCTGGAATGAAGATATTGCAAAGAAACACTTATGCCTCTCCCTTTGGTTATGAGATTACTGAAACAATGGACCAAAGGAATTAGAATTTCCAAGGACTCTTATGCTGGTAGAAGAAAAAGGCTGAGCCTTGGTACCAATCAGAAGAAGGTCAGGAAGAGATTTCACACAGTTCTAACAACTTGTCAGACCACCTTGCAGGAGCGATTAGACCTGCGGGGCAGGACCGCACCTTGCCAGGACTGCCTAGTTACAAGAATCTCCTGCCCTTCCTTTGCTTATAAGATGAGCTTATTGTGGCCATTCTACTGGTGATGGTCTGGGAAAGTAGAAGCAAGAGCAGTAGCTACATCTCTCCCAAAGGAAAAAGAGGTCGTCACAGGGGCAGGCAGAAGGTAGCGGAGTAGGAGAGGGTCCCAATCAGAGCAACAACACACCTAGATTTCCTCAGCTGCTTGCCTGTCTCCTTCTTCAGGGCCTCCTTTTCCTTCTTTGGAGGTGTTCTCTGCATTTTGAGGGAAGGCCTCCTGTCTTTCTTCCTCCTCCCCTGGGTGGGCCTCTCAATCTTGCATGGTTTCTGTCCCCGAAGCCCCTTGTGGCAGCTTCCATGATCCATCTGCTTTTTCCAGGAAGATCCTGGCCTGGGGCTACCCTTAGTCGGATCCTTCCTGCTAGAGTGGGCATGGTGCCTGTCTTGGGGACATGCAGCTAGGATAGTTTGTTTCCTTGAGGGTCTCCTTGTTGACTTGTTACCTGCAAGAGCAGAAAATGAACACAAGACTCAGCCCAAGAAAGTACCACTCCCATGTGGGGGCTGGGTCACAAAATTCCAACATGCTTCTCAGAGCCTGCTAGCTCTGTTGAGCTCAGAACATGATGCCCTCAAATCAGCACCTTCCATACTGAGTGTTTTATGCTGAATAAAATTGAGAAACCACCAATGCTCACTCTCTGGCCTTCCCTCATGTCCCTGGAGACCCAACCTGATAGAAAGGTGTCCAGTCCTACAATAGGAAAAGAGAAGCCAAGAAGAAGCTGAACAGATAGAGTTCCTCATATCTGATCAACATTAGCTCCTGCTGTATTGTTCTCCAACATGATTGTCTGTAGGGATCCATGTTACCCAGACTATGGAAGCTTCAGCTTGACAAGGATCCTGGGCCTCCATTGTTGGGAAATTGGAATTCCTTAACTGCTTTGCCCCTTTCTTATCTTTACTGTATGGTGACATACGTTTCTCATCAATAATAAGGTCTGTATAGCCTAATAGTAATATCCAAATTAATCCCTGAGCTGGCCACTGTGGGCTGGAATGGAACACAGCCATGCTTTTCAAAAGTAAATTGTAATCACCTCCAGACTTCCAAGTCCTGGCATATGAGAGCTATCCAGGTTTATTGCAAGTGCATCATAAAGCTATTCCTGGAGTAAATGCTGATCTTCCCAGAAAGATATAAGCCTTAATAGATAGAAGCCAGAGAGCTTAGTTAGAAAGTTAGTGTACCTGGAAAAACAAGCAGATAGTTAGCCCTTCACTAATGAAGAATATAGCAAGCCTGCTCCAACCTAAAAGTAAACATTCCCAGGACTTAGAGAGAAAAATAGCCTCTTGAACTTCCAGGACCAACAACTTGATGGGAGATTTTCATGCCCAGCACTGGGGTTTGGTCAAATGGCCTGTGGCTCTTGGAGCACATTGTCCTTTCCTTACCTCATTCATTGTTTTCTGTGTAAACTACAATGCAGATTCTTGCTCATTGTGGTGGTTTAATTTAAATAGCCCCCATAAGCTTATAGGGAGTGGCATTATTTGAAAGGATTAGGACAGGTGACCTTGTTGGAGTAGGTGTGGCCTTGTTGGAGGAAGTGTGTCACTAGAGGTAGGCTTTGAGATTTCAGAAGCTCAAGTCAGGCCCAGCGGCTTACTCTCTCTTCCTACTGCCTGCTGATCCAGATGTAGAACTCTCAGTTACCTCTCCATGTCTGCCTGTGTGCTGCCATGCTTCCATGGACTAATCCTCTGAAAATGTAAGCAAGCCCCAATGAAATGTTTTTCTTTGTAAGAGTTGCCATGGTCATGATGTCTCTCCACAGCAATAGGACACTAAGACACCCGTATTCTCTCCTATTCCCTCTGCCTCCTGACTGGCCTCAGTGCTTCCCTGTGAGGCCTACCTGCTAAGAGAGCATCTTGCATCTTTCTTCTACAGATCTGTGAATAAAATACTATTCCTTTATGACAGTCATTTTCATTTCTGTGTATCTTGCCAAAACTGATTAAATACATCCCAGATGCTCTTTAGCGTGTAGGAGAATTGCTTTCATGCAGGCCTAATTGCAATTGATGCCTGCTGGGAAAGGGAAAGTCAATTTCTCTCATGGAGTGTCACTGGGTATATACGGAGTGTCAGCCATACTCCAGGGCGGTTCCTATCCCTAGGCGTAGTTGGCCAACACAAAATGAATTCCATGGTTTATTGTGGACTTGTTTTATTTTGGTGTTTTCTGTTTTATTGGTCTTTTGCTTGTTGTTTTTGATTTTCTTTCTTTCTTTTTTTGAGAGAAAGGTTGAGAAAGAAAAAAGAACATAAAGTTGGGTGGGTAGGGGGTTGGAAAGGATCTGGGGGAGGGGTGGAACTGGGGGCAGCAAAAACATGATAAAATATATTGTATGAAAAAATCCAAAGAAATATTCAAACAGAAGTGATTAAAGGAGCTTATGCTATTGGCTTATAACACATAAGTGATTATTCAAATTAAGTATTCCAAGTTATTCCTAAGGAGTTGGCGATGGTGGCACACAGCTGTAATCCCATCACTTGGGAGGCAGTGACAAGCACAAGGAGAGCAGGAAGTGGCAGTAGCATGTAGGACCTTAGCATCTATCAGCACAATCTTCTGTATCAGGGTGTGTCTAATTGACAGGAGAAGCTGAAGTCATGGCAGTGAAGGAGCTCTCTCTTTGTAGCTTCTGGGGCCTCTTCTACTTCTCCTAGGGCTGGCTAGCTCCCTCAAAGGCTCACAGAGAGAGCTGCCTAAGCCCCTGGTACAGAAAGATTGTTGGGAGGTTAGGGGGTGCCCTTAGGAGGGAGGGAGGCCTTTGGGTATGAAACCTGGCTGTACCACCTGCTAGGTGCTGCCCTATCACTGGTATAGTGAATGTTCACAGCTTACCAAGGCAAAGCTCAGAGTGTCTCTAATTCTGGGAGTCTCCCTGTTAAATCAAAGGCTGAGCCACAGGCCCTCTCTGCTTTGGTATAATGCCTCCCCTCCAGTTAAACCAATGCTTCCCAAAAAGGACTCATGCTTGTTTATTGAACAAGGAAAGAGAGAACAAAAGAGGGGAGCGAGGGAAGGAAGAAGAGAGAAGAAGAGAAGGAGAGAGAGAAGAGAACATGGGCCAGGTGGCTGACATGAGCCTCATACACTACCCAAGAGCCCATCACCCACCCCCCCTGGCCCATGTTCTCCCCTCCCCTTCCCCATGCATGGCTTTCTCATTTCACTGTGCACTCCAGGAGAGGGAGGCAAATGGTTGTCCTCTGGAAAGCCTCCTAGCAGCAGCAACATTTCACCTTGGGAGCCTACAGATTGGACCTTGGTTCCAGTTACTTTCTTCAAGAAGCTCTAAGTCCAACATTTCCCTGATACCTCGGAAAAGTTATGTTAGGAACTCTACCCCTGCCTCCAGCTGCACATAGACAGGCAGATAGACTGGTGGGTGAGACTTGTTAAGGAGAGGCAGCTGCAAACAGTGGGTTCTTAGGATCTTGCTGACGAGTGGCCAGCTCCAGCGAGGTCATTAATGTGGGCTTTCCACGATCCTCTGCATTTTCAGTTCCTCTCGGAGCCCTGTAAGGAAGTGGTAACTACCTTCATCCCATCCCATCCCTGTTTAGGGGGTAAACAGCTACCTTGAGGTTGCACAGCTCAAGTTGCAGGATCTGAACTCAAATGCAGGGCCTTCCCACCCTCTTAATACCACTTCCCCTACATTCATTATTCCAAGAGACCTGGTAGGGAGGACCCATGAGGATGAGGACTCACCTTCCTCCTCCAGGCTCATGGTCACCAGAATTTCAAGGTCCCCACACTGGCTCACATCTCCATGTACCTCCAGCCTGGGGTTCTCTCATGCTGTCATGGTGACTGGCCTCTCTTCCTGGGACCTGACAGCAGCCAGGGCTCCTCTGAGATTGAAGTAGAGGTAGGTTTTGTTGGGGAGAAAAATGGGGAAGGAAGCATGGAGTTTGCAGCACATCAATCCATCCGCACACTCCTCTGCTCTGGTTTCTCTGCCAAGGGCAGTGTGGTCTCACGTTTCAGGCATCACTTATACATGAGGCCCTAGGAGGGTAGGAACTGCAGGCTCGTTTCCTGACAATGATATCCCTTGCTCCCCAGCCAGGGAAGGTGTGAGCTATGTTGCAAGGTTCTTTCCTGGTGTCTTGAGTCCCTGAGTGGGATAAAGGTGTAAATTAGCATCTGGGCTTCTATTTAAAGTGAAGATTATAAAAAATGGACAGTGGGATCTCCTCGCTGTCCCACAACCCCTTCCAGTGTTCAGCACCAAGCCAAACACCTTATGCATGCTAGGCAAGCATTCCTGGGTCCTGGAATCTACACTTTGGACCTGAGCCAACGCTGATGACTGTCCCATCTGATCATTCCTCTGCTTTCTCTAGTGCTGCCTGCCTTTAGAGAAGGTTAATTTGGCTGCCTTGAAAACCACTGTTATCATGTAATAGCAAGGCTGCAGAACCAGAATGGTACCCAGATTCTTGTTAGTATCAGCTGATATTGGAGTTTAGAGAGTGCCCCAGAGGGATTCCAGTTCTTACATCCTTGAACAAGGACTTGATCAGAGACACAGAGTTGCAGCAGAAACAATATTTGGAAAATATACACTTGCGATGGAGGAATCTGGCTGGGACAGGTAGGTTCAGCAGCTCACCACACACCTTGTTTCACCAGCACTCTATATCTCCACCCAGCGGTATTATGGTGGGCCACAGGCTACCTTAGGCACCCTGGAGTGCTTCTGCACCCATGCCACTAGTGTAAGCCAGTTTCTGTCAGTTTCATAGAAATTGTTTCCAATCTTTGATTTATGCCAACTTGTTCTTTCATATGCAAATTTTGCAAGGCTTTGTGGGAGACCCCACCCTCTGCCCTATTTGCTTCACCATCAATAAACTTTAGAAGGATCCTCTGGAAGGGGATTGCAAGGCCTCAGAGTGCAGGGTTTTTAAATTTTATTTTTATGCAAAGGATTAGTGCTATATTCAAGAATTTCACAAAAGCTGAAAATTCAGGTGTTCTGTAAATGTTGAAGAATATCAACCCTCCAAGATGGAAGGCTGGAGGACTCCATCTTGTGCAGGGATTCTTAGCTACTGTGAATTTGAGCTCCACAGCAGTTTCATGCCCCAAAGTAAATAATCCACTCAACTCCAATTAGATGGGCACATCATGTCTGTTTAGCAAGACAACAGCAATAGCTTCCCCACTAGGGCCCATGACCTTCCCAACTGTGGGATTTTGACCAGATTTATGGTATCAGACATGGCTTCCTTCCGTAGAATTGGTTTCAAATCCAATCAGAAAGTGGTTGATTACCTCTGGAACAAACTTGGCCACTGTTGCACCAGTTGGCATATCTTGATTGGTTATTCAGTTGTGTTGCAATCACCAGAGGGCTAGCCAATCTAGAGGAAGCTTCCAGCCCAGTTCCAGCTCTATTTCTCTATATTCTGTGACCAACATGTGTGTCGTCTTCAGCAATATGGTCTCATCGAGTTCTGGTAGGGAACAAGTAGCAAAGCAGATAATTTTGAATCATTTTGGGGATTTCAGGGGCTCCCTGACCAGCACCTACTCCTGGCACCGCCTTAGTCCTTTTTTTGATCGAGTTGTCCATTTTCTTGTTGTTTAGTTTTTTGTTTAATCTGGATATTAATTTTCCGTGGGTGTGCGGCTGGCAAAGATTTTTTCCCATTATCTAGGTTGTCTTATATATGACCGATGGTTTCTTTTGATGTAAAGAAATGTTTTGATTTCATGAGATCTCACTTATTGGTTGTTAACCTTATTTCCCAAGAGACTGGAGTCTAATGTAGGAGTCCTTACCTACGCCTGTATTTTCACAAGTGTTTCAGATCTTGTGTTAAGGACTTTGGCCCATTGGAAGTAGATCTTTGTGGTGGGTGAGAAATATAAATCTAGTTCCATTCTTCAACATGCAGACATCCAGTTGTCCCAGCACCACTTGTTAAAGAGGTTGTCTTTTCTCCAATGTATATTTTCAGATCTTTGTCAAAAGCTATAGCTGTTTGGGCTTATATCTCAGGGTCTTGGTTTCTGTTCTATTAATCTGAATTGTGTGTGTGTGTGTTTTATGCTGGTGCTTGCTGTTTTCATTACCACGGCTCTGCGGTACAACTTAAAATCAGATAGGGTGGTATCTCTAGCATTTTTCTTCTTTCTCAGGAGTGCTTTGACTCTCCAGGTTTTCTTGTGCTTCTATATGGATGTTAACATTGTCTTTCTCTGTGAAGAATGTTGATGGAATCTTGTTGGGGATTGCATTAAATCTGTAGGTTGCTTTTGGTAGAATGGTCATGTTCATAAAATTAATTCTTCCAATCCTTGAGCATGAGAGATCCTCCCATCTTCCAGTGTTTTCTTCTGTTTCTTTCTCCAGTGTTTTAAAGTTTCATTGTAAAGGTCTCTCACTCTCTTGCTTAGGTTTATCCCAAGGCATTTTATTTGTTTTGTTTTGTGAATGCTTTCTGATTTCTTCTTCATTATGTTTACTAGCACATAGGAAGGTTACTGACTTTTGTATGTTAATTTTGCATCCTGATACTTTGCTCATCTATGAGCTTTCTGTGTGGATTTTGGATATATATATATGTATATATATACATATATATATATGTAAAATCATATCATCTGGAATAGGAACACTTTGATCTCTTCTTTTCTTATTTGTATCCCTTTTATTTGCATCTCATGTCTTAGTGCTGGCTAAGCACTATATTGGATAGAAATGGAGAGTGGGTATCCTCTTATTCTTGATCTTAGTGAGAATGCTTTGAGGTTTTATCAATTCAGCATGAGGTTTGTTATAGGTTTGCCACATAGAACCTTTATTGTGTTGAGAAATACTTCTTTTATTGCTAGTCTCTTCGGAGTTATTATTAGAGGATGTTAGATTTTTTTTTTTGTGAAAGGCCTTTTATGCATTATTGAGTTTATCATGTGACTGGTCCTTGAGTGTATGTCATATTATTTGGTGGGGGGTGGGGTGGGGTATTGAGACAAGGTCTCACTATGTAGACCAGGCTGCCCTTGAACTCACAAAGGTCTGCCTGCCTCTCCCTCCCGAGTGCTGCGATTAAAGTTGTGTACCATCCTGCCTGGCAATGTCATATATCACATTTATTGGTTCACATATATCAAGCAATTCATGCCTGTATCTCTGGAAGGCAGCCAACTTGATTATGGTGAATTATCTTTCTGATGTATTCCTGAATTCAGTGTGCAGCTATTTAATTAAGTTTTTTTATGTCTGTCTTCATCAGCGAGATTGGTCTGTAATTAACTTACTTACTTTCTTTCTTTTTGTGTGTGTTTTTTGTGTCTGGTTTTGCTATCAGGATAATATTAGCTTTCTAAAAAGATTTTGGATAGGTTCCTTCCTTTTCTGTTTTATGGAATAATCTGAGAAGGATTGAAGTTAGCTTTTCTTTAAATGTCTACTTTTGGACTTCTGTAGTCAGATTTTTAAAAATTACTTCTTCAGTCTTGTTGCTTTTTATAGGTCTGTTTATTTATCTCATCTTGGTTTAACTTTGGTAAGCATACGCATTTAGAAATTCACTGACTTTTCCCCCCATTTAGCCAAGTAAGTTTTTAAGGTGTGTCTTTGAGATTTTCTGAATTTTATTGGTATCTATTATTTCCCTTTCTTTCTAATTTTACTAAAAGTCCTCTTTCTTTTGCTTAGTTTGGTCAAGGGTTTGTCAATTTTATCTTTTAAAAGAACAAGCTTTTTTATTTCATTGGCCTTTTTGTTCTATTTTATTAATTTCTGCCTTGATTTTAATTGGTTTTTTTTTTAATCTGCTGCTTTTGCATTTGGCTTGTTTTTGTTTGTCCAAGATCCTGAAATGCATCATTCAACTATTTATTAGAGATCTGATTTTGTTTTTCATGTAGGCACTTATAGAGACAAGCTTCTCTTAGAAATGCTTTTATTGTAGCTCACATTTTTGGTATGATGTGTTTTAATTTTCCTTCTTGCTTTTATTTATTTATTTAAAGACAGGGTCTTACTATGTAGCCCTGACTGGACTACAACCCAATATGTAGATCAGGCTGGCCTTGAACAGAGACCCCAGCTTTCTCCTTCTGAGTGCTGGGGCTTAAAGGCATGCACTGCTATGCCTGGCTCATTGTCATCAATTCTTGGAGAAATTAAATTTTCTCCTTTTACTCGTTGACCCATTCATCATACAGTAATGTGTTGTTTAATTTTCATGACTTTGTGTATTTAACTAGTTTCTCTTACTGTTGATTTCTAGCTTGATTCCATCGTATTCAGAACACAAAAAAAATTTTAATTTTCCTGTATTTGTTAAAACTTTTTTGTGTGTCTTAATATAGGGTCTGCTTTAGAGAAAGTTCCATGGACTTCTGAGAAGAATGTGTATTCTGTAATGCTTGGGTGGAATGTCCTGAAGATGTCTGCTCATTTGACCTAGCAGTATTTGTTTTATGAAACTGGGTGCACTTGTGTTTGGTGTGGATATGTTTAGAATTGTAATGGTGGGTTTTCCACTAATCAGTATGAAGTGGCTTTATTTATCTCTTATGGCTAGTTTTGAAATCTATTTTCTCACATATTAAAATAGCAACAGCTGTTTCTGAGTTCCAATTGCTTTGATACTCTTCCATTCTTTTACCCTAAGGTAGTATTTATATTTGTTGGTGGGACTTGTTTCACCAAAAGAAGCGGAAACCGGAACAGAAACAAGAACAGAAAATTGTTGAATCCTGGATGTTAAAAAATATTTAAAGTTCATCATTCATTCTCTTACTCTCTGTCTCTCTCTGTTTCTGTGTAGATGTGGACAAGCCATGGCACACAGACGATGTGGCAGAGGACAACTTGTAGATGTCTCGTTCACCATGTGGGTTTCTAAGGATCAAACACAGACCACCAGTCTTTACAGTAAGCATCTGTCTTAGGTGGGGTTTCTATTGCTGTGATAAAACACCATGACAAAAAGCAAGTTGGTGAGGAAAGGGGCTATTTGGCTTACATATCCCAGGTCATAATCAGCTGAAGGAAGCCAAGGCAAGATCTCAAGGCAGGAACCTGGAGTCAAGAAATGAAGCAGAAGCCATGAAGGATCACCACTGTCAATCTCAGCCTGCTTATACCACCTAGGTTCACCTACCCAGGGGTGGCACCACCCTCAGTAAGCTGGGCCTACCCACATCAATCATTAGTGAAGAAAATGCCCCACAGACTTGACTGCAGGTCATCTGATTGAAGGCATTTTCTCAATTGAGGTTCCTTTTCCCAGAGAACTCTAGCTTGTATCAAGCTGTCAAAAAAACCCAACCAGAACAGCACCTTTACCTGCTGATCCATCTCTGTAGCTCCTGATTCCTCTTTTAATCCAACCTGCTAGTATGTGAGTTTTGATTGGGATCTGAGACCATTAATATTCAGAGGTTTTTTTTTTAAGTGTATTGTGTGTGTGTGTGTGTGTGTGTGTGTGTGTGTACACGTGTGCACGTGTAAGTGCAGGTGACTGGAAACCAAAGGCATTAAGTCCTCCTGGAGTTGAGTTTACAGCTGTCTATGAGCAGCCCAACATGGGTGCTGGCAATCGAACCTAGGTCCTCTGCGAGAGCAGTATACACTCTTAATCACTGTCATCTCTCCAGCCCCCTTGTCTTAAATAAATATTATGTAGTGTTGGTATTTTTCTAATTCTTATTTAACTACTATTCAATTATTATTTCTTTTTTGTTGTTTGCTTCTTTGATATGTTTATTATTCTCTTTAGCCTGGGGAATTCCTTACAGTATCCTCTATAGATAAAGCTGGCCTAGTGGTCATAAATGTCTTTGGCCTGCTTTTCTCATGGAATGTTTTTCTCTCTCCATGAGGTATGATAGAGTTTTGATGGGTGATGGGTATAATAATATGTTTGGCAGTAGGCAACTGTGTTTTTTGGTTTTGATTTTAGATTTTATTTTTAAGTGTGTGTGTGTGTGTGTGTGTGTGTGTGTGTGCCGTGTGTGTACAGAGTTCAGTATCCACAGAAGCCAGAACTGGAGTTAGTTAGAGGTGGTTGGGGGCATCCCATATAGGTATTGGGAATGAAGCTCTGATCCTCTGCAAGAGCAGCATGCACTCTTAACCACTAACCTCCTGTTACCACTTTTGTGAGGACTATTCTCTATCAGAATCTAGATTAGGCCCTGGCTCTGACTGGCTCTGCTTCTGGCTCCAGCTCCTAATCTGGATCTGGCTTCGGTTTGATATCTGAAGTGTCTCTGGAAGAGGCTTCCTTCCTTTCAGAGTGAGTTCTGGCAGACTGAACTGAATGAGCAGTCTGGTATTCTTTCAGCTTAGCTGGCCTTGGCTCAGCCAGGTGCTGTGTCTGAGAGGGTGAGTGTGAGCCACCTTCTTAGCACTGGTGTGTGGAGTAGGGGTGGCTGTGAGGTGCTGCCTGGTGGCTCCTCATCTAATCTCCGGATCCCGAAGGTCTTGCATTGGAGGCGAAGCTCTTCTCAGTAGTTCCCGGGGCACTCGGCGGTAGGGACAAGCACTTCACGCTGTTTCGTACAGTGCTCATCGGTGAATCTTTGTTCAGCCAGGGTTCCATTTACATGGCTCCAAGCTGTTTCCTTGTGGAAATTTCACCTGACTTATTAAATTCATTTACACACCTTTACCCATGTAGTAAAAGCAAATGTTCTTTATTATCTCAACTGTTTTCCTTGGTAAGGCTTCTAACATGCTGTCTTATTCAAAAGTCACAAATTACCCACCTCGACTTTGGGACAGTGTCTTGCTATGTAGTCCTGGATGGCCTGGGACTTGCTGTGTTCGCCAGCTTCTGTAATGCAAAGGAAACTGTTAATCTACAGGCAGCCTGCAAAATGGGAAAAAAAATCTTTGACAGCTGCACATCCGACAGAGGATGATTAGTGTATAGAATATAGCAAGGATTCGAAACTACCCACCAGAACCAAAACAAACAAAAACTAACCCAATTAAACACGGGCTGGGGAAGTGTACGAGAGTTTTCAGAAGAAGAAATAAAATGGCTGAGAAAGATTCCAAGCCATGTTCAACATCCTCAGCATTGGGAAAATAAAAATTAAAACTACTTTGGGATTTCGTCTTACCCCAGACAGAATGGCTAGATTAAAATGACAACAGATATTGGCAAGGGTGCAGGAAAAGGGAACCCTTACTCACTGTTGAAAGTGCAAACTGGTCACTATGGAAACCAGTGTGACTGCTCCTCAAAAAGCTAGAGATCAATCTGTCATATGAACCAGCTATACCACTCCTGGGCATATTCCAAAGGGACTCTCTGTCTGAGTGTATACTACTGAGGTCTGTTACTCATCCATGTTTATTCACAATAGCCAGGGCACGGAAACAGCCTAGCTGCTCATCACCCTGTGAATAATGAAAACGTGTTATGCAGTGGAATATTATTCAGCTATGAAGTAAAATTATGAAATTTGTAGGTAAATGGATGGAACTGGAAAAGATGCTGAGTGAGGTAACCCAGACCCATAAAGATAAACATCTCATGTTCTCACTTATATGTGGATCCTAGAATACTTTACACTGATTGCAAATTCAACTTAATAGAAATAGACATTGCCTTGGTAAGTAGTCATACTGGAGGGGTGTTCATCTAGTGTGCCATCAAAACAGTGAACATTGTTACTGCTAGGGCTAAGGACAGTGAGTTCTATACTAATTTTATTTTATTATGTGGTCAAAGGAAGACAAATCCTCAAGAAGAGCAGCCAATATAACAGCACAAAATTGACTGTTTCAGGGTGTCACAAAAACCCTTTATCAACTGAAGCTTCTAGCATTATCTTGTTAATTTATCTCTCCAATTAAAAGTATGTGTATATATATAATTAGCTATGGGTGTCTGCTTACTAAACATCCAGGGCTGCTCACAGAACCTTGTAAACCAGCACAGAGGAGGGATCCAATTGCATGCAGGTAACATTCTCGCTGGACAATATGATCTGGTACTATCATGAGGCTGTTGCTCGGCATCTGCTAATCCACACCAAAGAGCTCACGACTAAGTATTTTGTGGTGCCTTGGAAATCTGGATGAAAGCAACATGTTCTCACACATTTTCGAGTGTGGATTGTGAGCAGGTTTTGAGACTTATTGGAGTGGTGTTGACCTCTTAGCTTCTCTTCATCAGCACTGAAGGTGGGCACAAGAATCCTGGCAGAGACGTCTGGGGTTGTTGCTGCCATTTCAGGCTCTTCGGATGTTAGATCACATCCAGAATCGGAGTGAGCATTCAGTCTTCCCAAAGCAGGAGACAGATGTCACCTAATAAAAGCCAAGCAAACCAAGCTCTAACAAAACTCACAATGAAACCCATGGCAAGGTGACAGCTACGGATCAATCATATTTGTTTTCTATTTATTTATTTTCAGTTTATGTGTATGGGTGTTTGCCTGGTGTAAAGCTGTGCATTATGTGCATGTAATGCCTTTGGAAGCCAGAAGAGAGAGTCATATCTCCTAGAACTAGAGTTACAGACTATTGTTAGCTGACGTTTGGGTGCTGGGTATTGAATCTGGGTCCCCTGGAAGATCAGCCAGTGCTCTAAACTGCTGAGGTGTATCTCCAGCCCCAGGACTGTGTTTTAAAATTCATCTTCTAATTCCCTCCTTCACCATTCTAGGAGACAGAGAGAGAAAAGGGAGCCATGATTCAGAGGCTATGCTATTTCTGCCCACACAGGATAGAGACAATTCATAACTGAAATTCCTCTCAAGGTGAACGTGTTCTGTAATATTGTACTCTATTGAGAGGAGTCACCCAAATCAGAGAGTGGTCTTATTCCTATTAGTCTCTTACCACATGTGGACCATAAAGAAGCTACTGAAGATTTTCCTGTCTCTTTTCCTCTGTTGTATGGATGTTATTCTGTTATGACTTCTAGAATGCCCTTCAGGGTCTGAGATGCTGTGGCCATGGCTGGGATAGCCCCATTTTGGTTTTCTATTATTTGTTCCCAGGGACTCATGTGTCGGAGGCTTCGTCCTTGAGCTAACAGTACTGTGAGGTGGCGAAGCAGTTAAGAAGTAGGGCTGTTGCAGAAGCTTATTTTTAATTATGTATAAAATAATTGTTTTGTGCACTGTTGGGCCAGGGATGCTTAGGTCTTAGCATTTGTATTGCCTCCATGTGTTGGATTTATGTGGGAGATGTTTGATTGCTCATGACCTGCAGGTGCTATCAGTAGAACATCTTAAGAATTCTGTACTAATAAAAACACTTAAGCTCAAATGCTTGGGGTTCCATTGTCCAGTATGGTGCCTGCCATGATGGTGGTTCCCTCTGCTGAGGTCAGGAAAGGTTTGTATCAATGAATATGCCTCCTTGTCTCTCTTGCTGAGCCACCACAGCAACTTACTACTACATAGGGCTTTGGGAGATTGTAAGGTCAGGGTGGGTCTGTCTGAAGGGACTCTATCAGCTGCTATAAGAGTAGGTTATTATAGGAGAAGACCACTCTGCATGTCTGACTTCTCCATACACTGCTCATCTGCATGTGGTGTTATGCTTTTATGCACCAAAAGTGGCTGTCCAAACTTAGACTTTAGCTTTTAAAATTGTGCACCAAAGTAAAGTACCTACCCAACGTGAAATGAGCTAAGAGAATTCCAAGCCTGAGGTTAGGAGATAGATTCCTTTATGGAATACCGATCCCTGTCACTGTGTTCACAGCCCTGGTGTCAACAGTGTGTCTGGGCCCCATCCCTGAGTGCACAGGCAAACTTCTAGGTGTCTGTTATCTCTATCCCATCGGCTTTAGGAGAGGAATGGCTTCTATGATTTCATCCCACAGAGTAGCGCTAGACCAAGCTGTGTGTATTGTCACTGATAAATACTTTGGAGATAACTGGTGCAGTTCTCTCAGACACTGTGGCATAAGTCCCGAGCAGGGAAAATTTAACAGCTTTCTTAGTCACTTCTGTCACAGATAGACCCTCCATTGAAGTGTCTTCTGGCATCCTGAATTCTGCCTACACTCTGTTCCTATAGCTCTCTCATCCTTATGAGACATGCTTACTTGGCATGCTGGGAGGGCAGGGCATTCATGTACACTGCCGGAGTGGGTAGAGGAAGTTGCCTTCTTGGGAAATAGGCTAGCTCAAAAACCAGATGTTTCTGATTAAAAAGACACCAAGTAAGGCCCAGTACAATCACATTTGGGTTTTTGTACAGAAGTAGAAACTGGGGTTACAGCCTGAGAGATGTGAAGACTTCTGTCTAGGAATAGTCTTAGAGGTCTCCTTGAAGAAACAGGTTATATTGGGACATGTTGGAATTCTGGGGAGTAAGAGGAGCGAGCCCGTAAAATTATATCATAGAATTCAGAAAAGTAAGAGTCTTGGATACTCAGGGATCTGGAGGTGTCTGGTGTGTGGCTTCCACCTGGGTGTCACCACAAGAGGAGAGATTTTCAACAGGCTCAAAGAACTAGGTGGTATAAGCTGCTGGTTATGAAGGTCTTAACTCTGGACAGGCCTTGAATCCACAGTGACAGGCCTTGTAGTGTTAAAGGAATAATATGCTCTCCCAGTGAGGAACCACTCCTCACACTCAGCTTCATGAAGGAAATGATCTTTGATGGCACTTGTCCTGCTCAGGCTATACTTCTCAGAAAGGAGCGGCCTTGAACAGAAGATTTACTAACTTATACACATCCCAGGCTTGCGCATTCCACCCATGCTGTCATTCCTCAATCTCTTCTTCAGGTCCAGGCCCCGGGGTTCACCTTGAACAATTTAAACAGAAACAGGAACAGGAGACTGCAACTCTGGCCACTGGAGCAGATAAGAGGTTTATATAGCACAGATATTGCCAGAGTTAAGTACACCAGTCTTAAGTACACCAGTATTGATTTTTTCAAATAGTTGTTATCTGGGGTCATCTTGCCCATTGGACAGGATTATGCTTTTCTCAAGACGAGAACTGGGGCTTTTATGGCAGGGCAGGAGTTAAGCCTGTTAGAGGCATGTTCTTTGGGATGGACCTAATGGCTGAATGCTGGTGAACACTAACACCCTAGCACCGTGAATATCACTTATCTCTAACAGGCTGGATTACCACACTACTTATCCTTGGGGTATTTTGGAGGCAGTTTCCCTTACCTAAATTCCACTCATCTCCCAAGTGAATCTATAAACACATTCTCTATAACATCAATTCTATTAGTTTCAGTTTCTTCTTACGCCAGTAGTTTGACTACAGCTGGAAACAGACTACAAGGTCTAAACAATTCCTAAGTGGCCTGGTAAAAACTGTAAAGGAATTTCCATATGGAAGGAGCAATGGCTCGTTTTCTGGACCCCACAATCATTCCTCCAGGATGTCTGTGAAGCCTTACTATAAAGCTGGTGAGTCTCCTGAGGTATGCTGAGGATGAGGGAGGGTGGGATTGAGAACTATGGTAGCCTGGAGGGGAAGCAAAGCTGCCTATCTCACATGCTTAGCAGGGTGTTACGGGTATTAGGAGATCCATCTCTCTAGTAGCTGACTGGGTATGGGTTACATTGGAAGAATAGACAGAATCAGTGTCATATTAAGTCTCATTCTTGTCTCCAGCTGGGAAACACTAGTAAGGGCAACTAATTCAGCTTTTTGGACTGATGTGGAATACCTCAAGTGGTCCAGATCCATGACCTCTGTGTACTGCCACCAGAAAACCATTCCCATTTGTGAACCAGGTAGCTTCATGTTGGGAAAGTGAGGACACTTGTAAACATGGAGTACCCTATAGGTAATGTCAATGTCCCTACATGAGAATTCTGCAGAGACCCAGGGCTATGATCTGGCAGTAAGGTGACAGAGAGACCTCAGGGCTATTCAAATCTGGGGAGGTTAAAGCTCTGGAGTTCCTAAGAGAAGAGTAGTGGTTTTTTTACTCTGTTAGCTGAGACTCCAATAGGAAGTCCTTGAGTTTAAAGGACCTGCTGAAGCACCAGGACGGCCACAGCTTCAGTGGACGAAGGCCACCAGGTCTAAATATTTGGAGAAATGGATAACTGGGCCCTGAAGTTTGGCCAACATTCCCTCTCTTATTCCCTATTGTTATGCAGCAGTGTTCCTCAACCTTCTCTGCTCTGGATCTCTGCAGCAGTCTGAGAATTCAGGCAGGACACAGCAGTAGAGCATGCAGTCAGGAGTTCAGTAAGA
The DNA here is from genome assembly GCA_026225945.1 of Cricetomys ansorgei. Taxonomy (NCBI): domain Eukaryota; kingdom Metazoa; phylum Chordata; class Mammalia; order Rodentia; family Nesomyidae; genus Cricetomys; species Cricetomys ansorgei. The sequence continues at coordinate 29,740,990 of JAMJFZ010003875.1, read as the reverse complement.
GAAACAAAGGAAGTGTGAGAAACATGTTTCTATCAAAGGTAGCTAGCCCACCAATGGAAAATATTCCATAAACCTCTGTGCCTTTTTTATGCCCGTTTGATAATCCCTAAGCATTCAGGAGACTTTCCCTTTGCACCCATTACCCAATCCAGCCAGATTGTAGACAGCGCTCTCACCAACGGTGTCTCATCTCAACAACAGAAAAGTCACTAAGACAGTTCTTAAGAGTAATTGTGTCAGGAGTGGCTATTAGCAATTGTCCAGGAATGGAGATAGCCCGTGCTCTCAGGTGACATTCACTGAGCACTACAGAGTCTACAGTGGAGACTATAGGAAGGAGCTTTGAGCATCAAGATAATCTGAATGAAGGGTCCATTTGTTTGCTGACAGGTGGATTATGAAATAGGAGAAAGGAATTAACTATGCCTCTTGTTCTCATTACTTTGTTCTGTTTTTTGTTTGTTTGTTTGTTTAGCCCAGGCTGGGTTCCAACTGTCTATTCACCTCATGGCCTGAGTGCTAAGATTATACACATATGCTACCATGCCCAGTTTATGCGATGTTGAATATTGAACCCGGGGCTGTATGTGTGCTACACAATAACTCTACCAAATGAGCTGCGTTCCGAGCACTATTCCTTGTATTCTAACAGCACTTCTGAGGTGGGGGAAGCCTTAATAACCTTCTGAGGTGGGGGAAGCCTTAACAACCTTCTGAGGTGGGGGAAGCCTTAACAACCTTCTGAGATGGGGAAGTGGTTTGGAGGAAGAGTAATAAAGCAAAGAATTAAATTTTCAACATGTTAAATTTAGTGTATCTGCTGGACAGCCATTAAGCAAATGACTTTATATAAAAGACCAAAAGTTAATTGGGGGGGCGGAAGCAAGGTTAGAGGAACAAATCAGAAAGTCCTGGGTATATAAGCAATAATTAAGTCATAGAGCTGAATGAGATTAATTCACTCAACAAACATTTATTGAGCCCTTTATGTTAAGCAGTGATCTAAGCAATGAACAGTATACAAAGTAAAACTCCTACTCTGGTGGAATGGCATTCTAGTGGGGTAAGAAAATTACTTAAAATTATATGGCAGTGGTTCTATCTTATCCCAAACAGTTTCAGTTACCTTTGGTCTATCGGTCTGAAAATATTAAATGGGAAATTCCAAAAGTAAGTAGTTGATATTCTAAGTTGTACACCATTCTAAGTAGCATGAGGAAATACTGTTTTTGTCTTAACCACAGATCATTCCTTCATGCAGGTGTCCACACTGTTTGTGCTACCCACTCAGTAATCACAGGGATCATCAGGTTGGCTACCTGTATTGTGTTCTTGTAGTTCCTGTTTTTTTTTTTTTTTTTTTTTTTTTTTTTTTTTTTTTTTTTTTTTTGAGACAGCGTTTCTCTGTTCTAATTCTAGCTGTTCTGGAACTCACTCTGTAGACCAGATCAGGTTGGCCTTGAACTCACAGAGCTCTGCCTGCCTCTATCTCCCAAGTGCTAGGATTAAAGGTGTGTACCACCACCACCCAGCTAGTCCTGTTTTGTTTTGTTTTGTTTTTAAAGCACTTGATTCATGATGCTGGCAATTCAAGGGCACCAAAATACGCTTTAAGTGAAAAGGCAAAAGTTCATCCTAAGTATGTATATGTAAAAGAATTTTGCATATATAGGGTCTGGTACTGTGACTTGGGGAGTTACTGGGAGTCTTGGAAGTATGCCTTTCCAATAATGAGGGGATTACAGTTTAGTGTGTCTGATAGCCATCAATATTAAAGGGGGGGGGAGCAAAAGTAGGCATAAGGTGGCTGGTGTTGAGAGCCATGTCAGAGGATGCAGCCAGAGTTGGGGAAGGGAGGAGTACAGCCCACTGTTTCCAGGGGACTGTCTCCTGAATAGCCCCTTCTGCTGCTGCTGCTGCTGCTGTTGGACTCTGACACGCTGACTACTATTAGAGTCACTTTATCTCTCTGATGGTACAATAATTCCAAGGGGTCTTCAGTCCCTCACTACTATTCATAACAACAGTGGCAATGCCACTCAGCTGAATTGATGGTTCAACTGGAACTCTAGAAAGAATAACTGGGAGACGTGCATGCTGAAAAGACTAGGTCAGTGTGTTTTGCCAGCTGACCTGGGGAAAGCAAAACATGTTCTTGGTGGACTTGGTGGAGGACTCGCTAGATCAGGAAGCAAATACAAACGATGATTAATAGATGTCAGGTGAGTTTCAGTGTCCACTTGTAAGTTTGATCAAATATGATTTTCCTTGTTTTACAATTATTATGAATTTACTGATGCACCTTGAGAACATAAAGACAATGGGATAGATTTTCTTTAGATGATAAAAAAAGTGAATATGCTCTTACTTGTGATCCTTTGATTAACTTTAGTAGAAAAATAACAAGATGATTGATTATTGTTTGGTTACCATAAACTGCAGCCTAACAAGGAAATTGGCTAAGAAAAAATTCTTGGTTTATAGACATATGAGAGATGTTTTGTTATGTGAGGGTATTTTCACGGTAACCTGCTTAAGGGCTTTCTTCAAGGGGTATATAAAATGTACGTGTGTTGAAGTAAGGTGGAATGCACAAAGTGGTATCTAAAAGGTTGAATCAGTAAGGTTGTCATTCACAAGAGAGTTTGCAAGACATATGGGCAAGGTATATGTATGCTAAAGCTTACAAGATGTAGGTGTATATGAGGTGTGTGTGTGTGTGTGTGTGTGTGTGTGTTGATGAATGTGTGAATGAGTGTGTGATTATAGGAAAAAAAGAATAAGATTGTTGAAGTTTGCCTTCTCCCACAAGAGGTGTATGTATGTGTGTAAAATTAAATTGTATAGAGAGGAAAATCTTGAATTGTATAGAGAGAGAAAGAAGGAAAAAGTCTGAATACAGAGAAAAGTCTGGTGCCATCTAGAGAAAGTCTGACTAAAGAGATCTTCATTCAAGAAAAGCGTGTGCATGAGTCATTTTTCGAAGACTTCACATTCACCTCCTCAAAGCCCTGACTGGGAAGGTTGTTTTTTTTTTTTTAAAAGGCGGTGAGGAAGTCCACACCAGGACAGTGTTACTTCAGTGTAAAACCTGAAGGCAAAGCCATGAGCTTGCGCACATACCTGGGGGTCTAGCGATCCTGAGGAGACAAAAGCAAATAGACGCAGAGGCAAGAATTCCAAGCCACCAGACAAAAGTAACTACTGCGGCGGCGCCCCGGGGTGAGTGCTGGGCGGGGCTGGGGTGGGAGTGAATCCACGTTCAGGGCAGCGGTGGGGCAACAAGCCACTGCAGTGGAGACTAGACTGGGAAAGTCTGTGTCCTCGGAAGGTGCGAGGCTTTCCAGGGCGTCCGGTTTGATGTCTGCAAGGCACAGCGGTGCATGCCCGCAGTCCGGCACTGAGGACACTGCGGGTGGGAGGATCAGCCCGGGCGACACAGGGAGACCTTGTCTAAAACGAAGCAAGACGAAGGGGAGAACCCCAATAAAATCAAAACGAAGGGAAAAAATATCCACCAAAAATAAAAACAGAGCCCAAACAAATCGTTCGCTCGTAGCACCGCCCCGTGTCCCTCCCCCAAATCCGCCCCTCCTTCTAGAGACCGGAACTCCAGTGCGGAGGCCGACAGGAAGTAGTCTCACAAGCGGCCGCATTTTGCAGGCAGCATTTCCGTTAGCGGCGGCGGGAATTGCTCTGCTGTGGGGCGACTAGGCCTCTGTGGAAGTGAATCCGGCGGGAATCGGAGCCATCGGAGCCGCCACCATGGTGAGAAGCGCGGGCTGGCCGCGGGGCGCTCGGGGGTGCGGGGTGGGTCTGTGGCTGACGGCGTCCGTGGTTTGGAGCCGTCTATGGCGGAGAAGGTCGGGGCCGAAGCCGCCTAATCCGGGCGCCGAAGGCCTGGGCTTGCGGCTGGGCTCGGGTGGAGGGGAAGGCCGCACCGGAGCACCCAGGCCGACGTGCGTGGGTGGGCGACCGTCGAACCTCGTCTCCCGGCGCGCCGGTGGCTACAGCTCCGCGGCTTTAGTAGCTGTAAACTTCTGCGTAAATGTGTGCCCGAGCTTCTGCTGCGGGCCGAGCCTCGGGCCGACCGGGGTGCGCTGAGCGAGGCCGCGGCCCGGAGTCTAGTGGCGGAGGGAGCGGGAGGCTGGCGGAGAGCGTTTGCAGGCAGAGCCTTGCCCTGGGGGCGCGTACTTTTGTGTTGGAGTATGTGAGGCGCTGGGACTGCACCCTGAAGTAAGTTCCGTCTTCACTTAGGTGAAGGGCGGGCAGCATTAGCAAAAGTAGGGGCGAGGAGGAGCCCAAGCGATTGTTTCTGAGCACTCCGGGTCCCCCGTGTGTGTGTGTTTGGTGGGGGAGGGGGATTGGTCGAAATCTGGAGAACTGTGAAAGCCAAGGGGTAGAAGGCAAGAAATTGTCAGGAACCTGGTTGTTGAAGTTCTTGGACCTTGCCTTATCCTGTTGGTAGGGAGACAACCGCTGAAAGATTTCTTCACAGGCGTAATGAGCTTTGAAAGTTCATGACGTTTAGAGAAAGGTCAGCCAAGGAAAGTGGCCGGCGCTTGTATACGCAGTTTGTAATTTGTAATTTCTGTGCTTAGTAGGCAAAGGATCTCGATGTTTGAGGCCAGTTTTGGCTATAGAGCAAATGTGATACCTCGAATATCTCCAAATCATTGCTCTAGTTATGAAACCCGTGGTTGCTAAACTGAATGTGGCTTTTGAAAGTTGACTGAGACAAGTCCTTACTTAATCTTCAGCCCGGGTAACCTATTTTATCAGTAAAAAGGAATGACAGTGGGTCCAATTTGAGGATTACATGAAATGCACAGTCCCTTTCAAGGCCTGGTTACACAGCGAGTACCCAATAAAGTATTAGCTATTACCAGGCAAATGGACTGATGTGTGCTGATCCCCATTGGTCCTCAGGTTAGGGCAGGGTAATGCTCACAGGCATGATCAGCACGGTCCTGGTACTGAGAAGGCACGTGGGTAGTTAGTGATATAATACTGGTTAGATTCATGGGCAGCTGCTATGTTTCTAAGAGAGACTGCCACAGGTATCCTCACCTAGGGATGAGTATAGACTCCCCCTTAATTTTTGCAAAGCTGCATTGGGGATCAGGATAGAAAATGTTGTTGCCTTAATTAAAAAGGGTAACCAGTTGTATATTAGACTATTAGTATTCAAACTAATTAGCACTTTGGCCCAGAAAAGTTAACCCTACTCCAAAAAAAGCCCTGAAGGCACACTAACCACTCTTTTTTATTTGAAGACTCCATTCTTGCTCCGGAACGGATTCACTCTCTGGTAATAAGCTTTTCCTTGAGTGAGTTTTTAGTGCCAGTCAAATTCCAGTTGTTAGTTGTCTAGATGGATTTGGCCCGAGTCTCAGTGTTGGGTGGCTTAATGTGTAGTAGTATGGATGAATTTGATTAGTTTGTGGACACTTTAAAATCTACTCTGAGGCAGATAAACATAGACAAAGTCAAATAATACCTCAGGAAGATTGCTTTTTTTAAAGGGAAGAAAGAATAGCAGACGACTGGGCTGAAGTCAAGGCTGAAAGCTGGTTGTATGCAGATTCTCAGAAAAAGACCTTGTGTGGAAGCTGCAAATTGTTGAGAAAGTTAAACATAGAGAATTAATTAGGCTGTGGTAGAAGATTTGGGGGAGGGCCAGAAGTGGGTGTGAGTCCAGAGAGCTGAGTCTCACAGATCCCTGCTCCCTCCTGCAGACGGTGGGCAAGAGCAGCAAGATGCTGCAGCACATTGACTACAGGATGAGGTGCATCCTGCAAGATGGCCGGATCTTCATCGGGACCTTCAAAGCTTTTGACAAGCATATGAATTTGATCCTCTGCGACTGTGATGAGTTCAGGAAGATCAAGTAAGTAGAGGGCTGCTGGGAGGGAGAAGGAACTGGGGACGAAGTGGCTACGATGGGTGGGCCAAGTTGGGAGGTGACGAGGCTAGGTGTTCTTGTTTGCTCACCGCTTTTGAAGGGAGTAACTTAAATGGGAACACTGGCTGCTAAGAAGCCTTCAATAGTCCCGCAAACCTTGCTCTCCAGTTCTAGCAAAGTGGAAGTTGGTTAGGAGGGCTGCTAGGCTTTTAATTTCTCTGATTTTGCATGCCCCTGGGTACTGGGGTAAAGGGCTCTCATGTTCTCCCCACAGGTGTGTGAGGGGGGAGAGCTTGATTTTCTGGCCTCATTACCTATTTGTAAAGCTGTAGCCTAAAGGGCTCTCCTAATGGCCTGGTCTGAAACTGCTTTAAGAAGCCTCTGACCCTCTTCAGGGTAAGTGCTCTGCTCCCCATGTGGGTTTGGGGCCAATCATTTTTGTTGGCATTTTCTAAACAATTGGAGATATTTTCTGAATTGCTGCAATTCTGTAAGTTATTAGCTAACTCCTTTCAGGCCCATTAGACAATGTGGTCTATTTCAGTACTGTTTTATATATGCAGCATTCATATTATATACTGACTGAATTCCCGTAAGTTCTTTTTGAGATTGCTTTGTTTTGTGGCCTAAGGTCAAGTATAGATGCCTGAGTGCCTGGTACGTGTTAAGAGTGGGGCCAGCGGATCAGTGTGGAACTTCCATTTTTAAAATGAAACTGATTTTCTGATTAAAAAATCTTGGGAAATATTTTTTTTTAAATTACTAAGAAAAAACTTAAGTGTCTGTTTTTTTTGGGTTTTTTTGTTTTTTCTTTTCTATTATGAAAAGCCAGTACAGGCTTATTTAACAAGTTAAGATAATATGCGCTAAAAAGGAAAAAAAAATTTAAACCAGGATAGTTTGTCTTTATTTTAAAGACCGTGGCTTTGGCTCCCTGCTCCCATCTTGAAGTTAGTCTTCATAGTTTACATTTTCTTTTCATTTCATCTTTTCTGGTTGTTGCTGTTTGGGATGGTTCTGGTTTGAGGTTATCCATGTGAAATTTCTATGTGACCCTTGTAAAAATTCAACCTCTATGTATGTGCAATTTCTCTTACATTTTCCTCTGTTCCTTCTATTTCTCAAGTAAGGTAAGGGTGGAGTTGTAGGCCTTGAGGTTGAATTGTTCCGAGAAGGACAGGGCATGGATGTGGAGTGGGTGGCATTCACTTTTGTTGAGGAATTGTTTGGCTTCCCTGCTGAAGGGAGGAAACAGGTAATAGCAAAGAAAACCAGGAAAGGGGCTTGCTGTTGGCTGTTGGCTGTGGCAGCATCTTAGGGCTGGGCTGGCTTGTTGCTTGTCCTGTTTCTTGGGCTGTGTCTCCTTGGCTTTTTAGTAAACTGCCAGACATCTTTCCATATGAGGTCACTTGGCCTGGGATTCTGCCCAGAGGACCTGTTTTAGACAGTTTATATGCTGCTTGTCTGGTGATGTAATATAAAGCAAACCTTGATGATTCCTAAAGGTTCTCTACCTTCTAATACTTGTTCTTTTTTTTCTTCTAAAAATTCAATTTTAGGCCAAAGAACTCCAAACAAGCAGAAAGGGAAGAGAAGCGAGTCCTTGGTCTGGTGTTGCTTCGAGGGGAGAACCTTGTCTCTATGACAGTAGAAGGACCTCCTCCCAAAGATGTAAGTCCCCTCCTGAATACCCGTAAAAGGGACACCATCCTGGGAGCCAGGCTCTTAGGTACTCTGGCCATGTACGCCTTTACAGATAACATTTTAAAATAAAACAGCTGCTGTGCTAGTCAGAGAGCGGGGAGCTGCCCGAGGTAATTTGGTTACTTATTAAAAATTAACAGTTATATATATGTATGTAATAACAACTAAGGAAAAAAGACAGGGAAAGCCAGGTAATTATGGTCTAAATAAAGAAATAATTTATAGTTTCTGTTGAGTGTGGTGGCACACACCTTTAATTCCAGCAGAGGCAAGTGGCTCTGTGAGTTGAGGGCTAGCCAGGGCTACATAGTTAGACCCTGTCTCAAACAAAACAATAAAACCCCCAGCTCCAAATAATAGGATTTATGGATTTGTCTGGTAGTTACAGAATAATAGTATTTTTGATCATCTGTGCATCAGGGATGTTAGTGTTTTATTTAATCATCATAAGAGATTTTTAGTTTGCATTTGAGAAATTATCCTCACCTTATAGATGAAATAAACTGGAGTTTAGTAGCTTGCCTAAGACCTCACAGCTAGTAACTAGCAAACCTGACATTTGATCTCAGATGGCTGATCTTGATGTTGCAAACAACAATCTGTTTATAAATAGAGCTGTCTAGGCTGGGTGGTGATGGCACACACCTTTAATCCCAGCACTTGGGAGGCAAAGGCAGATGGATCTCTGAGTTTGAGGCCAGCCTGGTCTACCGAGTGAGTTCCAGGACAGCCAGTTAGAATAGAGAAACCCTCTCTCGAAAAAACAAGAACACAAAGCAAAAAGATCTGCCTAAGAAGAAGCTAACAGAATTTGTTTCCTCTTGTTATTTTAAGACACTGCTAATCAGGAGCATATTATTAGCCTATACTTACAAATGTATGCATCTAATTTTTGCAGTGCTTGGGTTGAACCCAGGGTGTCATTTATGCTGGGCAAGCACTGCTGCTGAGCTGCATCTTCAGTTCCCCTGTGTTTATGTTTATCCACACACATGCTTCTTTGTGTATAACACATGAGAGGGTTGGTTCTGCCTCTTCAGTTTGTAAACATTTCTTCAGTTACCCTCTTGCTTAAGTTCTGCTAATGACTAGCAGATATCCTCTCAAGGGAGTACAGAGTAGTTTATCTCATTCATTTCCTTATTTTGAGCGCTACGGCCTTTCTCATTTGTAAATGTGTTACTTGGCCACTGTCACTTAGCAAGAGAGAATCAAAGCTATGATCTCATGTCTTTGTTGCCAGGTCAAGTGCTATGTCTACTGATTCATTCTGAATTAAGAGTTAAGAACCTTGGCTCTGGGTTTTGTTTTCATAGGAATGAATGTAGGCATTGAGTTATAACCTGTTTCTCTAGACTAAGTTCTAATCTCTTTAAGGGGTCATAGGTTCTTGGTCTTGCATGGAGGAAGAGTGATGTTAGTATATATAGTCAGTGCTGACTTAGGTGCTTTATAAATCCGAAGGGCTCTTAGGCGGTGCTATTTCAAGGTGGACTTATAACTTTTTAGGCCACTGAGCATTTCAGCATCTTTCTTTCTTTTTTTTTTTTTTTTAACAGACTGGCATTGCCCGAGTGCCACTTGCTGGAGCTGCTGGGGGACCTGGTATTGGCAGGGCTGCTGGCAGAGGAATCCCGGCTGGTGTTCCCATGCCCCAGGCTCCTGCAGGACTTGCTGGGCCAGTTCGTGGGGTTGGTGGGCCATCCCAGCAGGTAAGGCATTGGAGGAGGGCTACCACTTTCTGGTAGCAAAAGGGATAAGGGAGAATCCACAGCTTGAGGAAGAGTGGAATGACCAGTCTCATGACAAGTCATGATTGTCAGGCTATCAGTGTTTGTATGAAGAGTTACACAAAGGTATTCTAGCCAGTTGAATACAGCGACATGTTCCCGTGATGTTAAGTGTACTTTTCTCTTTCCATGTCACCAGTCTTAACTGAAAGTGCAAATGCTTTTCCCAAGTTGGATTTGGAACCCTTTATATTAATGTCTGGCGAAGAGGCTGGAAATTGGGCATTCAGGCTTCCTAACACTTGGCATTTGTATAGGAAGTCTGATGGCATGAGTTGTAGTTTCAGGAGATTGGATGCTCCATGCAATTGGGGAGAAAAGTAGGATAGTGTACTGACAAGTGTTTTGTTTAATTCCCTCTTTGTTTTCTTAGGTGATGACCCCACAAGGAAGAGGCACTGTTGCAGCTGCTGCAGCTGCAGCCACAGCCAGTATTGCAGGAGCCCCAACTCAGTACCCACCTGGTCGTGGGGGTCCTCCTCCACCTATGGGCCGAGGGGCACCTCCTCCAGGTGAATATCCTCAAAGGAGATCAGTACTAATTAGTCACAAAATGCCTTAGCTGGATTCATGATGAAATAGATCCTTGACTGAAACTGATGATGAGTTTGTATAATTAAGCAGGATTACTCTGAGAAATCCAGCCTGGCTGACTGAATTGAGAAATAGCTAGACAAGAGCTGTTAGGAGCCTCACTCTGGCTCAAGGGCCACTTTGCTTATAAAAAGAGCGAGAAGATGGACTGTGCCTTCTGACTTGGTAGACAGTTAGCTTTGTGTGGTCCTTTCAGATTTTAAAAAGTAAAGCTATATTCTTGGGCTTTTCTCCTTCAGGTATGATGGGCCCACCTCCTGGCATGAGGCCTCCCATGGGCCCTCCAATGGGGATCCCTCCTGGCCGAGGAACTCCAATGGGCATGCCCCCTCCTGGAATGCGACCACCTCCTCCAGGGATGAGAGGTCAGTGCCTACAGTAGTGACTTTGGTTTCCTTCCCTATGGAGATTGGCTTTATACCAGGTTTGTTTGAGGGCCTTAAATTTAGGGGAGTCCCTTGGAGGACAGCTTTATCCTAAAAGAGAGGAGGGAGTAAGAGTTTAACAGGTTGGCCTTACCTCCTGGAGGAACAAGGGTGTGTTTAGTGTCCAACCTAGCAGCCCTTGATGTGATGTAAGATAAGAGTCCCAGAGGTCACAGTAGAGACTGAATGATGCCCTTGACTCGGTGTCTCTCTTGCTGGTCATGGTGGCTCACACTTTTAATACCAGCATTCAGGGGGCAGGTGGATCTCTGAGTTCGAGACCATCCTTGTCCACATAATAAGTTCTAGGATAACCAGGTCTACACAGTGAAAACTCTATCTCAAAAACAAAACCCAGAGAGTATCCTGATTACCGACCTTGTGTTCTTTCCATGAAGTAATCATAGTAGGTCTTAAGATCAAAAACGATCATTTTATTTCTTTGATTTTGCATTTGTGGTTTTTTCAGACATAACTCAGTCAACCCCAGGAACATCCCCATTTAGCACTGTATGTCCCTGTAGACTCACTTGATGTCTGCCTGTAGAGTGTGGGAAGCTGGGGACTCAGGTACAGACCAGGTACTGACTAAACCTCTTGTTCTTGCTTCAGGTCTGCTTTGATCCTTGCACAGCATGATGGCAGTAGCTCCACAGAGGCGTGGGCCCGCGTCCCCTGGGCTGAGTTACTGCAGACCTGTTTGTTTGTTATGCTGTTCAGGGAGTCTCACTGGATTGTCTGGTTTCCCTTTCAGGGTCCCCTCCCTGGGGAATGTGCCCTCCAAGGCCCTAGACTCATCCTGGTCCTTCTCAGTTCCTTGCCTGTTTTCCAAAAGACTGTACATAGTCCTTTTTGTCTGTGACCTATGAAGCTGGTTTATAATAAACTCGACTGTTATACATGCACTTGATACATCCATTCGTTATTAGAAAAGCCTTTGATAAATATTGAGTGCTTAATAGGAAGGATTACCTTGGAAAAATTAACACTACTCTTAGCTGCTTCCCTGTAATATTTTATTGTTTGGACTAAGAAAATTATGAAACTGAACTAGAGTGAGAGCTTTTGCCCAACAAATTTAAAGGTCAGTTTGAGAAAATAAACATTTCATATGCTGTTAAGTGTTGCATCTCTTGGATAGGCAGGTCTTTATGGAGCAAACACTAAAAATGAGAACCCTGTTGAGAGGGGACCCACTGTTAGAACTTTGTCTGAGAGTCACACACATACACAAACTGTAACCTGACTTTAAATGGGATAGCCATGACTTCTCAGTTTGCTTGGATGATATTAGTGAGCAGCACTGTAGTGCATAGTCCAGCAACTAGTGGTGAGCCATGGATGTGTTGAGTTTCTTGGCATGCAGCTGTGTTCCATAAAATCACAGTAGCAGAGGTAGAGTCATAGGGTTATCTCAATAACACAGAACATTGATTAAATCCATTGTCCTTTCGTGATTAAACTGGGAATAGAAGGAAATTTTAAACATACAAATTGCGCTTTGCAAAGCTGGGTTAGGTCCCTAGCACTGAGATGAGAGCGGAGTGGCTGCACAGCCACCACAGCAGTTCTGCTTTCACCGTTACTCCTCCCACCGGTCCTGGACGTTAGGGCAGTTGGGAAGGTGTGTAGCTAGGAGAGTATGGGCAAATGTCGAGGAAGTTGCAAAGAATTCATAAGGCAGCCAGTAAGTGGTGAATGGCTTCAGCAAAGTTGGAGGGTAGAAGTTGACACAACTTTATACTAGTTTCAGTCTGAAAAGGAAATTAAGAGTTACACTTGAGATAGTGTATTGGAATTCTCTAGGATTTGTAAAATGAATATATGGGGCTTATTAGAATGGTTACAGACTATAGTCCAATTAGTCCAATAATTGTTAAACAGTGGAAATCTAGTAGTTCCGTCTACAAGGCTGGGTGTCTCAGTTGGTCTTCAGTATTCCCTGGAATCCAGAAGTAGGCTCTAATGCCAGCGAAGGGATGGACTTGCCAGTGAGAGCAAGCAGGCAAAAAGAGCTTCCTTCCATGTTCTTATATAGGCTGCCAGCAAAAGGTGTGGCCCAGATTAATGGTGGATCTTCCCACCTTAAAAGATCTGGATTAGAAGTGGGTCTTCCCACTTCAAATAATTTAATTAAGGAAAAAAAAAAAAAAACCCTCATATATGTATCCAGCTGTTTGGGTTTTAGTTGATTCCATTTGTAGCCAAATCAACAACCAAGAGTAGGCATCATAGGTAGCAACCAGAATAGGTCTCAGGTCTAAGGTTATACTCTGAAAATTGTAAAGGAAATAAAGAAAGACTATGTTCATGGATTGAAACATGCTTTGAAGCTAGTTTTACCACCTAAAATTCAGTTCTCTAGAAATTTTAGTGGTATAGTTAGAAGAGACAAGCAAATTTTATATGCTGCAGGGATCCCTGAATAGCCAAAATCTTGAAAGTAAGATGTTCAAGGTCTAGCTAGCTGTTAAACTTAAGAGTACAATACTGGGCACCTGTGAGCTGAGATGGGAATTAAGAGAGAAAACTTGACTAGGGAGCTAAGGTTGACAGTCATTAAAATGTTCAGAACAATGTTGAGACAGGAATAACCACAGACCTCTACCTCATTCTGTCTATTACTCAACAATCTGGAAAACTTAAAGCTATAGACTAATTAGAAGAAAATAGAAATCATTATTATTTATGGTGGTGGATTTTTAGATACAACATTGAAAGCACAAAAACAACAAAAATAGGCACCTGGGACTTCATCAGAGCTGTGAACTGTAGAGCATCAAAAGAAGTTAGTGCTGTGAAGCAGCTTAGAGGGGGAGATTGTTTGCAAATAGAATGACTGTTGAAAGAAAATGGAGTCCCAGTATTCTGAATATTCAAGGCTCACCTTTTGTCTGCTTGTTGCTTTTTTTTCTTGTTATATTCTCAAAAATAAGTTTTGGCTGCATGGACCTAAGTGCACTCTGTCCTCAGAGGCCAGAAGGTGCCAGATCTCCTGGAACCGGACTTAGGGAGATTGTAAGTCACCATATGTAAGAGTCAAGCCTGTGCCATCTCAGCCCAGTCCCTCCAATTATTTAAAATTAAATTGTTTATATGTGAAGGTAGGGACCATGGTCTATGATCTGCACACAGAGGTCAGAGGACAACTTGTGGGAGTCATTTCACTCCTTGTAGGTCCCAGAGATCAAAGGGTCATCAAATGCTTTTACCTGTTGAACCATCTTAACAGCCTATAAAGAACTTTGTTGTAGTCCTGGAGATTGAAGCTAATGACCTTGACCATGTTGGACAATTGCTCTATGGCTGAAGCCATGCTCTCAGCCGTCTTTATTTTGAGACAATGTTTAAATTGCCCACTTTGGCTTTGAACTTACTCAAATCTAGACAGGCCTTAAATTTAGTCCCCCTTGCCACTTCCTGAGTAGCTGGGATTTCAGGCTTGAGCTGTCAAAAACATCCTCAAACCTTTATAAACATAATGATGAATGAATGTACCACTCTTAATCAGTTTTCTGTGATTGGACAGTTAATTTTTTTTTTTAACTTAACAATGTGGTGGCTGTATTTTGCATAAATAATAGTCTATATTTAGCTAGTTAAGTGGAATTTCTGAGTCAAAGGATGTAAACATTTTAATTATCAAGAGAGTTGATTAAAGTTAATTACCCTGAAAGTTTGGGTCTATTTTCCCTGTTACAAATTAGACACAACTGACAGGTTACTAGGTGCGCCTTAGAATTGGCAATTATCAAGAAAAAATAGTCTACTCTGACAGTTGAAAGATGGTATGTCATTTGTACATATGTTCTTTGCATTTTGAAATTAATTTTTTCTATTGTGTTGAGAGGATTGTGGAGAGCTACCATTCTGACACGTGTCTTCATAGTGATTCTGATGGGCAGACTCATTTGGTCATTCCTTCCACTATGGGAATTCATATCTCTGACTTTTTTTAAATGAACACAAATCAGACAATAATGATTGCGTGAAAGTACTTTTCTTTGGATTTTCCAAATTTTTAGTAGCAATAGTTACATTTAAAGGCAAAAGTTAGAAGAAAAGTGTTGAACCCAGGTCCACATATCAATCATCTCTGTGTCTGAGAAACTGGACAATATATAGTTGCTTATGGAAAGAACCTGGTTTGAGAGGAACAAAATAAACAGGCGGTGCATACTTTTGGGGCAGAGGTAGGTGGATCTCTGTGAGTTAGAACCAGACTGGTCTACAGAGTGAGTTCTAGGACAGCCAGAGTTACAGCAGAAAAAACCTGTCTTGAAAAACCAGAAAAAAAAAATGAAAGGGAAAATTTACATGGAATATCATTTGGAACATTTTAAATATGTACATCACCTAGTTTTGAAAATCAGATGTATTTAAACGATGAACTTGGAAGGTCTGGATCCACCAGGAGGCAGCATCGCTCTGTACTGAGGGCTTGCACAGCACGTGTGGGCTCAAGTCTGGGTGCCAGGACTGGGGCTTTGTATCTTCTCTGTCTCCATTTTTCCTTTTCTCTTTTCTCCCTCCCTCCTTCCCTCACAGCATTTTTTATTTATTTTTTATTCTTTCCTTAGGAGTGAGATCTATGGACTTAGCTGTGGTGTTTGGTTACTCTTGTGCGTGCATATCTTTCTCTTTCTGTTTAGTAAGCCAGTGTTTAGCTGGGTGTCAAAGGAAAAACATGCCTATTTCCAGAATTCCTTGTTAAGGGCTGTGAACATTGCCGGGTGCGTCACTTAAGTTGGGTCAGCACTAACAGTCTTAGGTGGAAGAATTTTTAGTAAAGTTGAACATACGAATATCTTATGATTTAACATTTCCATACTAAAATATATACCCAGTAAACTTGCTGACATAGTCACAAAAAGACGTATAAGAATATACACAAAGGTGTACTCACAAATTGGATACTATCCAAGTACAGACCAACATTAAATTAAGACAACGTGTATATTTGTACAGTGGTGCATCAAGAGGAGCACAGCAGGTCTGCGGCAACACATGGCAGTTTGAATCTTCTACACAAATTGTCAAGTAACATGTCAAGTCCAAACTTAAAATACTCGAACAATATAATTCTATTCTCAAAATTTAAGAACTAACTTCTATAATTGAGGAGCCTTGACCTTGGAGGGTCACACAGCACATGTAGGATGCTGGTGATGCTTTATTGTTTATAGTGAGCCTACTGCCTTGGGCTCAGCCAGGAAGACAAGGAGGTGTTTTCATAGGTTCAAACCCTGCCAGACCTCAGCAGAGGGAACCATTGCCATGGCTAGCGCCATACTCAATCGACAGTGGAACCTCAAGCATCTCAGCTCAGGTGTTTTATTGGCTCAGAATTCTTTAGCTGTTCTACTGATACCATATGCAGATCATTAGCAATCAACTTCCCACATGTAAATCTGCAAAAACACTTGCAAATAATACAAAATGGCCTAGACAGCCCCTCATCTAACAGTGCATAAAACAATTTCAAACATAACTAAAAATGAACTTCCCCAATACTTTATTCACACACAACCCTTCCCTCCCTCCAGGACAGGGTTTCTCTGTTGTAACTCTGGCTGTCCCAGAACTCACTCGGTAAAACAAGCTGGCCTTGAACTCAACAGAGATCCGCCTGCTTCTGCTCCTCAAGTGCTGGGATTTGCTGGGATTAAAGGCGGGCACCACCACTGCCTGGTCAATTCTTTATTCTTAATCTGAGTCCTAGTTCCCCTGGGAGAGGGGGGGGGGGGAGGGAGGAGAGGGGGGGAGGGGGAAAGGGAGGGAGAGAGAGGGAGAGAGGGAGAGAGGGGGGGGGGAGTCCATGGCAGAATTCAGTGAGATATACAGGTTTTACTTGGTTACCCGGGTGTGTAGCCCAGTCTGGCCTCAAATGCTTGATCTTCCTGCTTCAGCCTCCTGAGTGAACATTTGTGACATGAATAAATTTCTGTGTGTACATAAACCCTATAAAGATTGAAGAGTAAAACAGATGAGCTTTTGGGGGCAACCCAAAGAGAAGCACCACCACGTGAAGTGTGGCGCTATCTAGATGACACTGGCTGATGTTTCTTCTCTCCTCCTACGTGCTCCTAATATAAGATAATTCGTTTATTTGTACATATTTACTGAGCGCAGTGTGTGCTGGACACCATTCTCTTCTAGTCAGCTCTGCTGGGTATACAAGCATGAACAAAATACAATTCCCTGTACCTGAGAAGCTTGTATTTTAGGATGGGAAGGTGGAAAATAAAGAACAAATATGTAAATGAATGACGTTGAGTGGTGATAATCACCGTGGAGAAAGAAGGTGAGCTGTGCCTGGAATATGGTTCTGTTTCATTACATTGGAAAAGGCCCACTTCGTGAAGAACACATTGGACAGAAGCCCATAGAAGCAAGGCCATGCGTATGTGAGGGGAGCTGGGAAAGCCTTCCACCTAGAGTCAGCAGGCAGAGGCGCTGGCATGAGTATGTTCTCGGTTTTCCAGAACATCAGGAATGTTTGGGTTCCCTGTCCACTCCAAATCCACTCACCATTGTTTTGTGTTTTTTGGGCAAGGGCAATGTTTCGGTTTGTCAGTAGAGGGCGCTGGCGAGACATCGTAGGGACAGGCTTTCTCTCATGCAGCCAGTGTGATTGATTTCTCTGGCAACAAAATTCAGCAGGAAAAATGGCTTTTGTAATGCACAGTGAGCACTGACGCTTAGCAGCTTCCTCTGGCATACTTGGGTGGCGGTGTCACAGGGCCTGTGGGTGGTTCCTCAGCAGTGCCTTCCCCTGGCAGATTCACCGCAAGTTCTGATAGGGAGACACCACAGTGGCTTCTCCATTGAGCCACAGCCTCCCTACCCAGCAAGACCTGGCCGGCTTTGAGGCTTGTTAGGGGTGGACAGGGGAATATGCCCTTTCTTGGACACTCTGTCCCAGCCATAGGGGTGATAGTGTTCTAGAAATCTTCACTTCTGCTCTTCTCTGCTACTCTCCATTTCTTACTGACGAACCCTACATAGCTTCTTCCTCCCAGGAGACCCGACTGATGCAGCGCAGCCGCCCAGACACAGGAGTAACAGTGAAAATCACAGCTGAAGGCAGAGGAGCCAGGGCACCCTGAAGGACACTCGCTTACTCTGAGTGGGATGGGGTGCCTACAGAGGGAATGTTTTCTGGAGAAGGGATGCGGAGACTGAAAGACACAATTAGGTAGACCAGTGAGGTCTCTGCAAAATTCCCAGCAAGGTGATGGCATGGGTCAGGGTGGAGTTGATGATGATATCCTGGGTGTCTGTTGAAGGTAAAATGGAAGGTGCTTACAGTTGGATTTAGTGGGGTGAAGGAGAAAAATAGGGAGAGGTTTTTCACCTTAGCAGCTGAGGGAGTGGCGTTTCCATTTGTGATCAGATGGGAAAGGCATCTGAGATTCAGTTTTGGGGTGTATACAGGGTCTACAACTTAAAATGGGTTGACCTAGGGGTTTTGGATTTTTTGCTATTGTATAAAAGCCATGTGCTTGGTAGAAACGATGCTTCAAATTTTAAAGTTTGAATTTTGACCTGTTCCTATCCCAGTGGTAAGCTGTGTGATCCTGTCTGGAGTGTTAGCAGCATCTGTGAGCTGCGGCCTCCCTCAGCTGCAGAATCAGTGGGCAAATAACCACACATGGCTGCTCACTGGGCTTCATGCCTGTGCTTTGTAGGTTAGGGTATTAAATGTATTTTTAACTTAGGAAAAGAACTGAAGCAATGTTGGGTTTAATAAGGAATAGTTTTAACAAATCTAAAAATGAGTTCATGGGTCAAGAGCATCACTTGTATTTTTGCAGTGAGTTTCTTGGGTTGTAAATGCAAAGAAAGCTGAGGCGCATTAGATGATTTTCAACATTCTAGATCAGGGAGCATTTGTTTAAGGAAACCCATTTGACTCTGGTAAAGACAATGAAAGTTCATGGCGGTTTAGGCCAGAGCTGCAGTTGCTTATGCAGACTGAGCACGCGCTGTGAGGAGAGCAGGGCACAGCACTGCATGTTCAGAGTTGTTAAGGCATAGCTAGAGAAGCCAACATCATAGCTAGCCTAAGGATTCTGTACAAGCTGGGCAACCAGATAGACAGGTTAGCAATCTCAAAGAGCTGGAAGAAGAAATCCAGAGAAATATTTACATGGGATGAACATGGCCTCGTCCAGCTCTATCACTGGGATATCTTCCTAGCCCAGAGATTTTGATAAGGTCAGAGGCTGTATGCAGCCTTGCGTGGCCTGGTATACTAGTTGACACCTTTTCCTTCACTAATGTGAAGTCTCGAAAGCACGAAGGATGGATGATGTCAGCTTGGAAACAGCCTGAATTTTCAATTGTTCTTGAAATTTAGCTAACGATGGAAGATTTACTGGCCCTGCTCAGTTATATGTTTGCCTATGTAAGTTATCATCTGAGGCATTTCTGTCAAAGTAACAGAAAGCTGGTTGGCAGCAATCAATACACAAATCTCTGAGAGGCCCAAGATTTTAGATTTAGCAGACAAAGCCTTTAGTTATGAATGTGTTGGCCTGCCAAAACTATGGTACCCAACATCAGCAAAATACACATTCTTCTAAAACACACATGGGGCATTCCTGAGGATAGATCACGCTAGGCAGTAAAATAAATCCCAAATACTTAAAAAAATTAAACCCATTGTTTTGAAATGACTATGTATCATATGCAACTGAAAAAGCAATACAGGGAGATCCCCTGCAGCCTTCACACAGTTTGGCCCAGTGGGAACATCTTGAAAAGCTGTGAGACAGCATTACAGCTAGGATGTTACCCTTGATGCAGTCATGACAGGGTAGTCTGTCCGGCAGGCTCCTTGTGTGTCCCTTTATATCCACACTAAAACTCCTCCCACTGTGTCCTAGACTCTGGGCAACTAGGAATCTGTTCTCCATTCCTCTAACTTTGCCATTTTAAGATTGTTTTAAACGGAGTTATAAAGGATGTAACCTCTTAGAGTATTTTTAGGCAGGATCTTAAGCACCCCAGATGGCCTTGAACTTGCCATGTAGCCAAGCATGGTCTTGCACTTCTCATTTTGCAAATGCTAGGGTTAAAAGCATGTATCACCACACCCAGTTTATGCAGTTCTAGAGAGTAAACCCAGGGATTCATGCATGCTAGGTAAGTACTCTACCAACTGAGTGACATCCCCAGCCCCAAGAGTGGTTTTAAAACAGAAATGGACAGAATTCTATGACATTCTTCTAGGTGTTATTGAGTAGTCCACAGCATGGGTATGCAATATGTTTAAATACTCACCATTAGAGGACAGATATGTAGATTGTTGTTCAGTTTGAGCATTATGAACACAGCTACTGTAAGCATCCTCATACAGATTTCTGTGTGGACATTTTCTCTGGGTTAAATAAGCAGCATTACACTTGATGGACCATATGGGTGTGTAGAATGAAGCCTTGCCAGGGAAAAGCCCCTCCCCCATGTTGTTGTATGCCGCTTGGGCTTCTGGGAACATTGGAAGGGATAAAAGAGGGCTGTGGAAGTCAGTTACTGACAGTTAGAGAGATTGAGTGCAAAGAATCAAAGCCGAGAGAGAAATTAGAACCTTAGAGCTAAGAATTGCTGCATAGAGAAGCAGGCAGAAATAAGGACAGATAAAATGAACTAACTGGGGTTCTTTAAAAAAGTTACAATTTAGATCTTCTCAGTAATTGCCATGCTGGGAGAAGCTAAACCAGAGTGGGAGTTAGTTCAGAGCTAGTTCAGTTCCCCAGACATAGGGAGATTCAGAGAGCCAAGAGAAAAGGGCTGTAAAGCTTTCTCATTTCTTTGTATTCTTTCCTTCCTCCCTAACCCTGTGAGCTAACTGAAGTTTTAAAGGTTACAAGTTAGAAACCTAGCAGCCAGAACAGAGGGGCAGAGTCAAGTAGCCAGAGAGAAAAACTATTACATTTTAGAT
This sequence comes from Cricetomys ansorgei, assembly GCA_026225945.1. Classification (NCBI taxonomy): domain Eukaryota; kingdom Metazoa; phylum Chordata; class Mammalia; order Rodentia; family Nesomyidae; genus Cricetomys; species Cricetomys ansorgei. The sequence continues at coordinate 29,720,626 of JAMJFZ010003875.1, read as the reverse complement.
ACATTTTAAATACGTTCTGAGCCCAGATTCAAAAGGCAAACAGTCAAGTAACCCACACCACCGTGTTTTAAAAAATACCCTTTACATTTTGAAAGGCATCTACAAAACCCCTAAGCAACAAAACTAAATATTTAATATATATTATTATTTATTTACATGTGTGAAGTTGAGACTTTTTTTAAGGTCTCACATAACCCCCCAAAACCCTGACTTGGCTTTATAGGAGTGCTCACAAGGGAACAAAACTGCCAGAGAATCTGGTTCTTTATTCTGCAGCTCAAATCTACTGTTGAGCATCTGGAGCAAAGTTTTCGTTATGTTTACTATGTTTTAATTCCGGAATTTCTGTTTAATTGTTGTATAGAATGTCCACCCCTTAGTGGTAGTCTTTATTTGGGAAGACTTCTAGGTTTTTATACATTTTTTCTGTGTGTATATGGTGCATACATGTATGTGTGTGTGTGCATGGAAGCCAAAGCTGACTTGGGCGTCATACTCAGTCACTGTCCATCTTGTTATTGAGATGGGGCTCTCTGAATCTGGAGCTCACCGATTTGTCTAGACTGGCCATGAGCCCCAGGGAGCCGCTGCTCTAGAGCTCGTGGTACAGGCTCACGCTTCCCAGTCCTCATGCCTGCCCAACACACACTTTACCTAGTAGGCTATCCCTCCTGTCATCCTTTAGTTCTCTGAAAATATTTAAAACAGCTGACTTTGTGTGGGCTTGGTGTCTGGGCTCCCCCGGGGGCAGTTTGTTTCCGAGGTTTTGTTCTGGACACATGCCATGATTTTGTTACTTCTTGTGTATCCGCCCCTCGCCCCTGCCGCTTTTAGCTAATACAGCATGGTGAATCTGGAAGCAAGCTCCTATCTTCGCAGTGTGTACTGCGGTGGTTTTTGTTGTTCACTAGTGACTTCCTTGACCTAGTTCTGTAGAGCCATGTGTAGATACTGGAACCTTGGTGAAGTGTAGTGTACTCGCTGGGAAGTGCCTTGAATGGGAAACGCTCAGGTTTTCCCAAGGTTCTCTGGGTGCTGAGGCACACCTTTCTCTGGCAGGAAGTTTACTCTTCATTATCCCTTATTTCCTGCTTGTGCACACCTGCTAGGTCAGCTAAGGCAGGGTAAGAGCTTAGAACTTCCTAGTCTTTCCTGGGCAGGGCCCGTCCTGGGTGTTGGTGAAGTGCTGTGCAGGCTCCCAGATCCCAGGTCTTGTTGGAGCTCTTCAGAGTTCCCTGTGGATAGCTAGTTTTCATCTTTTTTCTTTTAAGGTTTTTGGTCCAATTTTTGTTGACTGAATCTTTGGGTAGCTGTTGGGCTTTTTGATTTTACTGCACCAGGGGCTTCAGTACAAAGCAGAGGCACCGTAATGATATTGCACAACTTTTCCTTTCTTTCAACCATCCTGGGCACCCACGAAATGTAAATGGAAGTACTTCACTGTGCCACTGTCATTGGACTAGCTCAGGTCTGTGGCAATGGAAAGACTGTCCTTAAACAGAAAAGGCTCAAGTCCCAAGTATAACATCCCTAGGCTCACACAGCTCACAGACTGCAGCCATTCCTACAGGCACCTGGCCTGACAACCTCCCACGGAGGAGAGAGTGAAAAGGAGGCACTGCAGAATGGGCTGTGGCCTTGACCTTGTCCCAGTAGAGTGGGAGTTTGGAACCTAGCCTTATCCAGAAGCATCTTAAAGTCTGCAGAATGCTTGGGGCTCTATTGTTGATGACTTTTTGACATTGACTCCTTCTGAGCTCTGCTTCCTGTCTCCCAAGTGCTGGGCTTAAAGGCATGTACCACCACTGCCTTCTGAATACTGGGATTAAAGGTGTGTACTAACATTCTTTCTACACTAGAACAGCCATGCTGAAGTAGTAAAAGATTAAATATTCCTCTACAACACTTTGGTGATACAACTGGGTTCTAGGACTAGGCAGCCTGAATTCATTGACAGCTGTCTGGTTGGGAACTTCTTAACCTCTAGGAATCTGCTCAATACAACATCACACAGGATGTAAAATAGAAACAAGAATATGACTGTTTACTTAGCATATGGGGAACATGAAGTACTGTTGTTACACTTCTAGTACCCTATCCTGCTGTTGGTGCAAACCAGCTTTACAAAGCCTTAGAGTCTGCCTAGACAACTGTGGCTTCTACAGGTCCACACAGCAGCCTGTCAAACTGCATCACTGTGGTGGTTCAGGGTCAATTTGACTGGTTCTAGGAGTGCCTAGAAATTTGTCCAAACATTCTGGATGCTTCTGGGTGAGATTAGCACGTGAATCAGTAGACCAAGTAAAATAGATCCTCAATGTGGGTGGACATTATCTAACCAGTTGAAGCATGGGTAGGAGAAAACCACTGACTGAATAAGAGGGCATCCTCTTGAAAGACTGCCTTTGGGCAACCAGTTGCCACATGGTGAGGAAGCCCAGGCCATGTGGAGGGATTGTGGGTATGTGTTTGGCTCTTGGGGAGTCTGACATTCCCCAATGGTTGCTGAGTTGAGCGAGAGCAGCTATTCCTTCCAAACTACATCCAGAGGCAAGTCTGGTCCCATTAGAGTTCTAGCTCAGTTCAGCTGGGAAGCACCAAGAGAAAGGGGTTGTAAGGGAAACAGCTACCTGGCAGGCAGTCCTCATTTTCTTCGGCTGAGTTCCCTCCCTAAACACAAGCACTGCCCCACTGAATTTAGTTCCAGAGCTGTGAATGCCCCCACCCTCCTGGCTGTCACAGGGCCTTCACAAGGGCTAGGCTGCTCCCTCTGTTTACTCCTGCTCCCTTGACCAGTGTTGAGCCAAGGTTACTTGTCAGTCAACATACTGTGGGTCAGGCTGGCCTGGAACTCACTCTGTAGCCTGGGTTGGCCTTGGATCATGGCAATCCTCCTGCTTCAAGCCCCTTGACACATCTACTCATCCGGCCTCTGTGTCTCATCTCACATTCTGTAGAACTGTCAGAGAAGTACCTGTATGGAGGTGCTGCAAGAATCATCTAGCACATACTGAGTGTTGGCTTGACTCTCAAGATAAATTATTCTGCATTAAAAAAAGATTTATTTTATTTTAATTGCATATGTTTGAGAGGAGAGCATATGTGCAGGTGCCCACAGAGGCCAGAGTGCTGGACCCTTGGAATTGGAGTTACAGGAGGTTGTGGGCTGTCTGACATGGGTACTGGGGACCAAACTCAGGCCCTCTAGGAGAGCAGAAAGTGCTCTTAACTGCTGAGCCATCTTCAGCTCTCATCTTCATTTATATCCAAGAGGTGCCACATTGCACTTGTACCTGTTGGGTTGTCCAAAGTTCTTAAGATGTAGTTTGATTTTAACTTCTTTGGCTGTCCAGAACATTTCAGTGCTAAATTTCCTATCCAGTGTCATATTCTTCACGGCCTGGTGGTGTCTACTCTGGTCCTTTACCCAGGCATCCGTGTTCTGCTTTGACTCCGAGTGCAGGATCTGCATGGTACAAGCCATCCTGGTTCCAAGAAAGAGTGACTGAGTGATCTGGGTGGTTCTGTGAAGTCCAGGACGGCCAGAGCCAGAGCGTATCCACACTGCCGAGTTTAGGGGAGAACCTTGTCTTCTTCAACTGCTCTCAGGCAGCTTTAGCTCCTCAAAACCAGTCAGTGTCTCCATTGAGGGAAAAATATCCTGTTGCTTAAAACCCAATGCTGTTTAAAAAACATGTATTTGGGGTAATACTTGGGTGAATGGTATGGTTCTCAATCCTGCTTCTACTTTGCCTTATGGCTTCAAGAAAACTCCTCTATAATGGGAGTGTTTTGGCCTGGAGAATTCTTCGGCACAAATATGGCAGGACATTTGAAGAAATGAGAAAAGCAAGGAGCCGTGAGTTGCCTGGGCTGAGCTGGTATAAGCAAACTAGGCTAAGGCTCTCAGAAGGCTGGGATACCATTCTCCCAGCAGAAAGGTGATGAGAGTTGGAGGGTCCCTCGGCTCTTATATCATCCCCTTATCCTGAAGGTGAAGGGTTATTGAGTCCAGCACCAAAATGCACTGGAGAAGAAGGGCCTTTTCAGTGCATTGGAAAAGGAGGGCAAGGGCAGAAGCAGGGTTAACCTGGGACTCCTGGCTCTTACATGGGAGAAAAAAGCAGATAGAATCCCCCCACCCCCAAGTCACTCATGGCCCATCACTTGGCTGTAGCCACATTGATGATCACAAAGCCCTTGACGTCTGGAAAGTGTGAGCTGACGAGGTCCACCTGCAGCTGCCTTGGGCCACTCTTGGAGGGGGTGATGCTGAACTGGATCAAAGCCTTCTCCTGAGGCTGCAAGCTGGGCACGCTTGAGGCGAGAGAAGGGGAAAAGGTAGGCAGTCAGCCCTCTCTCCTTGAGTCTAGCTTGCCAGGCTGTGTGCCCCAGATCCTTAGGACCAACTCATTTCCAGCCTCACCCTTCCTCTCTCCTCCCATCCCTTCCCTCCAGCCGTGTTTGTCCCCTCCCTCACTGGGGCTGCCCCTGAGCAACCTTGTACTTCCCTCCTTGGTTTTTGGCTCCAGTCAGTATTCCTTTCACCTTGCTGCCCTTTCCTTTCCCGACTCACCCGGAGCCCAGAATCAGACTCTCTTCTTCAGGAGACTTCCCTTTGCATCAGAGACCTCTGCCTGGGAACCCTGTAGTCCTTCTTAACTCTGGCAAAGCTCCTCATGTTATCATTTAGGGACCGGCCCAAATGGCTGTGGCACCAGGACTTCTCCCTAACCCCACCCCACCTTCACTCAAGGGCTGTCTCTGGTCCCTTAGACCATGGGGATTTATCCTTCATACGCTTCTCATGGGAACAGCCATCTTAGTGTCCCTAATAATGTTCATGTGGCTCAGAGCACAGATCAGTGTGACCCAGGGCTGTATGAGTAAACGAAAGCATAAATGAATGAGTGGGTAAGTGAGAGAGCAAATCAAACAACGGGTGGGTAGATGAACGAACCGGTCAAGACTGAGCTGGGTGAATGAGTAACTGACGAGTGAAATTATGAATGAAAGAGCAGATAATGGATGAATGAAAGGCAGCAGATGGGGCTGAGACTTGGCTTGGAGTTTAAGAGCACTGGCTGCTTTCTAGAGGGCCTGGGTTTGATTGCCAGCACCCATGTGGCAGTTTATAATCAGATGCAGCCCTAGTTCTATGGGATCCTGATGCTTTCTTCTGGACTCAGAGGGGACCAGGGACACACTTGGTGCACAGGCATGCATGCAGGCACAATACTCTTACACAGGAATAAAATACTAAGCGAAGACAGCAAGTGAATGTTAAGCAAATGGGTAAATGAGTGAGAATGTGAGAAAGATGTGTGAACGACAGGTCTGCTAGGCAAGTGAAGGTTAAAGGGACAAAGGCTGATGTTGTGGGCACTGGGTGGCTTCCTGAAGTCAAGAGTCTCTCCTGCTACCTTCTCAGTACCTTTTTCCTATCCTGTTCTGTCCCTGTCAGTCGACAGTACGTCACTTACTCAATACTGAGCTGTCCTTGGAGAAGGCCACTGCCCTCAACCATCAGAATACAGTCCTTGACGCTCTCCAAGAGGGGGTTGATCACCAACACTTCCACTGCAACCGCCACTCCCACCACAGCTGGGCCCAGCACCTGGAGAGTCAGCACCCATGAGTCACCCTGCATCCCCTTCACCCCACTCTTCCCCAAAGCCTACGGTTCTGGCTGGGCCAGAGAACGTGGCATCAGTCACGTCTATCTCTGCCTCTGAAACCCTGTAGGAACTCCATGATCTTCCCGACCCTTGAGTGATGAGGCTGGTACCCAAGGCTCAGACCCCAGTTTGGGATGCCCTCAACCAGCTCTGCCAGGGACAGGGCGGTGGATGTGGACAGGAGTCACCTTGATGGTGATGAAGTCCTCCAGAGTAATGTCCTTCTCCACCAGGAGCTTCTCGCCTTTACTGACAAGGCACATGGCCGCCAGCAGGATCTTCTTGTCCTCTGTCAGGTCTTCCTTGTACTGAGAGTAAGATATTGTGATTGGGATCTTCTTCTCTGAAAGGTAGAGCAGAGGAGGAGCTAAACCCAAGGCTCAAAGAAGGTGTTTTCTTACCCAAAGGCACACAGCAAGTACATCGAAGGACCCAAATACAACTGGATTCAAATCTGGGCTGATGAATACCGTGACACCAGGCTGTCTCTCCAAGAGTGCCCAGACATCTGCACAAACTCTTCATAATCATTCAAGGTGGAAATGCTTGATGCACCATCTCTCCATCCCACCTGGAAATGATTTACTGTTTATTGAGTTCTTATGTAGCAGGTCTAGAGAAGAGAGACAGCAAGCAATGGCCTTCAGCTTCCAAGCTCATGGGAGCAACTTCCTTGTAAAGTCTCCAAATATTGCTTGGCCACGAGGACTGGCTGTAGTCAGCCCCGCCAGCTGTGGGCAGGCTTCACTGATGCTCCTGCCAGTACTCTCACATTGAATTCTGGATCTTCTGTGTCTCACCAGCCACACACACCTTGCTCAGGCATTCTCTTCTTGTGTAGCTCACTACAAGCCATAGCTAACCCTTGGTTCTATTTGGACTTTTTTTTTGGCCACTATATATCTTATGTGTGTGTGTGTGCATGTGCACATATATAATGAGTTCTCTTTGGCTTGTTCCAGGCTCGATAATATTCTATTGTTCTGTCATTTTTCCCTTTATTTCTGACCCACAAGCATATGCATTATACTTAGGGAAGATTCTTCAATGTCTGCATTAGCTCAGAGCTTTGTATGTAGCATGATGCTCCCGTATGTCAGGAGATTGATCTACGTGTTGAGATACTGTAAGGCACATTATATTGGTAAATGGTCATGTGTCGTTTAGCTCACTGAGAAGCTGGTTTACGAAGCGTGGTTGTCCCCTTCCACACTTCAGACACAAACATGTTTGTCTCAAAGTGTCTTCCAAGGTCTAGGGATAGGCTGCCCCACCCCAACTCTGTGATAGCCCAGGAGTAAAGCACTATGTCCTTGGGAAGAGCTGGAAGGCAAACCATTTCCAACAAATGTTGCCATTTATCACATGATCTGAGAGCCTGAGTGGGAGAGAGAAGCCACAGGTTCAGCCATGGAACACTCAGCCATGGAGTGAAAGCTCGACTGGGAATGCTAGCTGTCAGCCTCAACTTCCCGGATTAGTTCTGCTGGAGGTTGTGAGCGACAGAATTGGTGGTGACATCCCTATCTGTTGCTATTTGTCCTTTCGCCTGGACGTCTCACCAGAGGGGCACCACTCCAGCCTGGACTCTCTCAGTTGGGAATCCAGCTGGATGCCTTTAAGGGGATTTCCTGGTTAATTTCTGCTGGATGTTTAAATTATTTTTTAAAAAGTTTTATTTGATGTGTATGGGTGTATACCACCTGCATGCCCGGTGCTGGTGGGGGACAGATGGCATCAGAACCCCTGGGACTAGAGCTGCAGAACCTGGGTCTTCTGGACAAGTAGCCGGTGCTCTTAACTGCTGGGATTTTTTGAGTGCCCAATTTGAATCTCAACCTCTCTTTCTCTCTTTCTTTCTCTCAAACCTTCCCTTCCTCTATCCCTCTCCTTCTCCCTCCCTTCCTCCCTCCTCCTCTCTGTTGATTACTTAATAAATTTACTCATTAAAACAGAAAATATGCTATTGTAGATCATTCTCTGAACCAAACAAACAGATGGCACCTTGTTTTCTGGACTCCCTTTTACTTCACTGGGTTATTATTAGAAGATCTTTGTTACAAAATAATAATAATTTTGAAAACAAATTTTTATTAAAGGACCAAGGTGTGCTGGGAGTCTGGAAGCACTTTGATGAATGAAATAAAATCCTTACTACAGTCCGTGGACGGATATTATAACTATTACCCCAACTTACAGTAATACAAAAGTAATGAGCATATGAAGAAGGCATATGGTCATTGGGTGGTAGGCATCATGCCAAACACTTTACCATTTATTTCCTTCATGATCATAGACCATGGTTCTCCAAGAGTGGTTCTGGGATCAGTATCATCAGAATCAACTGGAAATTCATTGGAATGCAAATTCCTGAGAACTATCTGAGAGAACCAACATATGCCACCAATAATATGCTCGGGTGGAGGATTGCCACCAGCTCAGACCCCCGAGAAAGGTGGCCCCTTGCAATGTGCAGACCTGCGTCATGGACGCCGTTCACAGTTAAGAAACACTGAGACTCCTTCCCCCAAGCAGCGATTCTCCACAGCACCAGTCGGCTGGGGTAGATAACAATAGGCAACTATTGAATATTTGTCCAACACAGCAGACACGCCTTCTTCTCAAGTGCACATGGAGCAGGCACCAAGACAGATCATGTTCTGTGCCATAAGTAACATATTAGTAACTGTAAAAAGTAGAAATAATGCAGTGCGTGCCCTCAGACCACGGGAAATAAAACAAAACAACAGAAAGAGAACTGGAAAATCCACAACACTTGGAGACTAAAGGATACACTACTTTAAATTAAACAAAACAAGTCTTGCTACTTAACTCAGATGGCCTTGAACTCATGCTCTTCCTGCTTAAGCCTCCTGACCACTAGATTATGTTTCTCCCCCTGTGTCTAGCTCAATATACTTCTAAAAGAACACCATCTGAAGAAGAAATGTCGGATCCATTTTGAATAAAATGAAAATGAAAATACTTTGTGAGGAATGTCAAAAGTAGTGCTTAGAAGGAAATTTTTACTATTCACTATACACACACACACACACACGTACACACATACACACACATACACACACATATACACATATATACACACACACACATACACACACTCATACACACACACATACACACACACATACACACATACATACATACATACACATACATACACACACATACACACATATGCATACACACACACATACACACATATACATACACACACATACACACATATACATACACACACATACACACACTCATACACACACACATACACACATACATACACATATATACACACACATTCACAGTCATACATACACACACACATACACACACACACACATACATAGTGAAAAGATGACAAATTTAAAATCATTAATCTAAGTGTCCTCGGGAAACTGGAAAAATTAAAGCCAATATATGCCAGAAGAAAAGGAACAATAGAATCTGAGCCTGGTGGCATGGGCCTGTAATCTTAGCTACATGGGAGGCTGAAGTAGGGGGCCCACAAGTTGCAAGCCTGCTGGGGCCACAGGATGAATCAAGGCTAGCCTGGGGCAACCAGAGACCCTGTCTCAAAATAAAATGAAAGAGGTGGAGGGGCAGGGACGGAGCTTAGCGGTGAAGACCCTTCAAAGCTAAAGCCCCAGGTTCCATCTGTGCCCTTACAGCAGCCACCAACCAGACAGACAGAAAAGAGAAAAGAAGAAAGCAATCGTATAAAAAGAGAACAGTGCAAAAGTCAGATAAAGGGAATAATACTAATTAGAATAGAAATCAATGAAAATTAAAGTAAAACAGCAACAAAAAACAAAACAAAACAAAAAACCCAAATCACAGAACCAAGCCAGTATTTCAGCAAGTCAGTGTTGAAATAGCAACCAAACCTAAAGGTGGTTCACTGAAAAAAAATCACCTATGAAGAGTTATGAAATAAGCTGTGTAATACGAAGAGGGCACAGCGTGGCAGCATTTAATTAGACCTATGCATTTCAAAAGGCAAACAGACAGTGCTCATTTAGAAGAAAAACCTGTCAACAGTCTGTAGGTAGGTGGTGAGATAAGAGGAAATTTTTCTCCATTTGCTTTTGAGATCTTTAATGAATATGTATTATTTTGAACATGAAAAAATGCTAGAAGCCAGGAGATGCTAATTTATTCTATTACAAAGTTGTTATTCTGTGATTTAGATTTTGTGACAAGAAATGACAAAAAGAGCTAAAAAATGTGTGGTACCCCGTTCATGTGTTTTTATGCCTGTCCAAGCTCGCAGGGGGCCGTGCCAGGAACTGGTCCAGAGGAGTGACTGCAATGAAACTGTGTTCAGCTGTATCCTTAGCGTTCAGACACCATGCAAAACAAGTGGCAGAGTCAGACAGAGATGCACATAGACACGCACAATGCACACATATATTTAGAGAGATAGGAAGGATATATAGGGACAGAGACAGAAGTGGGAGACACACACAGAGACGGAGAGAAGAGTGACACGTAGCTAGGGAGGCGGAAAGAGGGACGTAGGTGTGAAGAGTCAGGTGGAGACAGACAACGGGAGAGACAAAGTTAGGGAAAGGAAGAGAGAGTAAGCAAACAGGGTCCATATGGGAAATCATGCATGAAGTGTGATATGTCCAAGGCTCATGAAAAACATTCCTGATTTATTAAATCAATGGGGCCAGTTAAAATTATTCAAAAAATTTCAAGAGGCCTAGGGCCGTGGCATTTCTCAGTGAAATGCAAAGTATGGATCTTGGGTGAATGCCCATAAAGCAACTGAGCATCACTGGCGTGGGGTGAGCCGTCCACTGGGCAGCCTTTAGTGTGGACAAACTGAGCGCTGGGTGCCTGGTGCTGGCAGTGTTCTGGGCGTGGAGCGCTGGCCCCTCTCCACCTGGGTCAGGAGTCCCTCTAAGCCAGGCTCCCTGAGTTTGGGTCCAGTCACCACAATGCACCAGCTATGAATTTTAACTATGAGTGTGGGTCTACTTCTCTGAAGGATGGAGCCATCGTTGTTATCCAGGATGTCTGTGCACTTTAGAAAAGTGACACAGCATGTCCTGTGCACGGTGACATGCTCTGGGCATGTGCTTATTAGGTCTGTATACAGTCACATTGACTGTGAAGACTAGGATCATAGTCACCTCACCCTCGAGGCTAGTTTGCCACCAGATGACTTGTGGACTTGTATTGCCATCATAATAAAGTGGACCACATGACCATGATTTCCTTCTGTGACCTTCAATTTTCTTATCTGTAAAGTGAGGACAAGAGGCCGGCACTGACATCAAAACTTAGGGCTATCCTTCCTGGGACTGGGCGTAAATCTGGGAAGCCCTCTCACTGCTGCTCATCCCCCAGCCAGCTCGGAAAAGAATGTGTATTGGCCAGATCCCATTAGGCTACCCCATCTTACCTTCTTGTGGGCCCAGCTTCACTGTATGCGATTCACGCAGGATCTCTGCCACTGGCTTGCGGGTATAAAGGATGGTGGCACCACTTAGATTGACTCGGACCCGCTGGGGGCGGGAGGTGAGGTTGGTCAAGCACAGAGCCAGCCTCAGGTCCTGTCCGAGCACCGGTGGTTCCAGCACTTTGAATTTGCCGGTGATGCTGGGTCTGGCGGCAGGTTCCAGGAGGTCATCGCGCCAGAGACCACGCACACCAGCCCTGCGGATGCGCCTTCTTCTTCCACAGGCTTCCACGCTGAGCATTTTCTTCACGGCTTTGCTGTACACCTGCCTCTCCTTCCCGGATCCTGAAGGGAATGCTCACATCAGGGGCAGGCAGCACGTTCTCCCCCAACCCAGGTCCAGAGTCTGTTGCTCTGGACAGTACTACCTGTCACCACTTTAAATTCCCATGGCTTGTGGAGGCCTCATGCTGGAAGCCCAAGAGTCGTAGGGAGCCTTTTGCCAAATGCCCATGTTTGTATCTCTATTTGAATATACTTTACAACAGTTGCTAACACACCAAACTCAGAAAATTTCACATAAAAATGCAGATTTTCAGCATCTCTGACAACTAGGTAAAAAGAAACTCATTATTGGCACCATATGATGGGATGTTGATTTCATCTTAGGCCAAGGCCAACTCAGGACAAAAAAATCCCAAGACTCCCGCATTCTAAATTCCAGAAAGTCTCAGCAGATGGCAGACCAGCCCTCCTCACCCACCAGCCCACCCTGATGCCCGGAGGAGAGGACAAGAGTGGCTGGAGATCCCCAGCAGAGATGGAAACCAAGGGGTGCTGGTGCCTGCGGGGTGTGGATGCTCGAGAGAGTTGAGGCGAGGTTTGGGGTGTTTTCCACAGTTCAGGGTTGTCGTGGAAGTTTATTTTTAGTTATCTTTGAAATTGTTTTATGCACTGTTGGGTGAGTGGCTATCCTAGGTCTTGGCATTTTGTATTGTCTGCAGGTGTTGGATTTCTGTGGGGGATGTTTGATTGCTCATGATCTGCACATTGATATCAGTAGAACACCGAAGGAGTTCTGAATTAATAAGTACACCTGGGCTCAGATGATCGGGGTTTCACTATGGAGTCTGGCACTGGCCAGGATGGTGGTTCCCTCTGCTGAGGTCTGGCAGGGCTTCCAGGTCTGAAAATGCTTCCTTGTCTTCCTGGCTGAGCCTACACAGCAGTGTACTGCTACAAATGGCGCATCAATGTGGGGCAGGACATCAGGCCAGCTAACATCCAATGTGGAGACAAGGAAGAAGAGAAAGAAAATTTTGGACCTCACAGAGTCCTGTAAAGTACACTCAGGGAAGCTACCAGAGGATAGAGATTAAGGTATTAATTGAAAGCTCCTGAGGAAGAGGAGAGAAAGAAATAAGCCTCTATGAAGAGAAAAGGCTGTGAGATTAATAAATAAATGAGGGATAAAGCTCTGAGGTAAGAGACACAAAACGGAGGCCCTTAGAGATAAAGAATTCAGCTGGGAGCAGGAAAAAGTAAAGTTCTTACTGCTTTTCCTGATCATGGAGCCACTGCTCCCTCCTGTCGCTGGTGGTAGCATACTGTTTCACAAACTGAGTTTGTTCATGGCTTTTTGTGTGTGTGAAGCCCAAGTGGGTCTTGTGTTTGAGGTCTATGAAGACGGGTGCATGTTTACCTACAGGGGTGGTGAGAAAGAATGCCAAACCACCAGAATATTTCAGCTGGAAATTCTTCCCACTGGCCCAGGACCCCCTGCTGTTGGGGAAGCCACAAAAGTCACTTAGTTAAACTGAACAGTTTTTTCCCCCTGCAAACCCGAATAAGAGAAAGACAAGCTGTCCAGGCACTGGTAATGGTAATGAGAACTCCACCCACGAGGGAACCCTTACTGCGGACAAAGTGATCAGTGATTTTTCTAGCAAACCAGATTCTATCTTAAAACCTGGAAAGTGTTTCCTAAGAGTCAGCACACAGATACAACTGTTGTATCTCATGCTGGTAGAATCTCATGGTGGTGAGGTTGTATCTCATGCTGGTAGCCAAACTTGGTACTGTAAGAATCACTCAGCTGGTGCTGGTTTTGAAGGCATGAAGGGGTCTTTGGATAGCAGCTGAGGCTTAGCACCATGAAGAGAGGCCAGGAGAGGCCATTAGTGAAAGTATAGTCAATGTAGCAGTTGAAGGCCCGGATTGAAGGAGTCATGCAGAGAAGTTGAGGCTTGGCACCATGAAAAGAGCCCAGGAGAGGCTTTTGGTGAAAGTGTAGCTCAGTTGCAGCAAGGGACCCCAGCAGTTTTGAGATGCCAATACCATGGGATGACCATCAAGAACAGCAGCAGCAGTGGAGAGGAGCCAGCTGGAACCTGGAGGACAAGCTGTGTGTGCTGCAGAGGGCAGAGCCAGAGAAGTGATCCAAGCCCTTTGGAGGAGCCCAGAAGATCATGATTGAATTCCAGATAACTAGACATTGATAATGTTTTTCTGCTGTCCAAAGACATTGTGAAAAGCTTGATAGATGTTTGGTTTCATTTGGTCCTGTGCATCAGCAACCCTCATGATTGTTCCTCTTGTAAATACTTTTTGCTGGTGTAGTGTTAAATTGTGTTATAAAGGTAAAGCATTTTTGTTTATACAGAAAAGGGAAAATGTTGTGGAAGTTTATTTTTAGTTATGTTTGAAATTGGTTTGTGCACTGTTGGGTGAATGGCTACCCTAGGTCTTGGCATTCTATATTGTCTGCAGGTGTTGGATTTCTGTGGGGGATGTTTGATTGCTTATGATCTGCACATGGTATCAGTAGAGCACTGTAGGAGTTCTGAATTAATAAAGATGCCTGGGATCAGATGCTTGGGGTTCCATTGTGCATACAGCACTGGTCATGACAGTGGTTCCCTGTGCTGAGGTCTGGCAAGACTTCCACATGTGAAAATGTCTCAGTGTGGTTCATGCTGAACCGTACAGCAATGTTCTACTGCACAAGGTGGCTGGTAAGCACGGAGCACCCAACCACAGGAGGGAGACGGCCCCGGCAGCCTCCCCAGTCTTATGGAGCTTCTGATTACCTGAGTAGGGGCAGTGCCTGAAGGGCTCGCAATGGTGAGCACGCCAGCCCTGGCAGAGACGCCAGGCACAGACTCACTCTATCCTATAACCTGCCAGTGTCACTGCTCTGGCCTGTGCTCAGGGAGCAGCAGAGACAAGTGCTGGACTCTTAATCACTCTGCAGCATGTCTGAACAAGCATAAACGACTGGACATGAGGGTCAGAGTATCACCCTGTCCAGGAACCTGCTTCCCTGTGGGAAGAGGAGACACTCAGAGTGCAATGTTGGAGGCTGCAATGAGGGGAACAGTCAACTGTCTTGGTTTTGTACCCCGACAAACGCAGGTTCTTCTGTAAGCCAGGGACTAGGGCTACGGCAGAGGTCTGGGAGGTGACGATTCCGGTGGCTGCTACTGTTTTTTGCACTGTGCTCAGTCCGAGTTTCCTACTTGGAGGTTTCCTACTTCCATCCCTGCCATCTGTACTGCCTCCGGGATTACACTCTGTGCAGTTATCCCCCCATGTGCACACCGGTACAGCTGCTGGCATATGGCGAGGGCTGGAGGAAAGCTCGCCCAGAAGAGGTGTGCGGCAAGTGGAGATGGCAGGTGCTGGCAGCATAGCCAACGCTGAACTGCAGCTACTGTCACCACCCCCACATTTGGAGAGGATCTGTCCCAGGTTTCCATGATTTTCTGAAGCCCACAGACCAGCATGAGGAGGCTGCTAAAGGCTGTCCCATGGGCTCACCTTCTGGGTACTTGTAGAGGCCTGTGATGTCCACACGAGAGTCGCAGCCCACTGCCTTGGTGCTGATGCACCTGCCGACCTTCTTCGTGTCTGAGTACACACGCTCCCGCCTCTTGTCGTCATGCCATAGCCAGGTGATGTAGTCTGCGTTGACCTCGGCAAAGATGAAGGGGCCATCGTGGGCCAGATGCACGTCACCCTCACGGATGGCGCTGACTGAGGCAGGGCCGCACTGGAACATGCCTGGGCAGGAAGGGTAGCATGAGCAGTGTGCTGGCAAGGGGGTCTGGGTCCACCCAGTGAACCTTACCTTCACTCTCCTCTTGGGGTGTGGCATCCAGAACCTGCCAGCCATCGTAGGACGGGCCTAGGTCCTGTCGCGCAAACCAGCTCTCATTCCAGACATGGAAATTCCTGCCGGAGACACATGGGTGTGGCAGCTGTGTGCGTGCTGTGGCCCAGAGAAGGGAAGTCCCCAGCAGTACTGAAAGAGCAGCCAGTGCTCGGGCTGCAGCTCATGAGCCACTCATTCACCCAGGCTGATACACACACATTCACAAGCGTGTGTGCACGTATGTGTGTACACATACCAACGACCTGCTTTCAAGACACCAGAAACTCAACTTCAGGTAAGACCAAAAGATCCAGCCTTCACACAGCTCACACTCTCTGGTTAATGTAGGTTAGGCCGGTTTGTAACTCCTTATGTAGACCAGGCTGATCTTGGACTCCAGATTTTCCTTTCTGAGCCCCTTGAGTGCTCGAAGGACAAGCATGGGCTGCCATGTTGGTCAGAAAGTCAGAACATTGTAGTAGCAATGACTGTTTGTGTGTTTTTATGTATGTGTATGGGTGAGTCTGAGTGTATGTTTATGTGTGCGTGTGTGTGTGCATGGAAGTATATGTGTGTATGCATTGTGCATAAGTGTGTGTGTTTACGTGTGTGCACGCTTGCTTGTTTGTATGTGTGTGTGCTCATATGTTCCTGTGTCTGCATGATTGCATGTTTGTGGGTATTTGTGCCCTGTGTGTATGAGTTCTTGTATGTTGGTGTATGCTTATGTGTCTGTGTGCTTTCATGTTTGTGGATTTTTGTATTTATGTACCTTCCTACTTGTATGTTGATGTATGCTTTGTTTTTGTATGCTTACATGTATGTATGTATATGTGTATGTGTGTATATGAATGTCTGTGTGTGGTATATGTGTGTGTGTGTCCTTGTGTATATATGTGTATGTTTTCATTTTAATGAAGAAGACAACATGGGAAAACAGGGAGCCTCAACCACTATCATAAATTCTGTGAAGAAACTGAGGGACTGGTACTAGAGAATGGCTGCTGGAGACCTAACCTAGGTAAATGACATCTAAGATGAGGCCTATTTCAAATGAATTAGTCAGAGAAAGATAGAAGGGAACAGTGTTCTGGGTAGGACGAATAGTATTTACAAAGTCCAGGAGACAGGAAATTCTTAGTGTTGCTCAAGAAGTAGGAAATGTGTAAATATCTTGGGCATGATAGCGGGAGGGTAGGCAGGATGTAGGCTGCACATACGTTATGTAGGTCTTCGTGAGGGTCTTGACTATATTGAACCTCCTTTGCTCACAGGGAGAATATGAGATTAGGAACAGTGCTGTTAATCCCACAAGGCCACACAGGAAACAAGCAGCAGTGGGAACCCAGGACCTAGTTTTACTGAGCTGGTGTTAAGATGGCAGCAAAACAAAAATGGGAAAAATATGTTGATAAGCAATTGGGGCAAAATGGGGCTAGCACCATCAGGAAGAAATGTCTGTATGAGGAGAGGAGAGAAGGATCCAGCAGCACTCAGGACCGGGCTGGGCAACCCCTGACCCCGATGGTGGCCTGGGACCTACCACATGCTGTCTTCTGTCAGGTCCTCCAGAGTCCGGCCAAAAGAATCCACATATTTGTCCACACTCAGATTGCCATCGGTGTCATGAGCTGAATTGAAGTTGGATACCACCCTGGTCGCGATCCCCAGGCACCTGAGCACTGTGGAGCAGAGGGCCAGATCTAGAGGGGGGTGCCCAGCCTCCTGCAGGCTGCTCCGCCTCTCTGGCCTCAGTTCCTAGTTTCTCCACTGTGGCTCTCCTTCCTCAGGGCCATCGAGTCCTCTTCATTCTCTCAGAGGGCTTCTGGAGATGCTATTGTCACCCTCACCTGGGTGAGCAGGGTCTGACTACACAGGACAATGCCTTGTACGTTTCTGAGGGGATCTGAGGGCCACAGGAACAACCCATGACTCTCAACAGGATAGAGGCAGATGGAGGAAGGATTTATGTCAAATGAAAGATCAAAATGTCAAATAAATGAACTGTTTGGTTTTGCTCTTCTTTAACCATATTTCTATTTCCTCTTCATTAATGAAAACTGATTGCAGATATGCAAATCTATGCAAATGCATGCAAATCAAGGAGACCCTGTGCTGATGAAAAGCCCTTCTTTCCATACCTGTGCACATGACTCCAGCGAAGACCCAGCACTGGCCATATTTGACTGGCTTGTACCTGCTCTTGAACCACTTCTGCAGGATGGCCACACTGCCGCGCCAGTTCAGTGGGCTGGTGCCTCCGCCATATTTGCCCTGCCACTGGCCTTGCACCACACCCCGGTCATTGTTGCTGTTCACCTGAGCAGAGAAGGTGTGAATCAGTCAAGGGCAGGTGTCTCTACTTTCACTGTAAAATCGTCTCCAGACTTTGTAATCCCAAGTCAATGGGGTCATCTGTTGCCTTTGAGTTGCCTGAAATCAGGGCATTCTGTTTTCTTAAAATATTTATTTATTTATTTGTGTGTGTGTGTGTGTGTGTGTGTGTGTGTGTGCAGAATGTAGAGGATATGATTAGCATGCAAGAGGCCTAGGATCTGATCTCAATCACCTTCCAAACACAAAACTAAAAAAGCCTACTTTTTATACTACTTATAATTTTCAGTTATCTTTAATTTGGATAGTCTGTTGTCAAAAGCCATCTATGATTGGGGAGCATTTCCTACTTTCAATATATGTATGTTAGTTAAGTTTAGGGCTATTAGTGGTACTGTGATCATAGAGGCAGCCAGGGGCCTACTGAACGCTTACTCTGTGTCAGTCACTGCTCAAGGATTTTAGAGAGATGGTTAACTTGCTTTAAGTCTATAGTGTAAAGTCCTTTATCCTCCTTTATTTTTTCAAAGGAGAAAAATAAAATTCAGAACAATTAGGGGATCTGCTCAAATCAATTAGCAAAGGAGTGATCCACAAGTTCAGGACTTAGACTTGAAGCCTGCATGGCTGTGACTAGGCTGCAGAGTACAAGGTTTGGGATCTTTCACTGGTGTTGACTCTGATATCCTTCTGAGGTCTTGTGGGAACTGAGAGCATCTGAGAAATACAGCTTTACTTTAAGAATCCCATGACCTTGACAACTGCATGGAGTAGAGGCTGCTATTAATAATAGACTCTTCCAGAGGACCAGGAAATCTGCTATAAGATTGTGTCTCCTCAAAATGATAGGGAAGCTTCACCATGATACTTCAACAGTATGGCTGCCTAAATAGGACCTGAAGTAGTACAACGCCCATAGACATGCTAGTGTGGAAGTGGGAAATCTCCCAGGGCCCTACCCACAGACAAAGAACTACGACAACTAATGATGAGAGCAGGAGACACAGTCTTCCCCAGGGATGAGTTTCTGATTTGTTATCCAGTACTAAGTGGTCAGGTCTGAAATCATATACATACAAGTAACACTAATCAGACTAGCAGCTTGTATTCATATATTTAAATATTATATATTTAAGCATCACACACACACACACACACACACACACACACACACACACACACACCAATAACAACAGGAGAAACTGAGGCCATGATTTTGAGATGGAGCAAGCTGGCATGGCACACAGGAGGGATTGGATGGCAGAAAGGGAAGAGGGATAATGATGTAATTGTATTTTAATTAAAAAACACAAAACTAAAAACAGTAGGCTCTCTTCTTGCCTTTTGCAGCATGTGACCTCTGGCTTATGATCAGTTAAAGTAGGCATTCCTTCCCTGGAGAACTGGGGTCCTTTTGCCTGAAATGTCCTGGGACTGCTTTGCCCACAGAAGTAAGCTCACTGTCCAGTCCCAGTTTCTAGTCCCCTACAGCCTGGAGGCCTTGAGTGAGGGTTGGGAAGTTCAGCAGACATGGCATGGAACTGCCAACCACCAGAGCCAAAAGGCTTGAGATATACAACTCTACCTAACCACATTGGGCATCCACAGCCATCCAGGAACACCCCCCCAACCCCCCTGGAGAAGCATGTGAGAGCTGGGGCAAGCCAGTCTCATGGTATCCTGCCAAATTCTTGGCCTACAGAACTGAATGTAACACAGATTTGGTAGCATAGAGTTTGGGTGTGGTTGGTTATGCAGCAATACGGAAAGCAAGAGGGGACTTGGTGAGATTCTATATAAGGATGACAGGGGGCTCCTTACCATGGCACTGATGATCCTGGTGACATAGACTGGGTTGTGGCGGTGGGACACATCAGTAGCTGGGTCATCCTGATGACTAGGACTTCGGTCCAGGATGGAGAGGCAGATGTCCAGGATGTCCTCTTCAAACTGTTCCCAGAGAAGCTGTACTCAGAGGCCAGAGACTTATCGAGGCCCTCCTGTAACCCCACCTGATCTGTTGCTTGTGTCTATGCCAGTTTGTACCAAATCCCTCTGGGGACATGAACAATCTTTCTTCAAAGGGTCACCAGAAGTTCAACCTTCCCGTGCCTTTCCCATGATTCCTCATGATGGCTCTTGAACCACCTCGATGACAAACCCCTTTACGGTTTCATGCACATCTGGATCAGCTGACAAAGTGGAACAGCTGGGATTTTCCATTCAAATTTCCTCTGAGAATCTGGAAGGTTTAGCAACCCTGGGCTCCCATGGTAGAAAGAGGCTGTGGCTAAGAGTGGTAACTCTTTAGATTAGTGGTAACTTCCAGTGTATTGTTGCTGATTAGTTACTAAGCCCTTAGTGCTTTTGACCCTCACCCTGTCTGGACAGTCAAGTGGTACCTGGAGCCTAGGCATGCAGAGTCCTTTAGTAGATTCTATACTTCCTTAATTTCTATTCCTGGTTGCTTTGGCTGCTCCCCATTCTGGGCCCTGGCACAGCGAATGGTAGTTGAGTGAATGAATGAATGGATTTGCCTGCCTTAAAAGTTAGCCTGGCTTGGCCCTCCTAGGAAGAGGTGGGTAGACAGAAGTCTCCTAGGCCGCCTTTACCGCACCCCAGCCCATGTCCACCCCCTCTGGTTGTGCCCCTGAAGACCTGCCCGTAGTTCCAGCCCTGGGCTCGGATGTGCTTCTCCACTCCTCGGAAGATGATGCCACTGTCGTTAAGCACGTACTCCTGTCTCTCCTCCTCTGAGTCCAGAAACACATCATCCTCTGAAAAGCAGTCAGCAGGCGCCATGTAGGCTGGGGCTTGGTCTCTACTGGCCAGGGAAAGCCTAGCAATATGACAGAGTCTGAAGGCTGACCCGGTCAGGACAGGCCAAGTGGCTTACTGGCTCCAGGTCCTTCTCTGCTAAGACTCATCTTTTCTGGGTGCTTTTTTCCCCAAACAGGGTCTGACCCCTTGAATCTTGATATGGTTGATGTCCCACCTTGATGCCAACAGCATATTTTCTAATTAATAAGGTCCTGATCCTAGTTACTCCGTGTTGAGGCCTTGTGGTGTGACTTGCATGTTGCAGCGCTAGACGGATGAATTCCTACCACATCTGGGAGGGTTCAGCACTGTCATTACCTCGCAGGTGTGGAGTCCCCTCACCGAGGCTGCAGCTTACAGAGTCTCCTGCTTCCCCTCCCCCACTAGCTCTTACCCACTCATGAGCCTCTCCTACTTTTCTCAGCCTCCTCTAGCTCCCTGCCCCTCTTGCATAGGCCCTATTGAAATGCCTGATATTGGGGCCCTCTTCCTGGTCCTGGCTCTTGGCTTTTGTCTTCCTATCCCTTAACTTGCTTTCAAGGCTCTCCCAGGTAAGTCCACCTCAGGATGGCTTTCAGGGGACCCCCCCCAGACTGGGGACCCCAGTCTCAGACGTGGCAGTTCCTACCTGGGCACCAGGGATTGAACAGGAGAATAAACTGGCCCAGTTTGCGGTCGCTGTGTTTCCGGCGGGAAGAGGCCCTGGCACTCAGCTGGTATCGGCCAATGACTGCATTGGGAGGACTGGAGAGGCTGACGGTGATGGTGTTCTCTGTCTGTTCCCCCTTTGCAGCTGTCCAGGTGTCACCTGTTTCTAGCTCTGCTGTCTGGAATATGGCTTTGGTGTGGAGAGCCTCGGATGCGTGGGGCCCTGGCAGGGAGGGGTAGGGTTCAACGGACTCTGCCTCCTAAGAATGTTTGCTTTAGAGAAGTGGGAAAGCCATAGGCCTAGAAGCTCAGCCTTTATCCCCTAAATTCTGCAAGGCTGTAAAAGGAAAGGACTGGGCAAGTTCAGGGAGCCCAGGGACAGAGTGGGCACCTCTCAGCTGCCCTGGCTCCCAACCCTCCCTTGGGCAAAGGCGAAAGCGGCAGCTGGCCTCTTATCTGGCCGGAAAAGGAAAGAAGAATTTGGGCCCCAGAAGTGCCTGACTAGTTTCCATGCCCGTCCAGAGCCTGGATTCCTTGGCATACACGGGGCTCCAGAAAGATCACCTCACCCAACTGGCTGCTGTGTGAAGAGCACACACACTTTCCCCTGGAAACTGTTATCAGAGGCTCCCAGGCCCCAAGACCCAACCAACTCCTTGGGGCCTTACTTCCCCCTAAAGCCTGGGACACTGACTGAGGAATCTCAAATTACCAGTCATAAAATCAGCAGTCCTCAGACCACCAGGGGTTCTGCAAGGCCAGTTACCTGTCTCCACAGTGAAGATGAAGGCCTCCTCGCTATCCAGGACTCCACTCAGATCCAGGGTGAGACTGAATAACTGGCCCCTTCGAACCACCAGCTCAGGACAAGGGTAATCTTGGGTGTGGTGAGCAGCACCATTTTCTGAATGCTGCCAGTCCACCTTGGTGACTCTGACCCCTGAGCAAGGAGAGGAGAAAGTGAGGCCAGGCCAAGCTTCTGAGGAGACTTATACCTGTACCTGTTCTGTCTTCCATCAGCTCCACCCTCTCAGTGCTGGTCCACCTATTCATGACACAGCGTGGCTCTGTTGTCAACAGCGCTTCCATTCTGTAACGTTCCTGTAATACTAGGCCTTTAGCTCAACAGAGGCAGGTGGAGCTCTGTGAGTTTGAAGCCAGTCTGGTCTACATAGTGTGTTCCAGACCAGCCAAGGCTACATAGTGAGACTCTGTCTCAAAACAACGACAACAACCAAACAAAAACAAAGACCCCAAGCCCAAAACTAACAAACCAAGCAAGAGACCCACACAAACAAAATGCAAAAATATGGAAGTTAAAACTAGAATGTTGCTTCTTGTTCAGATTCACCCGAGAACATGGAAGCACTACCTCAACTGTTTGGCTCTTGTCTGGAGGTCTGTGAATAGCTAAGAAAGTCTACTTTGGTCTAGTATTTCCTTACTACGGCCTCATTCTTTCCTATTGGAATGATAATGTATATTCTCTGCTACCATATGGTGGAACTATGTAATTTGCCTTTTGATTGTACAGAGAGATACAATTAAAAGGTTGCCTTAGTCTCAGAAGAGACTGGGCCTTTAAACAGAGTTGATACTGTGAAAGGCTATGGGGACTTTTAAAATTAGATCAATACATTTTGCATTATGATATGTCCAAGGAGTGGAATATGGGAGTTTGCATGAGAAATTCCTCAGTCCTTTGAATACGTGGTCCCCAGCGGGTGGCGCTGTTGAGGAGGTTAGGAGGTGTGGCCTTGTTGGCTGGAGTAAGTCACTGGGGATGGGTTTAAGATTAAAAACCTCACACCACTTCTAGTTTTCTCTCTCTGCTCTGGGCTTGTGTTTGAGTTTGTGAGTGCTCTCCTCATGCTCTGGCTGCCATGACAGCTGCTTGCTGCCATGCTTCCTCACTCTGATGGGCTCTTAACCCTCTGGAACAGTAAGTCAGGTAAACTCTTCCTTTTATAAATTGCTTTTGGCCACAGTATTTTATATTAGCAGCAGGAAAGCAACCAATACAATAGGTAAAAATGTCTACCTTTTTAAAGACTCTAGTACAATAGTTCTTAACATGTAGGTCATGAGCCCTTTGGGGTTCCAACAACCCTTTCACAGGGGTCACCTAAGACCATCTGCATATCAGATATCTACATTATAATTCACAACAGAAGCAAAATTACAGTTATGAAGTAACAATGAAAATAGTTTTATGGTTGAGTCACCACAACATTAGGAACTGTATTAAAGGGTCACAGCACTAGGAAGGCTGAGAACCAGTTCTCTTGTACCTTTAGATAACCTTCACAAAGTTTTTTTTTCCCTTTTTTTAAGCTCAAGGGCCATTTTATTAGAATTTGAAAGAAAACCAACAGTAGAGGCAGAGGCAAACTGTCAATCTCAGTAGCGCTGGGAGGAGGGAGATACAGAAGAGGAAGAGGGAAGCCACGCCTCCTCGCTTAGGTTCCCAGAAAGCAGGTGCACTCAGCAGTGGACATTGAAAGCCACTGTGGAAAGGGGCAGGGTTCTTCAGAGAAACAGTGAGAAGGCACAGAGTCAGGGAAAACATGCTTAGGCTTAGAGAAAGATAGAAGGAAAGGCTATGTTTTCTGAGTTAGAACTGGAAAAGTGGACTGGTTTAGCATGTTGTCAGGAAAGAAGCTATTAGGGGTTGTCTGTGTAATCTGTTAGTTAAGGGAAAGTAGCAGATTAAATTTTCCGAAGGTAGTTGCAATATTATCTCTCGTCACACAGATTACATTACTTATATGATGTTGACAGTCCTCTTGTTGGGAAGCAAGGTGAAGCAAGGTGTCTAGAACCATGCCTGAATCTGAAAGACTTGTGGCAAGACAGGAATGATACACTGACTTCCAAGGCTGGATCACAAGCGTTGGTACCTTCTTCCTGGTTGCCTTCATTGCTTGTTTTTGGTAGGCAGCCACCATGAGGTCAAAGGGCCCATGAAGAAGCCATGTGGAGATGAAGCAAAGCTTTCAACCTCTAACCTGCTTAACTTCCAGTTGACAGACAACTCAAACTTGGCACCCATGGGAGGGGGCCATCTTGCGAGCACATCCATTGCTCTCAGTTATGCTGCTTCAACTGGACCAAACCAGGCAGAGAGCAGCTGTACCTGCTGAGTCTGCCCAAATTGCAAGAGAATGATTGCTTTATCTTAAGCAAAGTATTTAGGTAGTTTGTCACACTACCATAGATAAATGGAAACACAGAAGGGGCCACGTTTCTTTTCTTCAGGCCATCTGGGTTGGAACCATTGGAGGAACCCGGGAAAAGATTAGCTTTAGATTGGGCTAGGCTGGAAGTTCTGGTCTGATGCCTGACTAGGGATAATGGCTGAACATGTGCGGAGGAACCCAATGCTCAAGTATCCCCCAGGGTCCCTGAAGCTCCTGGGATGGTGAGCGAGCAGGAAGGCCTATGTTTAACTGAATTTCTTTGTGGCAGGAGCTGAAAACATTGCCAGGAGCTTTCCTATGGCCTTACTAGGTCTCACATTAGCCATAGTAGCTCTTGGGCGTGCGTAGGCCTAAGAAGTCCTTGAACTTTGAGTTTGGGTTGCCTCTGTATAGTCTGAAAATATAGACAGCAATCTTCCTGTGCCTCATGTATGCACTTCCCAAGTTTGATACCAGCCGAATTGAAGAGCCACTATCAACACAGACCTCCAGCTACCGACATGGGAGGAGATGGAAAGAATCAGGTTTCTCATTCAAGGGCACTTTGGATGTGTGGCTCAGATATCCATGTTACTACTTTCTAGCCCAGCCTGTGAGGTTATAAGACGAAAAAGGACACTCAGTTTTCTTAAATAGATGAGTCAGGAGTAGGAAATAAGGTTTCTGGGAGGTAAATTTTCTCATCCCTGTCATGTCTCAGATTGGATATAAGTGGGGTGGGACTTGATGAGCGTTTACAGGTCCTGCAACATGGGCTCAAGTTCCAAGAAATTTGTCATATTTTCCTATTTCCTTGTTTCCTATTTCCTATTTCCTAGATCAAACCAGCTCCTGTCACCTTCTGAGGCATCCTCGTCCTTATCACAGATAAGAGGGTGGGTTGAGTCAGAATCACCATAATCATTAACCCTGAATCTCTGAGAGCATCTCTCTCATAGCTGCCTAGACCAGGGTCAAGTCCTTAGCTGACCCACCTATCTCCCTCTCTCCCTTCCTTCCTTCCTTCCTTCCTTCCTTCCTCCCTCCCTTCCTTCCTTCCTTCCTTTCTTCCTTCCTTCCTCCTCCCTCTCTTTTTCTCCCCCTCTCTCTTTCACTGACAGAGTTTCATGAAAGCCAAGATTCCTTTAGATTCACTGAGGGAATGTATCCAAGGATGACATTGAATTCTTTTTAAAAATTATACATATTGAGATTATAATAAATTTTATCATCTCCCCCAACTTCCTCCCCCAAACTCCTCCCATAAACCATATACCCCTTGTTCTTTTAAATTCAAGTCATCTTTTTCTTTAATTGTTGTTACACACACACACACACACACACACACACACACACACACACACTCCTAAATATATAAATAGAACCTGCTCAGTTTTCATGATGTTACTTGTAGATAAACCTTGAACTCTTTATCCACTCTTGCTTTCACCTCCTAAGTGGCAGGTGTCTTTGCCACTTTGCCACCTGTCTCCCTCAGCTGAATACCTTTAAAAAATATTGTTATGAGCACATGTGTGCACATGATGTGCATTTGGCATGCGTATGCCTGGTTACTGTGCGGGGAAGGCATGGGTGCCATAGCACATGCGTGGAGGTCAGAGAACAACTTTGCAGAATTGCTTCTCTCCCTGCCCCTCTACATGGCTGCTGGGAATACAACTTAGGGCGCCAGGCTTGCACAGTGAGCTCCTTTGCTGCATGTACTTCCTGAACCATCTCCTGGCCTTCCACCAAATTTTTGATGGTCCCAGCTTGCAGCCCTTGAAGAGGTGGCTTACCCACCTTGACATGTTAGCAAGCTTTTCCTCTTGCTAAGCCAATATCTGTGTTCTTTCCATTTCTCCCCATTTCCCCTCCAATACTTCTCTTCTTTTTACTCCTTGGTGGTTTCTCGGTGATACTAACCTAGAAATCATGACCTGCAATCTCATGTCCCATGAGATGATTTATACCTCTTCACAACCCAGGAGTCGCTGTCCCTGTCTCTGTATGCTCCTTAGGGGACCTCAGTAATTTGGACCCATCAGCATCATCAACCCTCTGACCTGCCAGGGCCAGTGTGAGATGATGGTCAGGATGTGGTGAACAGGGAGATGTGAGAAAGCCACCATTCTGGTGATGACATCCAATTCTATCCTAACTAGCGTCTCCCCTAGTTCCCAAGGGAACAGTGAGACAGAAGGCATGGGGAAGGATTGTACAGAGAGCAAGGTAAAGGAGGAGGCGGACACATGCGCAGGTTATAGTTTGTCATGCCCGCTTCATCTCAGCTCAGGCACTGTTGTCTGAAACCAAAGCTTCCGTCTACAACCTGTGTTCAAGGATGCTTTAGACTTGTTTGTTTCTGTGTTTTCTCCTCTGCACTAAGAACTCCATGAAGCTCAGTCCTGGTTCCCTTCCTCCCTGGGCCCTAAGAACCTGGGTTAGGGTTTGGAACTTAACAGATGCTCAATGAATTTTAGATAAGTGGATGAATCTCTCTCTCTGCCCCTTGGATGGAGTATGACAAGGAACCAATGTTTACCAGCAATCTGGGCCCACCATTGGAAGATCAGAACCACCCTATCAGCTGCCCGTGTCTTGCTCACCCCTAACCCCCTCACTCAGGAGTCCTATACCAAGCTCTATCTTTTCCTCTAACTTTGATTTTGTTTTTTCAAGACAGGGTTTCTCTGTTGTAATTCTGGCTGAGTCCTAGAACTCACTCTGTAGACCAGGGTGGCCTCGAACTCACAGAGATCTGCCTGCCCCTGCCTCCTGAGTGCTGGGATTAAAGGCGTGTGCCACTTCCTGGCTTTCCTCTAACTTTTTACTCTTGCAGAATCATGGGACAATCAGCAGGGTATCCATGTTGTCTCTGATAAAAATGGAAGACCTGCTGCTAGTTCCAGGTAGGACCTGGGCAAGCTGCTTCCTCCCTCTGGGCCTCAGTAATTCTATCTGGGAAATGACCTTACAGTTTGGGGAGTCTGTGACTAGCTGCTGGAACAAGTATCTCTGGTCCCTAAGTTTTCCTCTTGACTGTCTACTCAGAGTTCACTGCTGTGCACAGCTTACACAGCTCCTTGCCAGTGCCAGGAAGGGGCAGGGACAGGCAATACCTGACCTGGTTGACAGAACCGAAGTCCCGAGGACAAGGAAAGCATGTTACCAGCCCCTGGGCCTCTTCCCTCAGGGATATGCAGGGCAAGCTTCCAATCCTGGGTCCAGAACCCACAGAGCCTAGGCCAGAGGCTGTGCCCACCAAGCAGAGAAAGAAGGGAATATTAGAGCCCTGAAGCCCCATAGGCACCCCTCAGCCCCCTGGCTTTCCTTTTTCCTTCCCTTTTCTTTCTCGTGGCCTTTCCTTGCATTTTGGCCAGCTATGAACATAGGCTCAGAGGTACACACCTGAGTCTCAGTATAGGTTTTACTCCGTGCTGGCTGTGTGGGCTGAGGAAAGTGAGTGAACCTGTCTGAAACTCAGTCTCTTGGCGGAAGCAGGGTCCTGATAATTCCTGTCACCCATTTTTGGAGGATTAAATGAAATAACCTACAGTATCAAGAACATCACCTGACAAGAACTAGGAGCTCAGCAAGCATGTTGTTAATCACGTCGTTTGCATCGGTATTAATGTATTACCTTCTGGCTGCCGCTCCAGTGTTCTGCCAATTAATGCCATTCTGACTCATGCACTTACTGCCTATGTGGCCCTATGAAGATTACTGGGCCTCTCTGAGGTTCAGATTTCCTTCCCAGGAAGTGGTGGCTGTAGCACCTTCCTCCTATGCTTTGAGAAGCATTAAGTAATGTAGGCGGTGACCAACTGCACCAGTTAAACGAGGAGGGTTCGAGACTGGAAGGGGAAGCCATTAACAAACACTCTAGAACAACAGGCTCCAACCAGAGGGGATGGTGTCCCTGGGTATGAGACACTTAGCACAGTTTGGGATCCACAGCTATGAGCTCTGTAGATGGTCCCCCCACCCCCACCCCCACACACACTGGTTTTCTTTCCATGCTCTCTTATTCAGCTCTGGCTGAAGTCATTGCCCTGCACCCTTGGAACAATTTTTAGCTCATCCAATTCAATCCATTCTGTTGCTATGGAGACACCGAGGCTCCAAGTGGGCAAGGGACCTCTCCTAGTGCATGAGTGCCGACACTTCATTTCTCCAGCTCCAGGAGCAAGAGCTCTTAGGACAGACCATTGCACTTCAGGTTGCTCTCAATTGGCCCTCACCGCCACTCCTGTCCCTGCCAACCTCATTCCTTCCTCTTCTAGCTTATGTCTTTACCAGCTGTCCTTTAGGATCAGCAGAACATAGAGTCCTATGTATAGGGTTGTGTCCCACCCACTCGCTCTCTGCTGTGATCTCCACACCTACCCTAGACTTCCACACCACGATGACACCACAGGGCTAAGATGACTCTCTGTCTCAGCCTGGTGTGGCACCTAGTGAGATTGAGCACAGAAACCCCGCTGAAGCCGGTGACATCTTCCAGACTCTGGCCTCAGTATAATCGTTTTTTAATGGGCCCCATTAGACTCTGCCCTTAGTATGCATCATGACCGCCTGAGCTCCATAGCTAAATGAATCATTGGGGAGTTGCCTAAGGCCTTCTTAGGGCTACTGCTTAATCTCCCTTTCCTTCCTGGTCCTGTTGGAAGCCAGTGCCTCTCACATAAGTAGACAGTGGCCCATCAACTTCATTCAGTGTTTACTAAGCCAATCCTACATGGAGCGTTTCATCATCTCTTAGAATTTCTGAACTGAAAGGTTATTATAATTCATTGCATTTTCTGATCAACTGGCAGTAATACTGAAGATCCACGCTGAAGAGAATTCTGGGGTCAGAATCAGGCTTTGCAGGGAAGAGTTCTGGAACCAAGTAGTGACGTCTGCCTACAAAGGGCAGGAGAGAGGGTCTTTTTTGAAGAGGACATATTTGCTATCAGGCTCTGGTGTCTCGGTTATCCATGCTCTGAGGAGGGAACACTCCAAAGAAGCCGGGAGGAACCAGACAGCCTGGCAAATTGAATTCAGTGCAACATTCAATTTATGTATTATGAGTCCTCTGTTTTTTTCAGTCCACATGAGCTATTGTATGGCAGAGGGAGGTACTCTGGATCCCTCCCCAGCTGGCCCGTGAGGTCATTTGTATTATAATTCCCATGGTTCAGATGAGGCACCAAAGACAAATCTTCCTGCTAAAGGTCATACGATTCTTTTAATCTCAGAGTGAATAGCTCTTGTCCTCAAGTGCATGGGTTCAAATTAGGAGAGAACATGGCTCAGAAGGTTCCTCGTGAGGCTTCTTCCTATGTTCTTTTTCTTCCTTCCTCATCTGGCCCATGGTCCCCAACTATGTTCAGGAATGTCTCTGAATCTGCACAGTGCGTGCGTGCGTGTGTATATGTATGTGAATCCTTCCCTCTTGTTTCAGTTCCTGCCTCTTTCAGTTCATTGAAGCCTGTGAAGCAGGTCTGGCTCTTGCTGAGCCTTGGCCGTGATTCACAGGGTGGTTTGGAGCATTTCTTGATGACTCTGAGAGAGTATCTTGTGGACTAACCAAATCAAAAGTCCTAACAAGCAATGATCCAAGTTTCATCCCAAATAGCCACCCTCTCCTCCCGGGTGTGAAAGCAGCATAGGTCTCCTGAGGTCCCCAGCCACTGCTTACTCACCTGCCATGCAACAGCCAGAAGGACTCCTTGTCTCTGTGCAGCAGTGTGTAGATTGTCAGGACCGTGTGCCAGAATCTCAGGTCAGATGCGCATTGGCGAAGAACATCTCCGGGCACTCCTGGGCAGCCCAGGCAGGGCTCAGAAGAGGAGGCGTGGCCTCCTCACCCCAGCAATGACACCCAGGAGACACA
Source organism: Cricetomys ansorgei (assembly GCA_026225945.1). NCBI lineage: Eukaryota > Metazoa > Chordata > Mammalia > Rodentia > Nesomyidae > Cricetomys > Cricetomys ansorgei. The sequence continues at coordinate 29,690,505 of JAMJFZ010003875.1, read as the reverse complement.
TAATCACCCAGTAATTGCCTTGGTTTGCACCTAGAAGGTGTCCGGTGTGGGAGTGGCTCTAGCTAGGATCCTTTTGAAACACGGACTACAGTACAGGAGGAACAGGCCCAGGAAGGAAGCAGACCAGGGAGAGTGGGAGGGAGCTAATGTTGCTATGGTCAGCCACTCTTACCACTCATAGCCCTCAAAAATACCTGGGAGCTCAGAGCCACTGGAAGGCACATGATGCAGTGTCCGGACAGGAGTCTAGGCATCATGGCGCCTGGTCCAAGCTTTCTCTTTTCTTCCAGGCAAGAAGAGAAGAGTCCTGGGGCCACAGCTGCCCTTTAGGTCCATAGGCACTTGCTTGTGACCCTCCAGGGACAGCACTCAACACCCATGCCCTCTGCAATACCTGCATACACCCAGCACAGGCCTCACTTCTGCTGAGGAGCCCTGAGGTGCAGAGCACAGCTTTGAACCCACATAGTCTGTTCTGAAGCTCAGATCCTCCACATCATTGAGCCTTAGCAAAGGGAATACACTTGCTTTATTACTAGGGCTCCTAAGAGAGTTATTACCATAGATAGATAGTGGGTAGAGACAGATGCTTTGGAAGCTAGACTTCACTGTTCCTCCTCAGCAGATACTGGGTGCTTTCCTCATCAGAACCTGGGAGTTGGGGCATTCCTCTGGCGCATCTGTCTCCTTCGATGTGTGTAAACGTTCCTTACCTATATGGGAGGTCTGAGCGTTGAGGCAAGAAGACCGTGTTGCGAACACCTGGTATACCTACCTGGGGAAGACTCTTGGCTTTGGACATCCTGCAAGGCTTCCCTAACACAGCTCACCTTCTGGGAGGAGGGCACAGTGCTCTGGATTCTTAGGAGGGAGTAAATAAGAAGAGAAATGCTCATCCTTTGGTTAAAAGCCAAGGCTGATCTGCTAATTCTCTGAGCCGGCTCCAGCCTGATCCTTGCATCTCTGTGACTCTGGGCAAGGCTGCCCCGCTCAGAACCTTGTGGGATCTCTAGTTATAAACAGAATAGATAGTATTAATTTTTAGGGTTGTTCTAGCTTAGAGATTCTGAGCCTCAAAACTCTCTGATTCTAGCCTTCTAAAATTTTATGCAAAGCTAAATAGAGGAATTTTATTTTTGCAGAAGCTGGTTAGGAAGTTTCTCTTTGAAGGGGAAATGCTTTAATGGGGGACTTGAGCTCTGAGAGCCCTGGTGTGGGCTGAACCAAGGCAGGAGGGGCAGGATCTGTGAGAGACACTCAAGGGGGGGGAGGTGGGCAGATAGTGGGATGCCTGTCTATGTGATTTGACTATCCAGGGATCACCCAAACACTCAGGGGAGTGTACAAAATGTCAAAAGTGGTTTGTTTGTTTGTTTTTTTTTTTTGCTTCAGTGCTTTTTTGAAGAAAGTGCCAGAGAGGTCGAGTTCTGCTTGGTGCAATGCGGACACATTTAATGGGCCATTTTCAGGCCCACGTTGCCTTGTAATTAACTTACTCCTGGCACTAGCCCAGGGAAGGTCCTCTGCTAATGCCCTGCAGCCAGCTGCCTAGGTGGAGTAGGAGCCCTAATGAAGCTGCTCTTCAGCCTGGTAGGGTCAGGCTCCTCCCCACTAATGACAGTCTTACTCAGGACCCTTTCATGTTTCATCTCCGGTTTGCCTAGACAAGGTCTCCAGGAGATGAGGCATTTAAGATGACTAACCCCCTCAGAAGAAATCCACACTCAGATTTAGGGGCAGCAGCATAGTTTGCTGGAGGGCTTGCCTGTTATTTTGAGGATAAATGTCCATGCAATCCTCAGTAAATTACTTATCTTTTTGGGGCCTCAGTGCCCTCACCTGTCAAATAAGGGCCCGAGCTGTGTTTCAGAATCCCAACATTCTCTGACTCTAAGCAGTCAGGCTAGAGATGAGAAGCAGTAGCCAAAGACTAGGGAACCCCAGAACACCCCAATGCAGACATTGGAACAGAACCAGCACACAACAGGTACATGGCCTGACTATGGAGCAGCCAGGTACTTTTAAAAGCAGTTTAATCATTCCTATTGTTATGAAGAAACACAGACTCATGTGGAAAACTCAACCAATACGGAGACAGAAGAAATACGCGTATATAATACCACAAACATATAAATGAGTTTATAGAAACCAGATTGCGCAAAGAAGCCAGATGTGAGATGACATTTTTATTGTAATCACATGCCGGGCTTCATTCTGAAAGCACGTGAGACATCATCAACGTCAGTGTCAGCTCTCCTGCACTCACGTGAGCTGGCTGACTCCTCCCTAGTTATGGGAATTTAGGTTGTTCCCAGTTTTCTGTCCTTATGAAGAAATGTAATATTTTCCCAACTTGTTTTGTGTATTTTTAAGGCAAGGATTTATTTTTATTTGTGTGTGTGTGTGTGTGTGTGTGTGTGTGTGTGTGTGTCACATGAATGCAAGTACCTGTGGAGAACAGTAGAGGGCATCCGATCCCTTGGAGTTGTAAGCAATTGTAAGCTTCCCAAAATGGGTTCTGGGAACTGAACTCAAGTCCTCTGGAAGAGCAGTAAGTTCTTATAACCACTGAGACACTTTTCCAAAAGTTTCCTTAGGGAAATAATTTCTAGGAAGTAAAATTATTAAGGTGAACTTATTCTACAAGTAGCAGTTTCACAGATAGGGGTTTGTCTGACAGCTATATGCTTTTGTTCAGACACTTACATACAAGGTATTTATATAACATTAATTATGCTGGAAAGAGAAAATACCCTTGTCTCCCATCAGATGTATTTATGAAGGAAAATAGGATGTAGCCATTCAGTAAAGGGAGGCTGGTGGATAAATGCTGGTGTGAACTGGTGTCCTAGATGCATTGCTAAATTAAAAACAGGAAGTAAGGTGCTAAAGGAGGCAAATGGAGGCCAGAAGTAGGTAGAAGTGATTTCTGAATTCTTAGGAATATTTTACTCTGTGCACGTACTATCCTTTCAAAAAGATTATTTAACAGATAACAACACGTGGCATGCTTTGCTTTCTTTCTCTTTTTATGCACATTAATTTTTCAGAGCACTGTTTCTCATGTTTCTCATTCAGGACTCCTGTCCTGAATGCTCCATGGCGCTTCATCTCCTATAGAGTCTATGTCAAACCCTCCATCTTGGCTAGTCCAGCTGAGCTCCCCTCCTGCAAGCCTGACCTGGCTGCAACAGCGTCCAGGGCTCTCAGCTGTTTGAAGCTCCCTTCATCACGAACCTCATACTGCAATGGGTTGTTTCTCTCCACCTGAACCCCTTTGACAGAGGCTGGAGTGGGGATTTCATATTCTGCCGTCCTCCCATCTGCTCCAACACCAAACTCTACATCAGACAGCAGATTGTGAAAAAAATCCTTCATCTTGTTGGGGAGAGTAGAGAGTAACAAGGACTTCATAATGGGCAATGGAAGATTAATGAGGGGCTTTTCCAGAGAGCCTGGGTGGGTGGGTCCCTCCCCTCAGATCAGTGATGAGGTCTTCACATACTTAATCAAAGCAATCACCTTAGAGAAACTAAGAATTTTCTTGCTTCTAAGTTTACTGTTATTTTGATTATTATGGACTGGGCCCTATAGTATTTCCAAGGCCCATGATATCTATCCAGCCCTGTCTCAGGGTGTCAGAGGCTGAGGTGTGACTATTAGTATATGGTCCTTGAGCCAACAGCCTCTATATCTCTAAATCTCTAGGCACCTGAGCAGAAATGCAGGCTACATCTTAGACCCCTTGCTGTAGCTTGGATCCTGACCTCTGAAGGCCCATGCATTAAAGGCTTAATACCCAGCTCTTCCCTATTATTGGGAAGTGGTGTAGCAGTGGGGCCTAGTGGAGGGCCTTCTGACCACTATGCTTCTTGAAGATCGTGATGGGACTCAGCCTCTCTTTGTTCCTTTTCTTGACCTCGACAGCCCTTGTCATGAGATGAATGGTCTTGTCTAGGCATGTGTTCCTGCCATGATGTCGTGCTTTATAACAGGCCTATAGCAAAAGAAGCAACTGATCACAGACTGAAACACTCCAAAACAAGATCTGGAATATCCCTTTCTTTTTAAAAAGTTAATTATCTTAAGTATTTGTTATAGTAACAAAAAGCTGTCAACTATAACTACTAAGCCAAAATGTTCACTTGAGCAATTCATGGGGTGATATATAATATATATATATTCTTGAGAATATAATATATTCTTGAGAATCTGTAGTCCTCAGAGAAAGATCCAAGTTTCCAAAGACTCTATGAAATTCTGTAACAATTTAAGTGTTTGTTTTTTGCCTTAAAAAATTCGGTCATGAGTGAAGTTTTCTAGTGGCTGCATGATATGCAATATTGTAAACAACAACAACAAAAAACCCTCACAAAAACTGAATGGAGTCTTCTCTTATGGGGATCTAGCTGCTCTCAATTAAGCCTTCCACTTAAAGAGCTATGTAAAAAAGCCAAACTCCCTCCTCAATACAATAAAAAACATAACGAAGCAAACAAACTTCTGCGCCACCTCTCTAGCCCTCAATACATTTTTAGAGCTGCTAGCTAGAACCTGGATCCCTTGTGGGACTCCAGCATCATCCCTTTAAGGAAAATGTTACACTGACCCAAATGACAGTGGATGGGGACTAAAGCTAAATACGGCTCATCCCCAGAAAAATCCAAGGCACTGTGTCCTGAAGTGGCATCCCAGGCCCCCCCTGGTGCTAGGAACACCATTTCCAAGCTCCGAGGCTCTAGTAGTCATAAGCCTGATGCTGCCCATGGGCAGAATCCAGAGTCCGAGCAGCCAGCTGCTGTGTACTCCAGCCTGGAGTCACCCAAATCACCTTGGGGACTCTCCCGCATAAGACAGTGAGTCAGAAGACACATCTGGACTGGTCTGGTAGCAGGCCACCCCCTCTCTGGATCTTGGCTAATCCATCTGTAAAATAAAGATGATACTGATCTTTCCGACTCTTGGTGAAGTCACCACATAACTAATAAAAGATTCCGAAGCCTGAACTCATTTTCTCATCACTGTGTCCTGAGAACGGTGATCCCATTGGGTGATTGAGATAGCCAGAGTTCAGAACCTGCGTAGGGAGGTGCTCACCCAACAGGAAGCCAAGCACCCTCGTAGCACTCTCAACAGACCTGTGTGTTGGTTGGTAGTCGTGAAGAAGCTAGGAGAAGAAAGGTGGGTTTGCCCCACCCCCAGCGTCTGGGCATTGCTGACTTGCCCATCTCTCCATATCATGAACCTCAAGCTACAAAACCCCCCATGTTTTTGCTTTGGATGCTTAGGAGACTCCTTATGATCTTTCGCCGATTCTTTCATTTTCCATTTATTCATTCTTCCCCCAAATCCATTTAATAAAGACTTCCCTGTGCCTAGGAAGGTGTCAATCATTGGAATGTAAAATGCCTGTCTTACCTTTTCTATTAATGCCTAGATGTCATCTGACTCTAAATCTTCTCCTTAGTTCGTATTGGTTCGTGCACTCCATGATGGAAACAGTATTTTTAGCTGAATCTCCTGTTAATAGGATTAACCACGGAACTCAGGGATAGGGAAGAGGCGACCAATTACAACAGGCTGTTATCCAGAGTGGACAGTTCGGCTAGGTGTTTGAGTTTCTGTTTTCGTTTGGTGTAGTCTTTCTTACACCAATCTTGTCTTTAAAAGTAGTCTCTGCCAAGGGAAGGTCTAGTAAACTGTAAACTTCCATCAACAAGAGATATGCCTAGCAGACTTGACAAAGGGCATAACTACAGTCAGAGGTCTTTGGACATAGCACTTAATGAATGTCCTTTCCACCAATGTAATGAGAGAAGCCCATTTCTGATGATGGTAGGAAGGGAAAAGAAGACCAAGAGGAGAAGCAGACAAGTTCTTTGCCTGGTCTCACTTCTCTAGGCCCAATTCCCAGGGGTGGGAAAATAGCAGTAGCTACATAGTTTAAGAGAAAAACCAAATTGAAGGGAGCTTTTGTTCAGTAACTATGTTAGGGAAAATAGAGGAGTGAGTGCCTTCTTTGGAGTTGGTGTGGGGAAGAGGCTGGAGGAAATGGCTGTAATAACTTATTTAGCAAATGTACACTTAGGATTTGTGTATTTTGGGCTGGCGGGATGGCTCAGCAGGTAAAGGCACAGGCTATTTGAGCCTGATACTGATTTTGATTGCCAGATCCACATGGTGGGAGGAGAGAACCTCTTGCTGCAACTTGTCCTCTGACCCCCCCTCCCCCGCTATGGCATGCACACACCACCCCCAAGATACAAAACAAATAACTGTAAGCAAAGAGATTGCATATTTTATTCAATGTGAATTTAACAGCCAAGAATAATGTCTGCAATTTATTTTGCGATGCACTAACAGGGAGGCAGCTGTGTCCACCTTGGGAGAGCCCACCCTTAACATCTTCCTACACCAGCCACACACACTACTGAATCCTTCTGATTCTGCTCTTTGAAAGTTTGTGGTAAATGAAAAAAAGGATTTAGCTCCATGAAGTGTCATTTTGTTGAGCTGCCTGATCTTTTTGTAAAATTTTAAAAAAATTGTATGTGTGTGGGTGGTGGGTGGTGTTTAGTATGTAGATGTGGTGTTTCCTCTCTCTCTCTCTCTCTCTCTCCTCCGTCTCTGTCTCTCTCTCTGCCCCCTCCCCACCGTGTGCATGCGTGCGTGCGTGCGTGCGTGCGTAAGTGTGTGTGTGTTTGTACTTGCTGAGCACGCCTGGTATACCTCTCTATCGCTTTCCATCTGATTGCCTTGAGATAGGATCTTTCTCACCGAACTTGATACCATTTAGGTTAGGCTGGTTGGCCAGTGAGCCCCTAGGCTGCCTCTCTCTGCCTCCTTTTCATGCTGGGCTTTCAAGCATGCATGACCTTTAATTTTTATGCGGCTGCTGGGGATTCACATTCAGGTCTTCACACTCTTACCAGTGAGACATCTTTGGGTGAAGCTCAGCCCCTGTGAATGCTCTTGCTGCATGTTATGACTTTCTAGCTTCAGAGACTCACCATCCAGTGCCAGAACACAGAAGCTCAGGTCCCAGCTTCTCTTGCATGAAGAACCACTGGGCTTTGACTTGTGCTTGTAAAATCAGGCCCAGGCAAGTAGGAGTCCATGCAGAAGCCTGTAATTAGATGATATTGACACCAGTGTTTCTGAATTTGATAGTAGCAGATATTAGTTTCTTCTCTTTTTCAGGCCAGTTCTGAGGCTCTGAACATTGTCCTGGAGGCTGTGGGTTGCTGCTGATTCTGTGGATTTGTGGATCTCAGCCTCTTGAGACAAGTCTTGTTATGCATCTAGGCTGACCTCAACTCAAATTCCTCCTTACTGAGCATGCCAGGGGTTGAGATTTCAGATATGTACCAGCATAACTGGGCCTTCTCATTCTCCCAATAGACAACTCATCCAGGTAGGCCTAAAACAAGTCTCATTTCCATAGCAGATGGGAATCCAGAAATTCCCACATACCAAGGCAGGAGGAGCGAGATGCGCTATAATGCCCCAACTAGGACCAGTCTGGGTTTGTGCTAGAAACCATGCAGGCTGAGAACCTCTCAACTGGAGACCCGTGGGAAGGGCCAGAGCCTCTAGGTCTAAGAGCCAACTTTATGTCCCGAAGGCAAGGTAGAAGTAGGCACACATCCAACATCACCAGAGTAGATAAATATCTCTGTAAACAGATCACATGAGCTCAGTCATATGAGCTCCCTAGATACAATCAAGTCTCACAGCCTGAGCTTGTGGGTTGTCAGGACTGGAAGTCTGATAACCTGAGCATGCATGTATCAGGATTGGAAGTCTGATAGCCTGAGCATGCGTGTTGTGAGGACTGGAAGACTCACAGCTGAGCACCATGTTGTCAGGACTGAGTCATCTCTCTAAGACCTTGTAGAAGTGTCAAAGGTGCGACCGATACAAGTTGAGTTTTTTCCCCTGGGACTCAACAGGACCAGGGCTCATAAGGAGTAGATTAGTGGATTAAAATCATGTTATCACTCTTTCTAAAATTTATACTACTATCTGCTGCATACTGTGTGCCGGCGGCTGCTGTGATCCGCTTCTCCAGGATGACTGGGCATCCGAACTGTTTCTATTTGTCAGCAATTCAGGTTGCAAAACCTGCTAACCAATGTAGTAGAGAGTGGAACTCAGGCTGCTTGAGTTTAGAGCACATTCTTTATATTAGTGTTCATTAATTGTTCTGTATTCTTAGTCATGCTACCACAAGAGCGAATTTGCATTCTAGTCCAGTAATCCCTTTAAAGTGGCTTTATTTCTTTAAGCTCTAGATAGTATTGCTGTGGCTAAGGACAAACCCAGCAGAAACATGGAGAGGTGGCCCTGTCTTGTCCTTGTTGTTCTAGCTACTGCTTTGTTTAAGATTCTGTAGTTCATCTTTCACCCCACCCACCCTCACAGCCCCACACCCCCCTACAGCCCCACAGCCCACACAGCCACCCCCACCCTCACAACCCCACCCCAACCCCCACACAGCCCCATCCCCACCCCCACACACCCCTACATCCCACACTTACACACACACACACACACACACACACACACACACACACACACACTCATCAGTGCTGGGCAAGGTGCTACAGAGTAGTGGGAAGTTAGACACAATCCTGCAGTTTCCTTGTTTGAAAACTGCCATTCTTCCCTCATTATTTTATAAAATGTTTATTAAGACCAGCTTTTATCAAGATGATAATGGATGGGAGAAAATAAAACGAGTAACATATAATCCTTAGCCTTAAAGGAACTCAATGTTATAAGAAAGAAAAACAGACAAACGCATAATAATTATGACAGCACAGTAGAAGCTGGCCTTTTCTAAGAGAGGCATAAACAGCTCAGAATTGGGAGAGGATTTTTCTTTTTTCTTATCAAAGGTTTCCTAGGAAACAGAATCAAAGTAACTTAATTCTGCAGGAAGAACGATGCTCTTCCTCCTAGTCCTAAAGCCATAATTGCCTTTTTATATTGTTATTACATCTCAGATTGAATTGGTTGGAAAAATATTCTTACAATCTAACTCCTATTATTTCTTGTCCTTAGAGAAAATTCCACTCTCTTAAGGGAGATGAAAATGAAGGAAAGATGAGCATTTAGACGTGAGAGTCTTTCAGCTAGTACCGTGTCCAGGAAGACACAAAGTTGAGCTTACCTCACACTCCAAACAGCCAGATGAGGGTGCCATTTGCCTGGACACACGCACACACACACGTGCACACACACACACACACACACACACACACACACAAAAACACACCCCTTGTTGGACAGAGAAGTACCGAGATGTGGGTAACAGAAACTAGAGTGGGCATTAGTGGGCATTTCTGGAAGTCTCACCGAATGGCAGGAGAGTTCTAGTATTCTATAAATAGCACAGTGTTTACATGGGGACTGTGATTAACCTATCTGTTTCAGTGTATCCAGAAGAAGGGACTTTGTTCCTAATACAATGAGATGGTAAATATTTGAGGTGATGAATTTACTTTTTTACCTAATTCACTGTAACTAAATAATAATAATATTAAATATTTGATTTTGTTGCTTATGGGTTTCTGTAGATGCCTTTCAAAATGTAAAGGGTTTTTGTTTTTTTTTTAAAATGAGGGTATGGGTTCCTTGCATGTTTGCCGTTTGGATCTGGGCTCAGAAGGTATTTAAAATGTATTTAAAATGTAACATTTTTTCTCTCTCTGGCTACTTGACTCTGCCCCTCTGTTCCCAGCTGCTAGATTTTTAACTTGTAACCTTTCAAACTTCAGTTAGCTCATAGGATTAGGGAGGAAAGGAAAGAATAGGAAGAAATGAGAAACCTTTACAGCCCTTTTCTCTTGGCTGTCTGAATCTCCCTATGTCTGGGGAACTGAACTAGCTCTGAACTAACTCCCACTCTGGTTTAGCTTCTCCCAGCACAGCAGTTACTGAGAAGATCTAATTGTAACCTTAAAAAAAAAAACCCAGTTAGTTCATTTTATCTGTCCTTATTTCTGCCTGCTTCTCTATGCAGCAATTCTTAGCTCTGATTCTTAGCTTCCAATTAGGCTCCAATTTCTCTAGCTCTCAGCTCTGATTCTTTGCACTCAATTTCTCTAACTGTCTGTAACTGACTTCCACAGCCCTCTTTTATCCCTCCAACTGTCCCCAGAAGTCCAAGGGGCATACAACCACATGGGGGAGGGGCTTTTCCCTGGCAAAGCTTCACTCTACAATTCAATAACTACACGTTGCATGCAGATATCAAAATACTACATTGTACCCCAGAAACACTTCATGAGCAATTATTGTGTATTGGTTAAAAATAAAAAAATAAATAATTTCTCCCATAAAGCGTCTAAGTGCACAACACTAGGAAGGCCTGGGAGAAGGTTAAAAACAGCAAACATTTATGTCTGGAAAGCAGAGGAAGTCCAGGAAATGATATAGCATATGTGAAAACGGATTCTTAACCTGATAATGCGGAAGGCCAGGCAATGATACAAACCTACCCAGTATTCACTGCAGAGTCCTCTTAAAATCTCTGGAACTTAACAGATGGTTCTGTAAGTGGTGCTAGGTCTTATCGGTAATAAAATAAAAAGAAATTGGCTGAAAGTCTGCTCATGAAATAGCCAATCCCAGGTCTTCTCTCTCTGTGGACTGAATGACTTTTTCTTTCCCAGCCCAACAAAAGCCTACAGCTTAATGCTTCAGAGAGGGTAAAGGAGCGCTGAAGGTCTGTGGCCGAGCGGTTGCAAGCTGGGATGTCACACTGGGATAGAGGGCATCTTCACAGTGGCTGCTAAGATACTGACTCTTTCCTCCCAGTGCTCTGCCTACAGGGTACAGCCGTGATGCTGCAGCCAAGAACAAACACTTCTCAGGAGTCTGATGAGGTAAAAAACAAAGACTGAAGAACACTGCCGGTTAGAGCATCCCCAGTTAAACAGTGTGTGTGGTATGTGGTATGTATGGGGACCCTTGAGGAAAATTATCAACAAAATCTCTCTCTCTCTCTCTTTCTCTCTCTCTCTCTGTGCGTGCATACATGCACTAGAGATTGAATTACAGCCTCTCACATGCTAGGCAAACATTCTTCCACTGGGATACATCCCTGGCTCCATTTAACCTTTAATTTCGAGATACAGCCTCACTAGGTTGCCTGGCTGGCCTGGAACTTGTAACCTGCTGCTTTAGCCTACACAGTAGTTGGGATTACAGGCTGATATCATGAGGCCTGGTTTTAATAAGTATCTTAAGAAAAAAGAATAGCCAAAGGATATGATGTTTATTTTTGGTGGTGAGATGTGTTTCTTAGAGACAGCAAAAAGATGGATTCTGTTTTCTCATCCACTCTGTTACTCTGTGTCTTTTCATTGGGGATTCAGATTTATTATTAAAAGATATGCACTGATTGCTGCATCTAGGAAAGAGCAGCATGAGGGATTCCCACTTTCAGCGATAGAATTTTCCTACGTATTAGCTGAAGTGATGGGTATATGAACCTGAATATGATAAAATTTTTCATATAATTAAGCACACCCATCATTATGAGTAAAATTAGAATTGTTCTTTTAAGTTTGATGAATTGCATCAATGTCAACATGCTGGCTTCCTTGGTGAACTCTGGGTTAGGAGGAAACCCTGTCTCATCTCAGTAGTACCCGATGTCAACTTCTGGCCTCCACATGCATGAACACACATGCTTGTGTACCTGTACACGTATGCCCACATATATGCAAACAGGTATGTATACACACATGCAAACATGTATACCAAACATGAAAAATAAATAAAAAAATTAAAGTTAAAATGGCAAGCTTTATGCTTTATAACAATAAAAGCGTTGGACAAATTGGAGAAGATAGAAATGTTCTCCATCTTATTTTATCAAACTGAGCACTTAATAATTGAGTCCTAGGGGCTGAGGAGATGAATTAGTGGATCTGCAAGCATGAAGGTCTGAGTTTGAATTCTTAGAGCCCACATGCAAACATCACTTCAGGGTAAAATGGTGGAAAAGGTATTCCGAACCAATGGAACTGTCTGATCATAACGGACCAGGGTCTGCTGTCAGCAGTACCAGAAACTACAGAAAGCATGCAAATGCATGAGGACTAAATAACACACTATTTAATGATACACAAGTCACTGAAGAAGTCAAGGCTAAAATGAGACATTTCCTAGGACTGAATGGAAATGTAAACATGGCATGCTAAACAAAGGCAGTCCTAGGAGGGGTGTTTACAGCACTAAATGTCTATATGAATGTGTTTGAGAGATCTCAAGTAAACAAATAAGCAAACAAAGCAATGATACACCTTAAAGCCTCAGGAAAAGAAGAACAAGCCAAAGCTCCAAATAGTAGATGGGAAGAAACCATCAAAATTAGGACAGAAATTAACAGCATAGAAATGAAAGAACAAACCAACAAAAAAGCACAGAATTAATGAAATGAAGATCAGTTTATTTGAGAAGAAAAGCAAAACTGACAAACCTCTTAGCCGTGTTACCTAAAGAAGATCCAAATAAATAAAACTAAAGTTTATAAACATAATATAAATATAAATATAAAAATATAAAGTTTTATAAATATAAGTAAATAAATATAAATAAATAAAACAGATTCTAAAGAAATAGAAAAGCAAAGAAAACTTCCAAATTCTTTATGAAGCTAGTATTGCTCTAATATCAAAATCAGCTAAAGACATCACACACACACACACACACACACACACACACACACACACACACACACTGCACATACCCACAAAGTAAATTACAGAATGATCTCCTTGAGGAACACAGATAAAATATCATTAATAAAATACCCAGAAGCTGAATTCAACATAGTATCATCATGATCAAAATTGGATTTATTCTGGCAGTGTAGGGATGGTTTAACATACATAAATAAATAAACACAATCACATTAATCAAATAAAAGATGGAAAACACAGGATCGTCTCAGTAGATGTAGAAAAAGCTTTTGAAAAAACAAATCTAATATCCATGGTCAAAGCCACAGATAGACTAGGGTACCTCAATATAACGAAGGCTATATATGGCAAACCTGTGGTCAACATGATACTAAGTAGAGAAAAACCTCAAAGCATTCCAATGTGCGACCTGGAACAATACAAAGATAGCACCTTCTCCACTCCTATTTGGTACAATGCTTGAAGACTTAGGGCAACAAGAGAAGCAAATGGGAAAAGAAGAATCCAAAGTGCCCCCTTTTGAGATGATATGGTTCTATACATAAGAGGCCCTAAAGGCTCCACCAAAAACCTCTCAGAGCTGATGAGTGCGTTCAGCAAAGTGGCAGGATACAAAGTTAACATATAAAAATGGGTAGTCTTCCTACAGACCAATACACATTAATAACGAAATCAGAGAAGTAACCCTATTTACCATAGCCACACACAGGCGATTCTCTGGGAATAAACCTAAGGAAATAACAGACATCTACAATGAAAAGTTAAGACACTGAATGAAGTAATTAAGGAAGACAATCGGAGATTGAAAGAAATACTACACTCACACATTGGAAGAATTAATGTCATGGAAAACAACTGTTCTACCAAAAGCAATCTACAGATTCAAAGCGATCTCCACAAAAATTGCAAAGACGTTCTTTGCAGACATAGGAAAACAATTCAAAAATTTATATGGAGGCACTAAGGCGAAGGATAGCCAAAACAATCCTGAAGGAAAAAAATACTGCAGGAGATATCACCGTTCCTGGATTAAAGCTATACTACTGATTTTTGTGTGTTAACTTTCTATACTGCCACTTTGCTAAAAGTGTTTCTCAGGTCTAAGGGTTTTCTGGTGGAGTCTTTACAGTCTCCTGTGTATGTAATTACATGATCTACAGGGAGTGTTACGTTGATATCTTCCTTTCCTCTCTGTATCCCTTTTATTTGTCTCTTGTTATTGCTAAGACTAGAAAGTGGAGAAAATGGACACTCTTGTGTCGTTCCTGATCTTAGTAGACATGTCTGAGACCTCCCCATTTACTATAATGTTGGCTGTAGGCTTATCACATATAGCCTTTATATGTTGAGACAGACTCTTTCTAGTCTGACTTTCTTCATGACTCTATTTTGAAAAAGTATTGGATTTTGTCAAAAGCCTCTTCTGTGCCTATGACAATGGCCATGAGGTTTTTGTCCTTGAACCCATTTATGTAATTTGTAATATTTATTGATTTATAAATACGGAACCAACCCTGTGTTTCTGGAAATAAAGTCAACTTGATTATGGTGAATGATCTTTAGGAAACAAATTTTGATTTCTATTTGTAACTATTTTGTTGAGAATTTTTGTGTCTACATTAATCAGGGAAATTGGTATGCAATTTTTCTTTTTTGTTTTACCTTTATCTGGTCTTGGTATCAGGTTAATACTGGGCTCGCAAAATGAGTTTAGATGGTTCCTTCATTTCCTATTTTGCAAAATACTTTAAGAACCTTGGTGTTAGTTCCTCTTTGAAGGTCTGGTAAGTCTTCAGTGAACCATCTGGACCTGTTTTTCAGCTGGGAGATATTTCAATGCTTCCTAGGAATCTGTTTAAATTGTTTATCTCATCTTGGTTTAACTTTTGGTAGGCTATATGCTGCTTTCAGTACACTTTCTTTATTCTGTGTTTTTTGTGTTTCCATTATAATACGATGAGTGGAGGTTCTTCTCTGGTTCCAGCTCTTCGATGTCCCAAATGTCCTCTGTGTCTGGATGAGCTCCCCTTTTCCTAATTCTGGGAAATTTTCCTTTATGATCCTTTTGAAAGGTTTCCTATGTGTATCCATCTGTAGATTTTGCCTGTTCTGAGTGTCACACATATCTTGGAACTCCTGCTTATAATTTCCTATGCTTTTATTCTTGCCCTTGTTTGGTCGCCCAGTTCCTCCACCCTGTCTTTAATCTTAGATGTTTTGTCCTTTCCCTGATCCATTCTGTTGGTGGAACTTTCCACAGAGCCTTTTCTTTGACTTTCCATGTTTTTCATTTCTAGATTTCAGATCAGTTTGTCTTCAGTGTTTCTATCTTTTTGTCAAATTCCTCATTTATATCTCACACCTCTTTCTTTCACTTAGCTATTTGTGTTCTCAGTCATGAGCTTAATTCTTCTTTGATTTCTTTGAACATACTTTTAATCATTCTTTTGAGTTTCTGCCTGGAATTTTATATAACTTACTTTCCATAGATGCTATTACAATTAGTAATTGCATTTGGTAATTTTTGAAAGAATTATGTCTTAGCTCTTCGTGTTTCTTATGTTAATGTCTTAGGATTTATGCATCTGGTGTTATTTCTTTCCTTTAAAATATCAGCTATACTATTTCTGTTGAATTATTTGCAACGTTCATGTCATATTCTCTTTTTTGTTTTCTCATTTTATTAGTTCTTTGAGAATTTTATACAATGTATTTTCTCACACCCTCCCCCACTCCTCTCAGATTCATCTCCCTTCTCTGCCAGCACAACCTAGTGCTCTTTTCTTTTGTTAACCTATCGATTACAGTTTATGCTGCCCATATACTCGTGGATGTGTGTACTTCACTGGAGGGCAGCCTACCCACCAGGGGCTTCATCCTTAAAGAAAGCTGACTCTTCCTCTTCCAGCAGCTGTTAACTGTCTATAGCTCCTTAGCTAGGGGTGGGACTTTGAGTCCACTTCCTCTCTCCATTCAACTTTGTCTGGCCTGATCATACATGTTATCTTAACTGTTGTGAATTCATTATGTAAAACTTTTGTGTCCAGAAAAGTGTTTCCTTATAATCATCCACTACCTATGGCTTTCACAATTTTTCTGTCACCCTCCATTATGCCATAATTCTTGAGGTTTGAGTAGCGATGGTGTAATATAGATGTACTGTTTGTGCCTGAACATTCCCGTTCCACATTATTCTGTGCACCTGGTCATTTGTGCGTCTCTGTGCTAATTAGCATTTACTGCATGAAGAAGCTTCTCTGATGAAGGATGACTAATGTAGTAATTTATGGGTATAATGATAAGGCATTAGGAGTTGGTTTAATACTATGCCCATTTAGCAAAGTAATTGTATTAGGTTCTCCCTTAGGGCCTATGACCTATCTAACCACAGGTTATTGGCCATAATAACACTGCTGAGTAACAAGGGTTTCAGCTGGCTCTTAGGTACAATAAGAAAATTGTTGGTTACTCCCATAACATCCATGCCACTGTTGCACCAGTGGACATGTCTTGTCAGGCTGCTCATTGTTGTAGCTCATAGGGACCATACCTGGGTAAGATTTGGGATTCTCTTTGTCTTCTGGTAGTGTACATAGCATCTTCCATCACTATGAAAGCTAGTCAATAGGATGAAACTTCTGGGTGAGTATCAACTTGGTTTCCCCATGTTAGATGACTCTAGTGTATGGTGTCCCTAGTAATAGGGTTTTACTGTCATGTTCTGGAGGGTTAACCAAAAGCATTAGCAATATCCTATAAAGTTCAGGGGTCTGTGGGATTTCACTTGCCTATGAATACAGAGGAGCCAACCCTTTCCTGGAACTGATCTTTTTACTTGCTGTCCTGTGATGTCTCGTAGAGGCACTGTTGTCCTATTAAGGGGTAATGTCGTTTAAACTCTATATATGTGCCTGACTTTTAAAACGTCTTCAGTGTTAGTTATACCCCACCTTATATTCCCTCATTCTCTCTCCAGCCCCCTCTGCATTGTACCCTTCCCGTACCCTTTAAGACTCTACGGCACTTTGTTCTATCTCACTTGAGAGGCCCCACGCTTGCATCCCTTACCAACTTGCTTTACCTCTGTGGGTATTTCAAATAAAACATATGTATCTGAAGATTTAAAATTCACATCCACAAGTAAGAGAAAACATGCAATGTTTATCTTTATGAGCCTTTGTTACCTCACTTGGAATGTTTTCATTCACTTGGAATTCATTTGGAATTTCATTTTTTTTTTTTTTTTGAGAACTCTCTTTTATTCTACCACTACTCCCTTTTTTAAAGGCAGGGTCTCTCAACATAACCCTGGCTGTTCTGGAACGCACTCTGTAGAACAGGATGGTCTAGGACTCACAATGGAGTAGAATTGAGGACTCACACATAAACCCAATCTCTGACACCTTGTTTTTTACAAAGAGGACACAAGTACACGTTAGAGAAAAGATAGCGTCTGCAACAAATGGTGCTGGTCAGACTGGGTAGCTACATGTAGAGGAATGAAACTTGATCCTCATCTCTCACCCTCCACAAAAGTCAACATGAAATGGATCAAAGACCTCGACGTAAGACCCGGTACACTGAATCTGATAGATGAGAAAGTAGAGACTGCGCCTGAGCTTATTGGCAAAGGGAGGAACTTTCCGAATAGGACTCTAATCGCACAAGCATTGAGACCAACAAGCAATGAATGGGAACTCATCAAACTGAAACCCATCTGACAGCAAAGGACACCATCATTTAAGTGAAGAGGTAGCCTACATGGAGACAAAATCTTACCAGCTATACATTAGACAGAGTGTTAGCATAGAACTCAAAAAGTTAAACATCGAGTAACTAAACCTAATTTTAAAATGAAGGCTGGAGGAGGGATGGGTATGGTGCCACACATCTTTAATCCCAGCATTCAGGAGGCAGAGGCCAAGGCCGAGGCCGAGGCAGAGGCAGAGGCAGAGGCAGAGGCAGAGGCAGAGGCAGAGGCAGAGGCAGAGGGGCAGAGGCAGAGAGGCAGAGGTAGAGGGGCAGACGCAGAGGGGCAGAGAGGCAGAGGCAGAGGCAGAGGCAGAGGGGCAGAGGGGCAGAGGCAGAGGGGCAGAGGCAGAGAGGCAGAGGCAGAGGCAGAGGCAGAGGCAGAGGCAGGGGCAGAGGCAGAGGCAGAGGCGAGGCAGAGGCAGAGGCAGCTAGAGTTACAACAGAGAAATCCTGTTTTGAAATAGTAACATCAACAACAAAAAGAAGCCTACTGTTTTTTGTGTTAATTGTATATCTTGCTACTTTGATGAATGCATTTAATAAGCTGTAGCAGTCTTTAAGGTCTTTATGTATAGAATCATATCATCTGCAAGGAAGAACACATTGACTTCTGTCTTTCCTATTTGGATCCTCCTATTTGTTTTATTGCTTCATCTATTTTATTGCTCTATCTTAAACTTCCACTACAAGGTTGAATATGAAGAGGAGAGTGGATATTCTTGTCTTTTTCCTTATTTTAGTGGGAAATGCTTTGATTTTTTCCCTCCATTTAGCAAGATGTTGGCTGTGAGCATGCTGTATATTGCCTATTATATTGAGATATGTCCCCTGTATTCCTAGATTTTCTAGAACTTTATCATGAGTGACTGTTGGATTTTATAAAGACCTTTTCTGAATCTAATGAAATGGTCTTGTGGTTTTTGTCTTTTGGACTATTTATGTGGTGGATTACATATATTGATCCCCTACACTGAACCATTTGTACCTCTGAGATGAAGCCAACTTGATCATGGTGAATTATCTTTTTGATTGATTCTTGAATCTAGTTTGCAAGTATTTTCTTGAGACTATTTGAATGTTCATCAGAGGTATTGGTCTAGAATTTTTCTTTTTTGTTGGGTCTTTATCTGGTTTTGGCTTTGGAGTGATACTACTTTTAAAAAAAGAATTTGGAAATGTTTCTTCATTTTCTGTTTTGTGGAATAATTTGAAGAGTATTGGCATTAATCGTTCTTTGAAGTTCTGGTAGAATTCTGAGCTGAATCCATCTGCCCTGGGCTTTCTGATTTGGAAGATTTTAAATTACCATTTCTATCTCATTTGGGTGTTATGGTTTTTTAAAAATAGTTTTGTCATATTCATTTAGCTTTTGCATCTGTATATATTTACATACATATATTCCTTTTTTTTAGATTTTATAGTTTGGTGGAAATTTGATTGTAAAATATATACCTATGATTCTTGGAATTTTCTTAGTGTCTATTGTAATCTCTCCCTTTTAATCCCTAATTTTATTAATTTGTGTACTCTTTCTCTTTATATTGGCTAATTTGGCTAAAATATTGTCAATTTGTTAGAGTTTTCAAAAACCCAAGTATTTCATTGATTTTTACTATTGTTTCTACTTCATTCATTTCAGCACTTATTTCAATTATTTCCTCCTACTGTTTTTTGGAAGGAAGGGTGTTGTTTGCTCTTATTTTTCTAAGCCATTGAGGTGTTGATTCCTTTCCTTACCCAATTATTATTCATTAGCGTGTTGTTTATTTTCCCTGAGTTTGTGTACTTTCTGTCATTTCTATCACTGCTGATATCTAGATTTATTCCACTGTGGTGGGATAGAATGCGTGATGTGATTTCAATTTTCTTATATCTGTTGTGTTTTGCTTTGTGTCCTAATATGTGGTCAGTTCTGGGGAAAGTTCCATAGGATACTGAGAAGAACAGATTCTTTAGTGTTGAGGTGGAATGTTCTGTAGATATTAGGTCCATTTGATTATGATGTTATTTAATGTCAGAATTTCTTATTTAGTTCCCTCTCCCATTATCTGTCTATTTGTGAGAGTGAAGTATTGGAATCACATCATGCGGTTAATCTGTGATTTATTTATTTATTTTTTTGGTTACAATCACTTTTTTCTTTCATCAGGGGCATTGACAATGTTCAGGAGGGGTAATTTATAGCAGGGCTGGGAATTCAATTTCCTGTTTGTCTGGTATTTGGAGATACAGCTTCTAGCCATGCCTTCTCTTTCTTTGCTACAGTCTGATGTCTCTAACAGTTTGGTCAAAGAGTCTAGAACAAGTTTCCTCTGGCAGTGTGGTCTTGTCTTAGTTCTCATAGGGCAAGTGGAGAGTTTCAGTTGGGCAGCTGGCAAGGCTGTGGGACTCGGGGTCACATGTGATGGCTAAAGGGTCCCTGATGGGAATTTGGCTAGAATCTCATGTGGGAGTCGGGCTGAGAGATGAATGTTATCCTTGTTAAGCAGCCATGGGATTTGGGTGATTGGAACTCATGGAGGGGGAGCCCAGGTAGGCTCCCTGGGTTTGAACCATATGCTGCGTGGTTCTCTGGTACCAAACAGCACTGGCATTAGGAATGTCCCAAAGTAAGGGAGATAGGCTGAGAGGAGGGGGCTATCCCTGGCAAGTGACCACCTGGCTAGGGATACCAGAATGGAGGAGGGAAGAGAGCATCCAGGTACACTATTTGGTTCTGAGCCTTGTGGTTCTCTACAGGGTCCCTGGTGGCAAGGCAGAGATTCTAATTTCTTGACCAGAAGAAGTTTTCCCTTTGTAAGCCTCCTTTGCTACTCTACATGAGGGCGTGACTGAAACTGACAGGCACCTGGACACTTAGAATGGAAAGCAGACTGACCAGATCACCCCTCCCCTCTGCCTCCACCCAGCAAAGCCGTGCTAACTCAGAGACAGCAATATGCAATGGTATCTCACTCCTGAGACCCACTCTGGCTGTGCAGTTCTGCCTTTCTTTCTTTTTTGCTTCCCATAAATGATACATATTTATAAAACTCACCCTCCATGAATTTCATTCTTTGAATTTTCAAGAAAAGAACTTGAAGGCCATTGATTCATTAAGAGTTTTGTGTGGTTGTGTCTGACACCTTAGTTCCTGGGTAAAAACCCACCCAACATCTGATAAAAGCTCTGTTGCTCTCAAAGAGATCCCAAATTTTCATGTATCAATAAATTCATTTATAAACATTGTCCCTTCCCAAATGTGCTTTGGGATGTCCTTCAGAAGAAGTGGATCTGTATTCCTATTGTTTTCAGTTTTTTATTAGAATTTTTCTTCTCTCATTCCAACACCCTTCTACTCCTTTCATTTCTCCCACATCCCCCCCCATCTCCCCTCTCCCCCAGATCTACCCCCCATCCTCCCACTCCCACTCCACCTCTCCCCCAAGAAAAACAATCTTCACAGGGTTACTGCTCAAACAAGACACAACAGACAGAACAGAGTTAGGCACAATTCCCTACTTCAATGTTAGACTATGCATACCGGTAGGGGGACAGTGTACTCAAGGGTGAGCAAGAGGTTCAGAGACACCCCCAACCCATTCTAGGCCACAGCCATGCTAATAGCCAAACCACATAAAGATTCAATGAAGAAAGAGAACTACAGGCCGATTTCCCTCATAAACATAGATGCAAAAATACTCAGTAAAATAGCTGCAAACCACATCCAAGAACACATTAAAAAGATCATCCACCATGATCAAGTAGGCTTCATCCCAGAGATGCAGGGATGGTTCAATATATGAAAATAGTTGATATCATCCACCACATAAACAAACTGAAAGAAAAAAAAAACCACTAGATACTGAGAAAGCTTTTGACAAAATCTGACACCCCTTCATGATAGAAGTATTGGAGAGAATGGGGATACAAGGGCCATACCTAAACATAATAAAGGCAATTTACAGCAAACTCACAGCCAACATCAAATTAAATGGAGAAAAAACTCAAAGCAATTCCACTAAAGTCAGGAACAAGACAAGATTCTCCCCTCTCTCCATAACTATTCAATATAGTATTTCAAGTTCTAGCTAGAACAATAAGATAATAGAAGGAGATCAGGGGGATAGGAATTGGAAAGGAAGAAGTTAAAGTATCCTTATTTGCAGATGATATGATAGTATACATAAGTGACCCAAAAAACTTGACCAGGGAACTCCTACAGCTGATAAACAACTTCAGTGAACTGGCTGGCTACAAGATCAACTCAAAACATCTGTAGCCCTCCTGTATACAAACGACAAATGGACAGAGAAAGAAATCAGAGAATCAACACCCTTTACAATAGCCACAAATAGCATAAGGTATCTTGGGGTGACTCTAACCAAGCAAGTGAAAGACTTGTATGACAAAATCTTTAGGTGTTCCACTACAGTCCACTATGAGCTATGTAAATGAGCTATGTAAATGAGCTGTGCTGGCTCATTTACAGCCTCCGTTTGCTTCATAGACTGCCTCCTCCTTTTTGACTCTCTGGGGATGCCTTTGACAGTGAGGTGTATTTCTTGGAGACAACAGATAGTTTGATCAAGTTTTTAAATCAAGATACTTAGTCTGCATCCTTTAATGGGTAAATTGAGGTCATTTTTACTAATTTTTTTTTCTTTTACATTTTTACTACAGGAGGTTTCTTGTGGCTTTATTGGTTGCTTTGGCTAGATGGACTATTGATTCTTCCTGGTTTATTGTGTGAAAAATGATGGCGCAGACCTCAATCCCAATCTTAATGCAATTGGTTATCCCCATAACAGGCTTACCGCTATTGCATTAGTGAACATATCTTGCCCGACTGGTCTGTAGCGGGGCAAGCAGAGTCCATAGCTGAGTCAGACTGTTGGTGACAGCTCTTCCTCAATAGCCTTCCTGATTTCTCTGTGTCCTGCAACCTGTACATGCAGTGTCTTTGGCAATCGAGTCTTGTCATCTATTCATGGTGGGTAATCAATCACGATGGTAATTGCTTGCATTGTTTTCAAGGCCTGGGGTAGCTCATTCTTGGCACTGAGATTTTTAACTTAATGATGTGTAACTTCTGGGAGAAGGTTTGTCCACCTATGTAAGGTACCTTAGTGCAGATGCTTAAAAATTATGCTTAAATAGATTACCAATTGTCAGGGTCTTTATGGTATCTTCCTACATTTTTGTTTCGTTGGATCCTCCCCCATCTCTCTTCTCCCCATCTTCCTGCTCCCCACTTAAACTACTCCACCCCCAGTATTTACCCTTCCACTTTCATATCACATGTGTTCTATTACTCTTGCCTACCATCCTTAAAGCCCCGCCCTCCATTCATGGGCCTCTTCCTCGTTTCCTGGCTTCTGTACACACTGACCGCACAAAGATGCACATATGTAGGAGTACTTTGGCATTTGTGCATGAGGGAGAATACTTGGTGTTCGTCTTTCTGAACCTGGTTTCTGATTATGTGTGCTGCCTCACTTAGTATAATATCTTGCAATTTTACCCATTTTCCTGCAAATCTCATCTCTCTGTGTGCATAAAATTCCATTGTATATCTGCACCACATTTTCATTATCTGCTTATTAGCTGATGGATGTCCAAGCTGATTGCATTTCCTGAATAGAGCAGCAGCAAGCTTGGGTGCTCGAGTCTCTGTGGTAGGCTATACAGTCCTTTGGGAGCATGCTCGGGAGAGGGATAGCTGGGTCACATGCTAGTTCTTTTGGTCTTCTGAGAAACTACCACGCTGATTTCCACAGTGGCTGCTTCCCACTCCCACTAACAGTGAAAAGGCTTCCCTGTTCCCAACACCCTTGCCAGAATTTGTTGTCATTTGTTTTCTTGATGACAGCCACGCTGACTGGAGTGATGGAATCTCAAAACCGTTTTAACTTG
The DNA here is from genome assembly GCA_026225945.1 of Cricetomys ansorgei. NCBI lineage: Eukaryota > Metazoa > Chordata > Mammalia > Rodentia > Nesomyidae > Cricetomys > Cricetomys ansorgei. The sequence continues at coordinate 29,667,142 of JAMJFZ010003875.1, read as the reverse complement.
TATTTCCCTGATGGATAAGGGGGTTGAACACTTTTGAAGATAATTATTGGCCACTTGTGTTTCTTCTTTTGAGAATTCTCTGTTCACTCCCTTAGCCCATTTTTAAAAATTAGGTTGTTTAGTTTTTAAATTCTTTTTATGTTCTGGATATTAAACCTCTGTCAGTAATATATGTGCATATATAGTATATAATAAGTATATACTATATGTGATGTATACATGCATATAATATATTATATATATAGTAAATATATATAGTAAAAGTTTTTCTCCCATTTCAGGCTACCTCATTACTTTATTAACAGTTTCTTTTGCTATATAGAACCAATTAAATTTCATGAGGTCCTATTTCTTGAGTGATTGGAATCCCATTCAGAAAGTCCTTATCTAGACTTACATCATGAAGTTTTTTTGTTTGTTTGTTTGATTTTTGTTTTACCAACTTTATCCTCTTGTAGTTTTATACTTTTAGGTATTACATGAAGGTCTTTGATCCATTTGGGTTTGATTCTGTGTAGGGTCAGATACAGACATCTAGCTTCATTCTTTACTCGTAGATCTATAGTTTTGTCAGCACCAATTATTGAAGAGGCTATTTTTCTCTAATTGTTTTCTCTAATCTAATCTGGATTCTCTTTTTCTTTATTCCAGTGATTTATATGCCTGTTTTTATGCCCAAATCATGCTGTTTTTATCCGTACAGTGGTACAGTGTAACTTGCAACCAGGCGTGGCAATCCCCCAAACACTACTCTTTTTGCTTCAGAGGGCTTTGGTTATCCTGGGTGTTTTGTGCTTCCATATGAATTTTAAAATATCTTTTTCTGTTTCTCTGAAGAATGTCCTTGGAATTTCTCTTGGGATTGCACTGAATTTGTAGACTGCTTTTGGAAAGACAGCCATGTTCACAGCCTTAATTCTTAAAACACATTAGCATTGGAGAGAAGCCTTCTTATATCTTAATGCCTTCTTTAATTTCTCTCATCAGGGTTTAAGATTTTTTTTTTACTATACAGACCTTTTATTTCCTTGCCTGGGTTTATTCCAATGTACTTTTTAAAGAACTTGTGAATGAGATTGTTTCCTCAATTTCTTTCTCTGTACGTCATTGTCATACATGGAGGCTACCAATTTTTATTTGTTAGTTCTGCATCCTGTCACTTGTAGAAAATGTTTATCAGCTCTAAGAGTTTTCTGGTAGAGTCTTTAGGCTCTCTTATGATGTGCAAATCATATGATGTGCAAAAAGGGATACTTTGATTTCTTCCTTTTCCACTTGTTTTTGCTATAACTCCCTTGTCTTATTGCTACAGCTAAAACTTAAAGCAATATTAAATTTAGTGGAGAGATTATAAACACACTGGTCATGCTCCTGATATGAGTGAAATCCTTGGCATCTTTCTCTATTTAGCATGGTGTTAGCAATACATTTGGGTGCTGGTTAGTTCATGTCAACTTGACACAAACTAGAGTCACGTGGGAAGAGGAAATTTCCTCTGCTTCCATTGGACAGACCTGGAGTGTGGATGTCTGGAGCCTTTTCTTGATTAATGATTGACATGAAAGGACCTGACCCGCTGTGGCCAGTACCATCCCTGGGAAGGTGGGTCCTGGGTTGTATAAGAAAGCAAACTCAGCAAACCATGGGATCAAACTTGTAAGCAATATTTCTTCAGGTCTTATTCAGTTCCTACTTTTAGGTTCCTGCCTCGCTTGAGTTTCTGCATTGGCTTCTGTCAATGGACTATGATTGGGATGTGTAAGGCAAATATTTCCTCCTCGAGTTGCTTTTGGTTATGGTGTTTAATCACAACAGTAAAAACAAAACTAAAATAGTTTGTTATATGTAGATTTTTTCATGTTGATATATGTTCCATTTCTAGATAGGTCAGAGCTTTCATCATGGAAGAACATCGGATTTTTGTTAAAGGGATTTTATCTATCAGTCGAGATAATGATTGGATTTCTGTCCTTGAGTGTGTTTATGTTATATGTAACATTTACTGATTTATATATACCAAACTACTTCTGGATCTCTGGAATGAAAACAGCTTGATCATGGAGAATGATCTTTTTGATGTGTTCTTGAATTCAGTTTCAAGCATTTTGTTGAAGATATTTGATTGTAATCAATCAGGGAAATTGGTCCATAATTTTCTTTTTTGTTTGTGTTGTGTATTTATCTGGTCTTGGCACCAGGGTAATATTGGCATTGTGAAATGAGAGTAGAGCTGTTTCTTCGTCTTCTATCTTATGGAATAGTTTGAGAAGGACTGGTTCTTTTTCAGGGTCTGGTGGAATTCTTCAGTGAATGCAATTGGGTCTGGACACTTAATATTACTGCTTCATTGTCATTGCTTGCTATAAATTTGTTTAAATACTTTGTGTCATTTTGGTTCAACTCTGGTGGATCATCCACCATTAGAAATTTATCTATTTTGTTTATATCTTTCATGGGATATGAATTTTTTAAGTATATGCTTATGATTTCCTAAAGTTCACTGATATCTATTGTAATGTCCCCCTGTTCATTTGTGATTTTTCCAATTTAGGCCTTTTATCTTTCTTTTCATTAGTTTGGCTAAGGCTTTGCCAATATTTTCAAATAATCAACTGCATCTCACTGATTCTTCGTATTGCTTTCTAAATTTATACGTCATTAATTTCTCCCCTAATTATGATTGCTTCTTTCTAATTCTTTTGAGTTTAGTTTGTTCTTGTTCTCCAGAATTATAATGTGGTTATTTATTTAAAATATCTCTGATTTTTAAATTTTTATTAAACGTATCTACTTAGTGTGTTTGTGTACGCGCACTCATGTGTCGCTGGTTCTCTCCTCCCATCATGTGGAACTGGGGATCAAACTCAGATCACTGGGCTTGGTACTAAGCACTTTTCTCTCTGAGCCATCGCACTGTCTTTGTCTCAGTTTTAAACGTAGGCAATTGGTAAAAGGACATAAAAAGGGGGCCAAACATTAAACACTCTCTAATGGTCAAAACCTTGCTGTTTGGAGCCTGAGCCAGTGATGTGAAATGCTTTGCGCAAATAACTAAAGCCTAATTCCTAATGACCCTTGACCATCATCCCAAACAGTCAGTCTCAGGAAGAGCAATGGTGTTATAAAATTAATTGCCTAACAAGATAGTGAGCTGCCCTGTTGAACTCTCTATATGGCCCTATAAAACGTCCCATATGACCAGGCCAATTAACTTCTATAAAAGGACCCCATTCTTTCCCAATGAGGTGATTCACTGAGAATTTGCATGTAGTGTTTCTGTCTAGATAGCATATTCTTTAAAAAATAAAAAAAATAAGTCAAAACACTATTTGTGGTGTGTTTGTTTGTGTGTCGCACGTGGAGTCCGAGGACTGTCTTGTGGAGTCAACTCTCTCCTTCCTTTATGTGGTTTCTGGGGACTGAACCCATGTTGCCAGGTCTGTGCTGCAAGAGACTTAACCACTGAGCAATCTTGCTGCCCAGTTATTTGCTAAAACTTTATATCAATTCTTGTCTGGGAAATAATTTATTCTCACACTTGGGCTCCCAGCATTTTGGTTGCCTGGCTGAGAAATTCTCCTCTTGCCTCCTTGACTGTTGGGGGTGGGGTTGATTCCAGGCTTTTCCTGAGGCCCTGAGGTATGGAGGGGGAACACAGGTTTCTTATGTAAAACCAGAAACATACTTAGTTAGAGTCAGTAATGGCCTGGGGGCCAGGGTCTTGACAGAGCTTCAGCTTCATATCCTGAGAACTCAGAACTCAACTCTCCCTCCTTACAGGATACAGTTGTCAATCCCAAGGCCGCTGTGTGCTCAATCTGTGATGCTTTTGAGATCATCTCTTCCCCTGTACAGCATTGTTTGATTCGCTTCCTACTGACTTTGTCCCATCATATGATAGTTTCTGCTGATTCTGTACCATTTCTCCCCTGGAAATAGTATATAATATGTTGTACTTCGTAATAAGCCTGCGTGGCATAAGACATAGCTTGTGCAAGACCTCATGATCTCAAATGCATCCATCTCTGTATCTTCTGATCTTCTGATCCTCTCTCTTGGGCCGCTGTCACTGATGGTCCAGGCCGCCTGACTTCTGTCTTCACTCTGATGCTTGTAATGACTGGCTGAGAAGCCCTGTGAACTTCCTTTTGGCTCCTTCCAAATGGTAAGGGCTACATTTATTTATCTATCTATCTATCTATCTATCTATCTATCTATCTATCTATCTATTTATTTATGGAAGCCATCTCACTATAAGCATTATGGCACCGGGAAGAAACAGAACATCCAGGCAAATCCACACACACTGTGAGACTCAATTTCTCCCTCCTCTCTTCATTCACCTCCTCCCTAGCCTGGCCCTTGGGGAACATGTGACTGATGAAGGTCGCCTGCAGTTTTCCTCTCTAGCCAGACTTAGGGATCCAAGAGACCTCCAAGCAACTGGCTTTCTTAGGACGGCAAGCTACCCAGCTCCCCTTCTCCACATGGCTGATTCAGTTTGTATCACCTGAAGGTTGGTCTAGCCTGACCAACCGGACAGGTTTGGCTACAGGATGAAACCGTATCTCACCTCTGTGAGTCAGAAGGTCTTTATCCCCGGACAATGCGTGCCTCAGTCCAGTAAGCTTGGTAAGACTCCCTCTCAGCCATGACTTGGATATCTGATACCTTAAAAGGATGTTTTTAGAATTTCTGGTAGGACTCCAGGTGTGTCTCATATTCTAATTCACCCCTAGGGTATATTCTGAAAAACCGATCTAAGTTTGATCCTCAGACTTGCAAGAGGGGAAACAAACAAACAAACATCACAAAAATCATGTTGCTTTGTAACAAATACCCACTCCTGGACCAAGAAATTCTGGCTGCCTAATGGCACATTACGCTATAATTGTTCCCTATAACTAGACCTCTTTTGTCACAATTCAGGGAGCAAGTCTGAGATAACTTACACCCAAGCCTTCATGGCCCACCGCTGGACCCTCAGCTATGGAAGAAAGCCTTCATACATCACCGGATCCCTCACACAAGACCCTCTCCTCTTAACTCGGCTCCAGGGGCCGCTCTTGCTGATCTGCTATTTGTGTTCACTCCAGCTTTGCCATCACCGTCAGCCCCGCGGCTGCCTAACAGTGCTGCCTCCACTTTCTCCCCTCTGGCCTCTCTTCTCTTTCTCTCCTCCCTCCTTTCCACGCATGAGACTTTCTCCAACTGGTCAACCTTTCTCCACTTTCTCCACTCAGCACTTATGAGGGACCACAAGCAGAGATCTCAAGCAGAGAACACTTAAAAGCTATTTCCTCCTCTCTGGGAGGTGGCCAATCTGGACCTTCAAGATCTTTAATAGCCACAAGGGCCAAACTAGTGGGGGAAAAAATGGGAACAGCAGCCTCCTCTCTGCCCACCTTAAGAAACCCTGGAATCTCCCTAACAGCTATCAATTTCAGCCTACAGGAAAGGACCCAGCCTCTGGTAAAAGGACTCTTTTCTGCTCCTGCCCACCAGCCGAGACATTTCACATACTCACAGCCCCTAGGTTATAGGCCTTTCTATAGCCATGTGCAATCGGCAAAACAAGGCCCACTGGAAGTGGGGATGTCCCCTCTTCCTCATGAGGGAAGATTAAGCATCATCCAAGGACCTCCAGCTCAAGTCAAATGCCTCCTGTTAGCTTCTTTTCCTTGTTGCTGTGTCAAAATACCCAACCAACAATTCAAGGAAGGAAGAGGTGATGTTGGCTCACAGTTTGAGAGTAAGTCATTATGGTGAGAAAGACATGGTGGCAGGAGTGAGAGACAGTTGGTCCTGTTGCGTCTACAGTCACAAAGAGGTGGATGCTGGTGGAAGGCTCACTTTACCTGTCCAGTCTGGAATCCCAGCCAATGGAATGGTGCCTCCTACATTTAAGGTGGATCTTCCCTCCTCAATTAACCCAATCTAGAAACTCCCTCAAAGATGTGCCCAGAGGTTTGTTTTCTAGATGATTTTTAGATCCTATCTGATGTGGGATATTTTACTCCTGTGTATTGTTTTGGTTTGTAAAAGGGCTTTGATGCCTTGTAGCTGTGAAGCCTGATGCCTTGCAGAGGGTGCAGGCCTTGCTTCCTACCTATTCACACCCTTGTGCTAGCCATGCTGAGATCTCCACAGATAGGACTAACTGTTTACAGTTGAAGGTGAGTGATCATGATCAAAGTTCTGGTGGCTGAGTGATCATAGAAGACTCTGATCACCCCCAGCCGAGTACTATTGTGTTGTAATGAAGGCCTGGAGGTGGAGAGGGGGCTAGGGGAAAAAGTTTAAAGGATCTAAGGCAGAAGAGGAGGAGGAATGAAGGAGGATAGAAGGGAGAGAGCAAGAGAGGATGATGGAATGAAGTCTCTGCCTAGCTGCCCAGGTATTGAATTCCCTGAGATTTGACATGGCTTTTAATTAATAAAGAGCATTGGAAAATTCAACGATGGACTCTTATTAAGCGATTGAACATTAATTTAACACCTATCAAATTGGCAATCACTATTAATCGTTCTACGTCTCGTTATTTTTCTGGATTATGAGGGAACTAATGAGGAATAAAATTCCCCTCCCTTTTGAGATGCACAACGTCCTGAGGCTGTCCAAGCGCCTACATTCTCCATCTCTATGGATGAACTTCAGGTAACCCTAGATGTGACAGAACTACATTACTTCCCCTTTAGATGCTGGTATTTGAACTCTGACCACCCTCTCTGGTTCAACTTTCTGGTCCCCAATCTTCCTTACTGATATTGATGGTAAGCCCCAATCAGCTCTCTTTAACCTGCATGATAGACAGATATCTTCTCATTCATCCTTTTCTGATGCCACTAGTTGCCCCATTCACATCCTATGGAGAGATATCATGAATTCCAGGCCACTTTATGTCTGTTTGAGACTCTAGAGATGGTGATGGGAAATATCTAGTTGGAGCTCTGCCTCCCCTGTTATTTGGTGATTTCATTTAGATCAGCTGTCTCTCCCCATATTCTCTTCCTCACCCTCCTCTTCTTTCCACCCCTCTGTTTGATCTTCCTGTTCTAGTACGCCCCTCCCATCCATCCATAACTTTCTATACTATTTTCCCTTCCTAGGGAGATCCATTTTTCCTGCCTAGTCTCTTATTCTCTAACTTCTGTGGTTATAAGATTATTGCTTGCTTATCAATGACATAACAGCTAACATCCACATGTAAGTGAATACATACCATATCTGTCTTTCTGAGTCTGGAACACCTCACTCAGGGTGATTTTTTTTTCTAGTTCCATTCATTTGCCTGCAATTTTCATGGTTTCACTTATTAACAGCTGAGTCATACTCCATCACGCAAATGTACCATATTTTCTTTATCCATTCACACACTGATGGACATCTAGGCTGTTTCTAATGACTGGCTATTGTGACTAGAGCAGCAATGAACATGGTTCAGCAGTGGCTCTGCGGTCGGCTGAAGCACCTGGTGGTTATATGCCCAAGAGTGGTAGAGTTGGCTCTTGATATAGATAGATTCTCGTCTTTCTGAAGAACTGACACACTAATTTTCATAGAGGCTGTACAAGTTTGCACTCCTACCAGCAATGGAGTAGTGCTCCCTTTGCTCCACATCCTCACCAGCATGAGCTGTGATTTGTTTTATTGAGCGTGGCCATTCTTATTGGTATAAGATGAAATCTCAAAGTAGTTTTGCTTTTCAGTTCTCCGACAATTAAGGATGTTGAACATTTAATTGCTTCTCAGCCATTTGAGTTTCCTCTTTCAGGAATTTTCTCTTTAGATCTGTATCCCAGTCTTAAATCAAGTTATTTGTTTTTTTGATGTCCAATTTTTTTAGTTCTTTATATATTTTGGATATTAATCCTCTATTGGATGTGTAGTTGGTAGAAATCTTTCCCTATTCTGTAGCTTGCTGCTTTGTCCAAATAATAGAGTCCTTTGCTGTACAGGAGACTTTCAGTTTCATGGGATCCCATTTATTAATGTTGTTCGTATTCCTGTGCTATCAGTGTTCTGTTTAGAAAGTCTTTTTCTAGATAGCACCATTACTCCATGAAAATTTTTATGTCAATTCTATTCCTATAAGGGGTGTGTGTGTGTGTTTGTGTGCGTGTCTGTCTCCCCTCCCCCTCTGTCTGTGTGTGTCTCTGTGTGTGTGTGTGTGTGTGTCGCATGTAGGAGCCCAGGGTTGACATCAGTGTCTTCCTCAGTTGCTCTCTTCCTTATTTTTGGAGACAATGTCTCTCACTGAACTTGGAGCTCACCATTCTGGCTAGGCCAGCTGGCCAGCAAGCCACAGGATCTCCTTGTCTCTATTCCCTAAAGTTGAGCTTACAGGTGGGTGCTTCCATGTAGTGATGCAACTTATGAAAATATCTCTTGCATTCAGAGAGACTGAATTTTTTCCAGACCTCACAGTGAAGTTGTTAATACCCCTTGAGACCATTGCAATTGACCTGCTGTCCTGCTGTGTAACTTAAGTTCAACCTGGATTTAGAATAACAGTGTAACTGACTCTACTATGCCTTTTTCAACCTAAGCTAATGCATGTCTCTAATCTTAAGTCATGTATTCTTCCATGTCCATAATCCAGGGTAATGTATGTGTGTATGTGTGTGTGTTGTGTAACCACTTAATGAAAGCAGCCAACACTGTGGAAGCAACCATGTATGACAACTGCCCACCATAAATGCTGCAAACAACATGTGAATATAGCTTGATAATTGATATGGCTTCAAAAAAAAATCCGTTGCAATGTTGTTTATTATTTGGGGTCAGTAAAGTTATTTTTTACACTGTAAAACTCAGTTAAATATTTCTGGTAAAGAATCCTTCATCCCTTCTCCTTGCTATGTTTTCTGTGCTGTTTAATAAATAACACAGCTGGTCATGGTGCTGTATACCTTTAATACTAACATTGTGGAGACAGAGGTAGGCGGATCTGTATGAGTTTGGGGGTAGTTTGGTCTACATAGCTGAGTTCCAGACCAGTCAGGGCTACATAGTAAGATCCCATCTAAAAAAAAAAAAAATGATTAGATTTTTTTTTTTGCATGTGTCATTCCACTAATGACAAGAAGTTAGATTTTAGTCTAGTTAAAGATTTCTTGTATGTGAAAGTTCATTTTCCTCTTGATTTCCAAATTATCTCATCATCTCCAATAGTTATTCATCAGTTTCCAGTAGTTCTTTTTATATGAGAGGGGCCTTGTAGCTGACAGCTACTGTGTGAGCTCAGAAAGAAAGACAAGGAGACATTTTCATAGACAAAACCTGCCAGGCCTCAGCAGAGGGAACCACATGTCATGGATGCACCTTCTTGGACTGCAGAACCCGGATCATCTGCTTCAGGTGTTTTTATTGATACAGAAACTCCTCAGGTGTTTTGGTGATACAAAACTTCGCCTCCTCATCCAAAGGCCTATTTGCATAAATAAGGAAACTTGTAGCTTAGTCCCACAAGCTTTTAGCAACCAAACTATGTTACATTTACAATGGGGGAGCTCAAGGCCCAGAGGGAATGTTCTCCCTGTTTCCTGAGACTGTGGGAGAGGGACTACAAGAATTCCTCCACAGCAGCTTTGCTCTTCACATGGACCTTGGACTGCAAGCTACCTGAACCATAATGGCTTTACCAGAGAGCTGTGAGCAGGTGCAGGTCATGAGGAAGTAAACATTTGAACCACAGATTTACATCAAGCCAGCACCTTCAGATAATACAAACTGTCAAAGCTTAGGCAGTCCTTCCCACAACTATTTTAAAGTTACCTGAGCATAGCTGGAAATGAATTTCCCCAACAGAGCCCCACATTACCCTCCTAGGCTAGCATGTTCATTGGTGCTGTGCTTGTTTAAGACTTGGTTAGACAGCCATATGGGTATAGCTTCCCTGTCATTTCTTGGAGACACAACTCATAGCAGACGTCCTGGTCTTCTAGCTCTTACAATCTTTCTGCCTTTTCTTTCATCATGATCTCTGAGCACTAGGTGTTGTGGTTGTATTGCAAATGTATCAGTTGGGGCTGGTCCCCCATTATTAGTTGTTCTCTGAAATTTTGCCAGTTGCAGTTTTCTGTAATGGTCTCCATCTACTGCAAAGAGAAACTTCTTTGATGAGGACTGAGAATCACACTTATCTGTCATCTAAGAGTAAGTACTTAGATTTAGTTAGGAATTAGACTGGTTGAGTAAAGTGGCAGAAGTAGGTCCTGCTCTAAGATCCGTGACCTTACTGGCCCTGGGTAGCTGGCTAGGTTCCCAGTACCAGGTATGGTTTTGCTCCCATTGAACAGGCCTTCAGTACAATCAGACAGCTGTCCATTATTTCCAAGATACCATCGCCACTGTGTACTTTTAAGGCTATCTTGTTACGCTGGCCATTGTTATGGTTCATAAGTGTCACAGCTGGGTAGGACTATTGATTGCTTTCCTTCTTTGGCAACTTGCACAGCACCTTTCATTACCGTGAAAGCTGGTCCTCAGGGAGGTGGCTTTCAGGTCAGATCCAGCTTGCATCCTCTGAGTCCTGTGTCCAAAGTTCATTGTGTCTTCAGCAGTAGAGACTTACCTTCAACTTCCTGTGGGCAACCAAGGGTGATAGCAATAGCAATTGCAGTTGATCGCCTTGGGAGTCTCTGGAACTCCCCTGACCAAGAGCTTGAAAAGAAGTTTCTCAAGTTTAGGACTGGAGTTTTGTTATATTAGGTAAATACAAAATAATATTATTCTCTAAGGTTCAAACATCCTTGGTGTTATGTCTCTCTCCTCCCTCCTTTTTCTGTATTGCCCTCCCTCCTCACTCTCCCATTTTCCTTGTGATGATTCGAATGAAAATATCCCCCATAGGCTCATGGTTTTGAACACTTGGCTCCCTGTTGGTGGCTCTGTTTTGGGGAGTTTTAGAGGTGTGGCATTGTTGGAGGAGGTGTGTCGTTGGAAGTGGGCTTTGGGAGTATGAGTCCTCACACCACTTTCAGTTTGTTCCCTCTGTTTCATGTTTGTGTAATTGTTAAGGAGGTTAATGCCAGTAAGATGAGGCCTGTTGTGCACTGGGAGAAAAGGAGGGGTGCCCTCAGGGCAGGAGCTCATACAATTAAGCTTCTAACTCCTGAAAAAGAGCATAGGCTATTTTCTGTTCCTAGAAAGTAACTGAAATCAAAAGCTGCTGTTAATGTGTTTCAGGGCAGCCAGGGTTTGTCCCAAGCTAGCAGCAGAACGTGACTGTGTTGTCCACGTGGTGCTGGCTTTACAGCCATGGAGGCGGCTAGAGGAAAGGGACCGTGGAACCTTCCTCGGTGCTTTTCATGGTCATGGTTCCAGGTGCCAGGACTCAGCTTGCTGCTATAGCCACCATGCCTGCCTACTGCCCTGCTTCCCCACCATAATGGTGGTAGAATCTCATCCCTCCGGAACCATAAGCCCAGATAAGCCCTCCTTTGTTGTGGTGTCTTATTACAGCAATAGAAACAAACTGATGCATTCCCGTTCAGTTCACCCGATCCCGCCATTCCCCTCTCCAGCACTCCTACTGTCTGCTCCCCCATTTCCATTCACTCTCCTGCTTTCTGCAGTTACTCCGGGATATGTACTCAGATCTGAAGATTTGGAGCTAAGAAACACAGACCAGAGCATGTGTGGCATTTGTCTTTCTGGGTCTGGGTCAGCTCACTTAATATAATATTTTCTAAATATATCCATTTACTTGCGAGTTTCATTTTTTGGTTTTGTCTGCTTTTTTACAGCTGAAGAGCTTTCCGTTGTGTGTATGTACCAATCTTCAAGACTGCTATTTTTTCTTCCAGTGTATGTTTTTGGTATTCTTGTCAAATACCAGATGACTGTAGGTACACGTACTCAAGTTTTGTTGGGGGTCTCTGCAAACATCAGGTCCAGCAGAGTAACGATCCACAAGAAACAAGAAGGAGAACCAGTTCAACAGGACTTAATTATCCATATTTAAGAAAAGTACAACTTAGGGAAAAAGTTTCCTGGGGACAATTATCACAATAAACCTTAAGGTATTGAAACTCCTTTGTGTGACCTCTTCCATAAAAATGGGTTCTATAGCTTAAGGACCTGGAGGAGGATCTGTTGTGATCCAGGTCATCATAGTGGTCACCAAGCTACAAAGTACGTGTGACCTCTCCCTAGGTATGGATTCTATTGACTGAGAAACAAGATGAAGTCCTAAGGAGGAAGAGTCAGAGATAAAAATAATAGTCTGGGGGATTCAAGTGTGACCTGGCTGTAGAGACGGCACAGATCACCAGGCCATTAACTATATCCATTCCCAGCCTTCTGGATGGAAATCAGGTAGACATTTCCTCTTCTGTTGAGGAGACAGCTCTGTGTGTTTAGCATGCCTGGTTTTCCTAGTGCTCGTCTGTGAGCACGAGGACTTCATGCCGTCTACCACGTGTGGGTCTTTGGTTTAGTTCCGTTAGTCTACACGCCCGCTTTTGTGCCAATACCGTGTTTTGGTTGTTGTTGTGTTTACTATAGCTCAGCAAAATAGCTTCCATCTGGAATGCTTGTCCCTCCAGCATCATTTGCTTTCTTCTTTCTGTTTTTACCCAGGTTTTTTTTTTTTTTTTAAATTTATATTCTTGGTCTTTTATGGTTTCATATGAATTTTAGGATTTCTTCCCTTCCATTTCTGTGAAAAATCTAAACTATCTAAACTACTTTTGAGGGATTGGTCATTTCCTAATATTAATTCTATCAATCCATGAGCATGGAAAGTCTTTCCATTTTCTAGTGTCTTTCCTCCACTTCTTTCTTCAGAGATTTAAAGTTTTCATAACAGAAGTTTTTTGCCTCCTATACTTACACTGTAAGTAGTAAGTCTTTTCACCTTTTCCTAAGAGGCTCACAGCTTTACAGCTCTGCTTTAACCTTTAAGTCCTGCTTGGATTTTTGATGACAGAAAAAGTAATTACTGGCCTTGAAGAGAGTCCACTGGGATTATCCCATTAGAGAAACGAAAGGAAAAGAATTAAGTAAAACGATCAGGGCATCAAGACCGGCCAGATGAGAAATGCTGGGAATCGACAGATGATAAAAATAGAGACACGGATACGGATACAGATACAGATACGGATACAGATACGGATACGGATACGGATACGGATACGGATACGGATACGGACACGGATACGGATGTGGATACAGATATATTTCCACCTTCAGGACTAAGATCTTTTCGTTTCAGACATATTACTTCCAAAAGCTTAGTTTTCCCAGGCTTTTGTTCTGCCCAAGTGGTTCCACTGTCCCAGGCAGCTCCTGATGCTGAACGTCTGCTGATGGCCACTTTGGCAATCGTCCCGAGGGTGGGATCTTCCCGCAGAAAGAGCTGCTCAAGTCAGGATAACGTCCGGGAAGGGACCTTTCCAGATCAAACAATAACAACATTCTACAGGGAACTTTCTTTCTCTCCTCTCCCTCCCACCCCCTCTTCCTTCTTTGGCTGTGTTAGGAATAAAGCCCAGGGCTTTGCATGTGGCAAGCAAAGTACTCTGCCACCTGGGGAACTTTCTGAAGCTCCAAAACCTGGCTCCTCTGGTGGCCACAGGCTGCTGACTACAGTTGTAACTACTGTGACTTCTGAGTTTTAAGGCTTCCATGGAGAATGGGGAAGAGAAATAGGCCAAGAAATAAAGCCACAAGTCCAGCCGTTTTATTGAGATTCAGCAAAGTTTTTTGCTTGCTTGCTTGCTTGCTTTATGAGTCTTTTTCAGGTTGTTGGAATTTTGGTTAATTTCATGAGTTCTGTGAATCTGCAGAGTTTGACAGTGTTTTCGTTGCTTTGTAGAGGTCTTCATTACTGAATTCCATCTCCGGAGTGTGCGCGTTCATGGATGTGTATATTTCATTGTGGAAAATTTCAAACATATATAAAGTAGGGGGTAGGACAATACAGTCCTCTGTGCCCATCTGTCTTAGTCAGTGTTCTATTGCTGTGAAGAGACACCATGACTCACGGCAACTCCTGTAAAAGAGAGCATTTAGATGGGGCTTGCTTGCAGTTTCAGAGGTTTAATACGAAGCATTAAAAGGAGCATGACAATATGCAGGCAGACATGGAAACTGAGAGCTCTACACCTGAGGACAGCAGACAAAGAGAGCCCCTGAAGCATGGCGTGGGCCCCTGAAACCTCAAAGCACACCCCTGGTGACACATTTCCTCCGAAAGGCCACACCTACTCCAACAAGCCTATACCTCCTAATCCCCGCCAAGTAGCCACTCCCTAATGACCAAGTATTTAAATAGACGAGTCTATGGGGGCCATTCCTGTTCAGACCACTCACCACCTGCTTTAGCTTCTTTTCTGTAGCTGTGATAAAATACCCAGGCAAAAGCAAATACAGGGTAGGACATGGTGGTACATGGCTTTAATCCCAGGATTTGGGAGGCAGAGGCAGGTGGATCTCTATGAGTTTCTAGGCCAGCCTGGTGTGTTCAGTGAGTCCTAGGCCAGCCAGGGCTACATAACAAGATGGTGTCAAAAACAAAAACCAAACCAAACCAAAATAACCCCTCTCCCCCAAGCACTGGAGGGAGAAAGAGAAAAGGTTGATTTTTGGCACACAGCTCCACGTTACAGTCCCATGACTGTTCCCAGGAAGTCACAGCGCTGGGAGCTTAAGACAGCCAGTCACATCACATTTACTGTGGAGAAGCAGAAAGCACCGCAAGTCGCCCACCTCCCTTCCTCCACTTACATTGTCGGGAACCCAGGCAGGGAATGTTGCCACCCTCAATGAACACAAGGTAACCCCACACCCACCGCAGACAAGTCCAGAGGCCCATCTCTCGGTCGACAGCACCGTCACTACACCAAAGGTCCAAATGCAGTAATCACGACTGATTTTGTTTTGTTTTGGCGTATCCTGTGAATGCAGAGCCTGAGGCAAAGGTATATGGAATCATTACTAAGGACAGTTTTCCAGGGGAAGAGACAACCGGAGTGCAACATTAAGGTAGCCCCTTGCAGTGCTACTGATTGCTGTGCGGAAGGCACCGTGAGCTACTGTTCAGGATCTGCATGGTTGTGTTTCCAGTTGTGTATGCATGGGTGCTGTGCTGGATCCTTGGCATTCTAACTAAAACCACAGACAGAGAATGAGAGTCCAGAGCTTGGGGACAAGGCCTGTTCCTGCAGCAGTGATGGACTGGTGACAGACGGACTCCGAAAGAATTGGCGTGCTTGATAGACATCTAACTTCCACGCCAACACCCAGCCCTTCCCATGTTGGAATGAGGTGTGCATTTTAAACAAGTTTCCAGTGTGCTTTAAATTCATCCCTATGGGCCTTGGTTCTCACTCTTGGTTGTCCATTGAAGTCACTGATTTTGAGTCTAGCAGTGGTTTCTTGTCAAATTCTTCAGGGTAATTCTAGTCTGTGTCTCCCTCTGCTGGTTGTCATCAATATCACAGCGGGCTGTCCCCACGCCTTATCCTCGTGCCTGGATAGGTATTTATTTAAAACTGCTATATTTTCTTGATGAGTTGTTCCCTTTCTTGATAATGTAGTGACCTTATTCATCTCTTGACAGGTTTGGTTTGAAATCTACCTTCTCAGATACCATAATAGCTACACCAGCTTGGTTTTTTTTATTTTTTTTATTTTTTGTTTTTGTTTTTGGTTCTATTTGCTCCATAGATTGTTTTACATGCTTTGTATCTTAGTCCCTGGGTGTCTACACCAGTAAGGTATGTTTCTTGGTGAAAACAGATTTCTTTTTCAATTTTAGAATTTCATTTTAGAATATCATTGAGAGACATTTACTAACTCCTGTAATTTTTATCTCATTCTTTCTTTCTTTTGTTTTATGTTTATTCTCTCTCTCTCTCTCTCTCTCTGGCAGTTGCAGGTAGCAAAGCTGGAAGGGAGATGCCATCTGAGCTCTCTGACATCAGACATGGAGCTACAGGATTTGAAGTTGCCCTCCAGGGCTTTTGACTTGCTTTGCTTCCACGTTCCCTCACTGCACCCTTATTGCTTCCTTTCAGAATGGCGATGTGCCATTGTGTGTTGGCAGTGTGTCGTTCCCTTTACATTGTGTGCTGGCAGTATGTAATTTACAGGGTATTACAGTGAGAGTTTGCCTTGAGTCTCAGAAGAGAATTCAAACTTTAGTCTTTTAAACAGTGTGGAGACTAAAAGGCTATGGGGCCGTTTGGAGTTGGACTCAATGCACTTTGCATTGTAATATTCCCACAAGCCTATGGGCACAAGGGGCGGGGTGTGATGGCGTGAATGAGAGTGGCCCCATAGGCTCATCTGTTTGGTCCCCAGTTGGCGGAACTGTTAGGGAAGGATTAGAGGCGTGGTCTTGCTGGAGGAGGTGTGTCACTGGGGCAGTATTTGAGGTTTCAAAAGACTGCCTCATTCCCAGTGTGCCTCTCTGCCTCCTGCTGGGAAATCATGATGTGAGCTCTCCGCTGTCCCTGCCACCACACCTTTGCTCTGCCACCATGGACTCTAACCCTCTGAAACTGTAAGTCCAATTAAATGCTGTTTTTTATAAGTTGCCCAAGTCATAGCATTTTGTCACAGCACTAGAAAAGTAACAAGATACACTCCGACTCCTTCCATATGCCCACTTCCTCTCAAACTCATGACTTCTCCTATAATTATTATTGTTACACACATGCGTGCACACGTGCTTGTGTGCGTATGTGCATGTATGCACACACACACAATCCACTGAGTCCCTTTAGTTTTGCTCAGATGTGCATGCATTTAGAGCTGATCACTGGTATTGGATAACCTATCTTGGAGCTAATACTTGAAGAAAACCGATTATCCCCTTGCAGCAGTTATTGATCACTGCAGCTCTTCATCTAGGGGTCGGACCTTGTGAAGGCTCCCCATCTGTATTGGCATGTCAACTGGTGCTGTCGTTACGTGGGTCTGTTTCAGGTGACCATACTGTTGAGATTCCACAAGTGCAGCATTTCTACCCTGTCTGGAAGATGCTATTTAGCAGCAGGCCCTCTGGTCCTCTGGCTCCTGCCATCTTCCTGTCCCATCTTATGCAATGTTCCCTGAGCCTGAGGTGAAGGGTTGTGTTGTGGATGTTCCGGTTGGAGCTGGGTATCCCAAGTCACCAATTCTTTGCATTTTGATCAGTTATGGATCTCTGAAATGGCCTCTGTCTGTTGTAAAAGGAAGTTTCTTCATCATTTGGGGGTTCTGACACCTTATCTGGTTCCTGATTTCAGGGTGACCTCTTCAGAGGGGAGAATGTTAGAGAAGCAATGAAGGCTCATGAAAGGAAAAACAAAGAGAACTCTGGTTAAGAGAATAGAGTCTCTGCCTGGGTGGAAACCTAACACTCCACCTGGGCCAGGTAAGTCACTGGCCAACAGACCACTCCTGGAAAGGTGGGTCCACCTCAAGCCACGCCTAGGAGATAGGCAGAATAATTTTCCTTTAGTGAGATGATGTGAATCTCCGTTCCTAAGTTCCCACCCTCTAGCATAGATTCTGAGGGAGCTCAGCCATGCTCTTTTGTGAGTCTGCCCACTTTCCTGACTTACTCAGAGAAGTGTAGCTTTTCCTTTTCTACTTTCACACAACTTCTGATTTCCCTAACCATCAGAATTCCCCAACATTTTACTCCTTTTCTAAAGCTCTCGTCCCCACCACACACCTGCTCATCTGCCGTGTGCCCGACTCCCACACTGCCTTTCCCCATCTCTCCCCCTTTCTCCTTTGGGTAGCTACTGAGACAGGTGGCTTGATTGTCTTGTTTGTTTGTTTGAGTTTTCATTTAAATTCTAATAAAATGTCCTCAAGCTTAAAAAAAAGACTTCTTTGATAAGAGATGACAGCTACATTTATTTGTGGGTATATTTAGACTATAGTTAGAAATTACATTGGATTAGAAAAATAACAGTAGCAGGTTCTCTTCAAGGGCCTATGACTTTTCCAGCCGTGACTCGTTAGTTGGGTTTACAGTGCCAGACGTGAATTCCTTCCATGGAGTGGGCGTTTATTAAACATCAGCTGGTTACACCCAAGATAAAAGTGTTACTACTGCACATTGGGGAATATCGTTCCTGGACAGCCGTGAGGTTCACAGGCTTTGCAGGTGAGTAGGACTCTGATTGCTTTTCTCCCTTGATATCATGTATAGCACTTTCCAATATTATGACAACTAGTCCTCAGGGAGGAGGCTTCTGGGTCAATTCTAGCTTTATTCTTCTAAGTTCTGCACCCAAAGTGCATGGTGTCAGAGTCTTAACTTTAGGCTCTGGGAGGCAATCAAGGGAAATTCAGCCATAGAGTTTTGAGTTGGTTTGCTGTATCAGGCTGGGTTTCCCACCTATGGAATGGACTTCAAATCCAATCAGAAAGTGGTTTGTTTCCACTGAAAGAACCATGCCACTACTGTGCTGTTGTCTGGTAGATCAGTACTGTAGCATGCACGGATCATAGCTAGGTATTACTGCTGATGAGGCCTCTCCTCCAGAAGTTTGCACAGCATCTTCAGGTAAGATAGCCAGTCTGTGGGCCATGTCATGTGTATCTTTGATGGTGAAGTGTGTTTCTTTAAGACAGCAATCATAAAGATTCTGGGGTGTGTGTGTGTGTGTGTGTCTGTGTGTGTGTGCGCGCGCGTGTGTACACATGTGTGCACACACCGTGGTGCATGCATGTACATCAGAGTACAACTTGTGGGAGTCAGTTCTTTCCTTCACCATGAGGATCTTGGGGATTGAACTCACATCCCCAGACCTGGCAGCAGGTGACTTTACCCATTGAGCCATCTTACTAGATGAGGGATTCTGTTTTCAGATCCAATCTACTAGTTTGTGTCTTTTGAAGAACTGAGTCCATTCAGGGTTCCGGGTTGTTACCGAAAAGTGTATTCATTCCTCTCATTTTTAGTGTTTTCTTCGTCCGCATTTGTTTAATAACTGTTCAGTCATCTTTCTTTCCTTTCCTGTAGCCTCTTGGATGAGTTTATCATCCTCTTCCATTTATGGCATTCATTCTACTATCCTCTGGAGTGCTGGCTTAGTGCTCATTCATTTCTTTAGCCTGCTTTTCGTCATGTAGTTTGTCTTTCTCTTCAGTTATGACAGCTTTGCTGGATACAGTAATAGTTTGCAGCCACGGTCTTTCAGAACTTGACATCCATGTTTTAAGAGTTTTTAGAGTTTCCACTGAAAATTTTACCTTTAATTTTCATAAGCATGTCTGTGACACAGCCCCTCTTCTGCCGCTTCAGTGGGTTTTCTTTGTTCTGAATGTGTAGGTTTCTTTTCTTTTTAAAACTGTTTTAGGCAGGGAGCTCTTTTCATGGTCCCGACTATTTGGTTTTCTTGTACCTGGATGGGCATTTCTTCTCACAGATTTGGGGTATTTTCTTTTATGAGTTTATTGGAAATATTTTTATTGATTTTTTTTTGCCATAGAGTTTTGTCTTTTGTCTCTAATTTACAGATATGGCCTTTTCATGGTGTTGTAAAGATCTTGCATATTCCATTCACACTTTAAAGTATTTGCCAGTGAATTTGACTGTATGATCTAATTTCTCTACGCTCTCTCCAGCCTTTGATATTCTGCTCTAAGTTTCTCCACTAAGCTGCTTATTTGACTTATAGAATCTCTTTTCCAGTTTTATTTTAGCTTGATTTTTCTTCAGTATTTCTGTCCCTGTTGAGCTTGATTTTCACATACTGAATTGATTCCCTTGTTTAATTCAGCTGTTTGTGTTCTCTGAATTCCTTTCAGGAGATGATTCATATCATTTAAAAATCAACCACAAGTTTATTCTTGTCCTTTTTGAATGTTTTGAACATGTTTATATTAGTTCTTTTGAATCCCTTGTCTGGAATTTCATCTAAGTCACTCTTATTGGGGGACAATACTAATGGGCTTTGTAAAACACTTCTTGCAGGGGACATTTTGTCTTGGCTTTTCATGTTACTTGTGGTTTTTTGCATTGAGATTTGGTTGTCTCGATGCATTAGTTTGCTGATTAAGTCTTTCTGGCATAGCTAAGTTGAATGAGTGTTTGGCTTGGTACTTGGTACTTGCTAGTTTCCTGGCTTGATGGATCTTGGTTCAGTTCAGTATTGCTTGAAGTTCAAGGGTGTGGCTGAGGTGACCACGGCCACCTGGGGCAAGGGTGGGAGAACCACCACTGACCTCTGTCTGTGTTGGAAGGAAGTGTTCTATACAGCCTCTGACCTCACAAGCCACAGTGTACTAAGGGTGGCGGGAGTGTGTGCATAGTGTGTGATGCCTTGGGTCCTCTGACATAAGCCAGGGTGTACATGGAGCACAGGCAGTGTGTGTGGTGTATGATGTCTCAGTGCTCTGACATGAGCCAGGGAGTACATGGAGCACAGGGAACATGCAATGGGGACAGGTACGTTGCATGTCCTCTGGCTTCCCCCATTGGGGTGTGCTGGGAGCAGAGGGGACCTTACATCCTCAAACTAACCAGCCTGTATGCACTTGGTGTTGCACTTGTGTGCACAAGGATAAATGGGTCTCAGTCTTTTCTCCTCATCATCTGGAGTATGTGGGGTGCAAAAGCATGCTGTAGGGACAGTGAGTTCTGAGTCCTTCAGCCTCATCAGCCAGGATGAAGAGTGGGCCAGAACTGTACATTAGGTGTGGTGAAGGAGCCACATCCTCTGGCTTCACCAGCTGGACTTCATGCAGGGCGGCAGGAGTGTGTTCTGTGACAGAGAGTGCCAGGTCCTCCACCCTCTCCAGCTGGGGTGTCTGTGAGATGGCAAATGTCTGTGTCAGGGGCAGGGGTCTTGAGTCCTTTAATTATTCAGCTATGATATACTCAGGGTAGAGGAAGTCAAGCCATCTCTTTAATGGTGTTAATCTCTTTAACAAGTATAGTTGCTTTCTCTGCCCTACATGTCTGCAGCCTTAAACTCACTTTCTTTTTCTCACCAAAATGCATATTTCCACTTCTCTGGACTTGCTCAACATGGATCTAAGTGCAACAAGCAACAACCATATGGCAGCCTGCAGAAGGTCCTGTCTTGCAATTTCCTCCAGCAAACAACTTAGCTTACTGCTTTTGAATTCATCCTCATTCACATTTTCAGGACATGAGCAGAGCGTAGTCAGACTCCTTGTGAGAGTGTAGCCTGGATGTTCTCTAGCACAGTTCCTAATAGAGTCCTTTCTCTTCTCTGAAACGTCATAAGCCAGGCCTCTGCTGCACACACTTCCCTTGTATTCTGGCTTGCTGAACTTCCACTAAATATTAGGTACTTTTCTTGTTGCTTTGATAAAAGCAACTTAAGAAGGACGGGCTTACTTTAACTCACAGTTTGGCGATAAGGTCGATCATGGCAGGGAAGAAAAGGCGGGAAGAGCGGCTAAGGCTGTGGTGGCAGGGACGTGGGACACACAGGGTCCTGTGTGTCATGATCAGGAAGTAGAGAGGGGTGTACAGTGTGCTCTGTACACCTTCTCCTTCTCTTTAGTCCAGGACCCCAGCTCATGGCATGGTGCTACCCACATTAAGAGTGAGCCTTGACTCTGCAGCTAAACCTCTCTGGAAAGTCCCTCGTGCACATGTTCAGATATATGGTACCTCTCCTAGATGATTCTGAACACTGTCAAGTTACAGTGACACATAAGCATCACAGCCCCTCCGGGACTATTCCCCATACTAATTACTATTTGGATTTGTGGTTGTGTTTATTCAAGTATTCACAGTGTCATCTATTTCCTGCCTCTCTCCTACCCACCCGCAGGGCAGCTTCCCAATTGGTGTGACTGTGAGCTTGTGGAGAGCACAAAGCATTGCTGCCAAATACTTACAATCTGACCATGAGTAGGAATTCTTTAATCATTTATCACTCACTGAAATCTTGGCCTGGTAATTTCATTGCCCAATACTAGAAGGTCGCAGCACGCAGTGAAGTGTGTCGCTGTCACATTAAAAAAAAAAAAAAAAAAAAAAGAACCCTCAAATCCACAGAACATAGAAGCATAGAACATCAGCTCTATTTACAGATGCATGTAATTCTCCCATAGACCACTAGGAGGTGTCTCCTAGCTCTAAGGACTATAAAATATTGGGAAGAACACACTCAGATATACCTTCTGGGAGGAGTGGGGCAATATAACTGTCTACCTTAAATTCTCTTATATTTTACAGATTCAAGATGTTTTAATGTTAAACTGCTTGCATAAAATACTTTAATGTGTCTGCATATGTTCAAATATTGAAATTTAACTGGAAATAAAGATTGTCTGTTATAGGTTGGCTTCAAATGACCTGGACCAGCAGATCATTCTTCAGTGACAGGGTCCTGAGAGAAAGGACCATGAGATTAGAAGATAAAGAGGATAGACGATAGAGAAGACAGGAAGTTTGGGACTGGGAGGTCTTGCATAAGCTATGTCTTAAGTCAAACAAGTTTATTAAGAAGTACAGCAGAAAAGAAGAAGAAGAAGAAGAAGAAGAAGAAGAAGAAGAAGAAGAAGAAGAAGAAGAAGAAGAAGAAGAAGAAGAAGAAGAAGAGGAGGAGGAGGAGCAGGAGGAGGAGGAGGAGGAGGAGGAGGGAGGGAGGGGAGGGCAGTTTATTATTTCAGAGGAGAAATGGGAAAGAGTCAGTAAAAACTATCATACAGTGGGACAAGGTCAGCATGGAGCTAATTTAACAATGTTGCACAGGGGAGCACAGGCATTTCAAGAACATCACAAATCATACATACAGCAGCTTGGGACTAATAACTGCAGTCCTGCAATGAAGGAAGAGCTGGGTTCTAAGGCTCTGAAGCTACAGCTCCTGAAGACCTTGGCCCCAGGCCATTGCCGGTCCTGTCAGGAATGTTCCTGGTTTTAGAGAAGGAGTTGTGCTTTTTTCTCCACACATCAGGGCTCTGGGGAAAGCCTTGGTTCATCAGTCCAGCCTCAACATTAAAGCCTGAGCATTCAGACTAGAAGCCATAAGGTTAGTGATATTTTGTTGTGTATCGATCCGTCTTGAAGGTGTCTTCTGAGATATGCTGACAGTGCAGGTTTATTCAGCACAAATCAGAAAGAGGATCATCTGAGGCGGGAGGCTGATGGGATCATTGTATTAACGTTCCGTTTTCATTGCAGTTTAGCACAGCGCAAGTCATCAATGTCACCGGACTTACCGTGTTGATAGAGTTTAGGTCTTGAATGTCCCCTGAAAGTCCATATGTTAAAGTATTAGTCCCCAGCAATGACACTACTAAGTGGTGGTGGAGGTTTTATGAGGTAATACCTAGTGGGGCGTCTTTAAGTTAACGGGGCAAGCCCTGAAGGGAGTGATGGGGTCCCAGCCTCTCATTCTCTTTGACCACAAGGTGGGTGATTTCCATCCATGTTAGGTTAATTTGTTGTAGCAACTGGAAGTTGTGATACCACTCAATCATTTTTGTGCACCTTTGATTATGTTTCCACTCATGTATCCGTTGACAGAGGAATGATTGCAATGAAGGGCGATGATGCTCGTAAAGGTGCAGGAAGACTGACATGAGTGCAAGGAAGGGGAAGGCATTGCTAAGCCCACTTCCCTCTTAGTACCAGTGAATAATGTGCTCACTTATGAAGGTTCCTGAGGAAAAAAAACTGTAATGGCCTGAGTCCCTTGTGCAGCATAAGTTCTAGGTTGAGTCTAACTGTCTGAGACTGGGGTCCCAAAGCAATTGAAATCAAGGTCAATAGAGGAATTGACCTAGAGCTAGAGGAAGGGGTGTGTGTGTGTGTGTGTGTGTGTGTGTGTGTAGAGGCTGATCTCTGGAAAAGGAGCTCTTGTGTCTTTAGTTATGTTGACACGTCCTCAATGTAGAAACAAGAAAGTCAATGTTGTAGCAGCTGCTGGACCTCGCTGAGAGGAGGTGTCCAAGAATCTCTATGACAGCATCCAGCCCCATCTTTGAGTTTCTGTGTTAATACCCTCCATGACTCCTTGTAAACTGGTGATAGGATCCCATGTTAGGCTCTGTAGGCAGTCACGCATAATGCACAGATTAGACCCGGAGGCGTTCACCTGGAGATGCTCCCTAGCCATTCCCTAACCTGGGAAATGTCCGACCTGGAAACTCTGTCACCTCCCTCATTTGTATAATTGGAATAATACCAACACTTTCCTTAAGGATTGTTGCGAGGGTTAAATAAACATCTGTAAAATACTTGGAGCGGTGATTAGCAGAGAGCCAGACAGGACGCCCATTTTTCCAGCCATGCTAAGGAGTCATTTCATCACCGTCATTCACTCACAATTTCATCCACCTGTTTTGTGCATATGTGAGTGTGCGTGTGTGCGTGTGTGTGTACATGTGTGTATGTACACATGCTTGGCGTACAGCTATGTAGCTTACCAGAAAAGGAGACACTGGAGCTGGAGAACCCGTTGCATGGGTTCATTTTCTTCTATGGCATAAACCCTCATGCTCCTGTACGCGGCTCTAGTGAGACTCATCTGGTCATCAACAACAACAGAAAAAAATACATAAAAATGAAGGGGACCTAGTCCAGAAGAGAAAGGGGTCAGTACAAGTGAGAGCAAACAAGAGCAAATAACAGGGGGTAGGATATGATCACAATACATCGAGTGTGCGTGTGGGGGGGGGGAGGGAGAAACTCATAATGTGCGATTGTTGATTCTGTCAACTTGGCAGGGTCTGGAACTGACCTGGACCAGCAGGTTGTTCTCCAGAGACAGAGTCCTAAGTGAAGAGCCAGGGGATGAGAAGATGAAGATTGGAAGTCGGGCTAGGGTATGCTGATGGCTTGTGCCAAGCAGGCTTATCAAGAAGCAAGCATCTTATACACTGTTTTTAGGGGGAAATGTGCCGAGCAGAGAGCTAAATCAAGCAATGTTGACAAAGAGAACACAGAATTCTTCAAAGCTGCCTTAGGGCTGGAAACCATAGCCCTTCAGAGGAGAAGGCTGGGCTCTCAGGAACTGAAATCTTAGCTCTTTTGAGGCCCTGGTCCCAGCCCCAGCCCAGACCTTGCCAAGTCTGCCCCTAGGAAAGGACACAGACCTAATATTCCCTTTGTCTTTTCATAAGGGTTTTTGTGAAAGCCTTGGATCGTTCTGGCTCCCAATGTGGAGCCACTGAAGAAGACACAAGCCTCTGGGCAGACAGATGAGTGCTTATCTAGATGAGGTTAACTGAGGTGGGAGACCTGTCCTAAATGTGGGTCAGAGGCTGAGGGCCTCAGAGTCAAAGGGAGAAAGTGAACGGAATGCAAGCACTCACGCTTCGGTTTCCTGACCATGAACACAATGTGACCAACTTCTTCATGCTCCGGATGTCATTACTTCTCCTCCATGGTGGACTGTATCCCCTGAGACTGTGAGCCAAGATAAATTTCTTTTCTCAAGTGCTTCTGTCAGGTATTTTGACACAATACTCAGAAAAGAAACAAATGTGCACTACAACCTTACTATGTATAAATAATATGTGCCAATAAAATATCAAATAGTTCTATTATCCCACAAAAATGTCATAACGAAAATATGTGTAATATGCCTAATCCACCAAGCTTTGTAGCCTGGCCACATGATGCTGTCCAGCATTCTGAGAGATGTTACCATATACCACAACTCTAGGGGAAAAAAAAAAATCAAAGTTCAAAATTTGAAAATGGGTTTATATTGAGTATATATCACTTTTGCACCATGATAAAGCATAAAAAAAATAGGAGTTGAGGACTATCTATATAGGAAGATAGTGCTATAGATTTTCTCCTGACTCTGTTTCAACTGCATCCAACATATCGTGATGATCTATGTATACATGTTAGAATTCTGCAGAGGAATTCTCTCTTGCATTTCCCTTTTCATTCACAGGTTATCTTGAAGGCTTTTATTTCGTTTTCATGCATTTGGAGGCTTGACGGGCATATTTAGTATTGATGCTAATGTCCTCACAGTCAAAGAAAGCTGAGGTTATTTGTAATTTTGATTCTTCTTGATGCATCGATATTTTACCATTAGGCATTATTATTCTTAATCTCTGGTAACATTTTTTAATCTATTTTGCATATTTGTATAACCATTCCAGATTTCTTCCTGTTCCTATTTGTTGTAGTAATAATTCTCCATCCTTTTATATTTAATTCTTATCGACTTTATAGTTCAGATTCACTTTTTGTAGTAACATGTCATTGCTTTTAAAATCCAGTTTGGCAGCAGTCATCTTTAAAAATATTTAAATTATATTCCTTTTAAATTTTACGGTGAATGTTTTGCCGGCATGTCTGTCTGCGCCACACGTGCGTGCCCAGTGCCCGTGGAGGTCAGAAGAGCTGTCAGGTCCTCTGGAACTGGAGTTACAGGTGCTTGGGACCCAATACGTGCAAGCTGAGAGTTGAACCTGGGTCTCTGAAGAGTAACACGCACTCGAAGCCGCTGAAGCCTCTCTCCAGCTCCATACCGGTATCTTTAGTGGACGTGTTACACCTTTCAGATTTAACGCGATTATTATCATCTTGGGTTGAAACCTGCCACATGGCTACTTAGTGTGAGTGTGAGTGTGAGTGTTCTGGCTCACCTATGTCTTTTCTTTTCTACTTTATTTTTCTATTAACTGAGTATCTTTATGTCACAGTGTATGGATTCTATACTGTTCTCTAGGAAATTTGTTCACTGATGTCAGGAACTGGGATCCTTCCACTTTGCGTGTCTGTCTCCTAGAACAATGTCTGGCACATGTAGGCAGCTCAAGTAACAATAAAAGTAAATCAGTTAAGACACTTAACTTGAATATGCCCAACCAAAAGTGCCTTAACCAATAAGAATGTGTATTATCTCACTTAAACACAACTCTGGAGGCTGGTAGTGTTGGATTAGCCAGAGCACTGAGTCTTTGTTTTGTTTTCCTGTTCTTAAGAGGCAGTGATTAATTGGCTGCCGAGCTGCCCTTACCTCTGACCTCAAGTGTTAAGGGTGAGACACAGTAAGATTGACGACTAAAACAGGTAATCAAAGAGTTCTTATGAAGCACGCTGTTCTTCCCAGAGGTGTGTACTTCTAACCCCA
Organism: Cricetomys ansorgei; assembly: GCA_026225945.1. NCBI lineage: Eukaryota > Metazoa > Chordata > Mammalia > Rodentia > Nesomyidae > Cricetomys > Cricetomys ansorgei. The sequence continues at coordinate 29,640,104 of JAMJFZ010003875.1, read as the reverse complement.
TTTTGATATTCTCAAGGACATAATTGATCATTTTTGGCCTTAAACAAAATTCTCATTTTGCTTCTCTTCGCAGCTGAGATCAGGTACTTCCACCTGGCTCTAAACAACAAATCCCATTTCAAAGGTTAGCAATTTTCATAGTGAGATTTTTTTTTTCCCAAAAAGCACGGCTGGGGGGTCTACAGGGTAGCCTTGGGCAACCCCGAATTTGGAAAGAGCAGAGAGGATAAGGAAGAAGGTGTGTCCTGGGGAAAGGCCTCTTCTTCACAAGGAGCAATTTCTCCTATGCAAGCTTGAAGCTTCTCACTTCCCCCCACGCAGGGTTGGGGGTGGGGACTTGCCTGGTGAGTAATTTGGAGAGGATAATTATGTGTGAGTGATTTTCTCTTGGTGCTCTTGGCTTCTCTGGGTTTCTTGCATGTCCTTGTCTGGCACCATCCATGTGTTGCGGGATAGCGTTACGAAGGCCAGTGGTTACCTTCTTTGCTATAGTGATAGAAGCTATATGTGTTAGCTCACTGAAGGTCCACCCTTCCCAGCTAACCTGGTAGTTAACTGTGACCATATTTCTAAGTTCCTGCCCGTGGGATGTAAACTGCATAATTTCAAATGCCTTTAGTTTTCTTAAAGATGTTTATTTTATGTGGATAGATGTTTTGCCTGCCTGCCTGTCTGTGTACCACATGTGTGCCTGGTGCCTATGGAGGCCCTAAGAGGGCACCAAACCCCCTGGAACTGGCATTACATACGGCTGTGAACTGCCATGTGGTGGCTGGAAATCAAACCCAGGTAGAAGAACAGCAATTACTCTTGGTCCCAGATCTGTCCCTTAAGCCCCATTTTGTTCCTAAAATTTCTCAGAATCCAAACAGGGTGGGAAGTTCGTTAGATTTACTTCTCACAGACGCTTGGGCCTGGGTTGGATACACACTTGGCATAGATTTTTTTTTAATGCTATATCTTAAGAATCTCCTTGAGGGTGGGAAGCCAAAGGCGATCATCATATGGCGTTGGTCTTGATGTCTCTGACCTCTGTACAACACGGAGTGTGACTTCAAGTGGTAACTGGAGAACACAGATCACCTGGCACTTAAGGAATCAGTCTAGACAAACCGTTTCCTACGAGCAGGAGGTAATGAAAGATCTCTGGATTTTTCTATCAGAGGCCAGAGCAGTAGTCTGTCTAATTTATTTCAACCTTCTCTGGGGGCTGATTCAGACTCTCTGAGGCAGAATGAATACTCCTATCCCTAACTTAAGGTGAAAGGCAAGTCCCAGGAGTCACTGAGAGAGAAAGAGACAGAGTCGTGAAGTTCGCAAATAGAGACACAAACCTGTCCTGGCCATGGGGGACCTGCTCTGCAGCCGAGACTCAGGGCCTAGCCACTGCCCTTGGCCACTGGAGTCAGGGCCAGGTGGGAGTTCTGGGGAAAATTTGACATGGAGAGCAAGTGAGGGTATAGCTTCTGGTGCTGGATTCTCCCAGGGGACGTGGGGTGTGGGAGCAGCTTGACTTGTGGGAAGAGGAAAGGGTGGCTGAGCACAGTGTGCCTGTTAATGCTTATTCACTTGGTGGGGGCAAGGAGATGTGAACCTGGGCTGAAGCCATCATAAAAGTGCTTTCTGTACCTTTAGGAACATTAGAGACTGCAAGTGCACCTCCAGGGGCCACAGCCATGCTGCCTGTGTTACAGAGCTTTCTGTAAAGGCTGTGTTTGCACACCAGCTCACAGGTGAGGCTCACGGCGGTGTGCATCAGTGCCAGCGAAAGTGACTTCTTCCCTCCTACAGCTCTGTGGGACCAACCAACAGGAAGGAAAGGAAGGGGTGAGATGACTTCTCCTTCACAAGCATGGGGGTGAGGTGCTGACAGCGGTCTTTGAACGGGATGTGAAGTGGCGGTTTCTGTTTAGAACGGACTGGTTCCTGAAACTTGGAAAAATAAAAGAATGTCTCAAATGGGATCCGTCAGCACAATGACAGGAGAACTGTGGGCCTGCTTGAGATGATTTTTGCTGTTTGAGATAGGAGCTCACTATAGAGCCCAGGCTGGCCCTGAACTCATGATTTCCCAAGAGCTGGGAGTGCAGGTATGTGCTTAGTTGCTGGGGTTATTTCAATGGGCAAATTCTGAGGAATCATCTGAGCGTGGATAAGGAAATCAGGGCTGGGACAGGCTGACAAGGGCAGCCTCTCCTGACTGCGGAGAGCCTGCCCAGGGGAGCGCTAGAGTTCTGATGCGGTTTGAGATTTTACTCAGAACTTGTGAACTGGAAGCTGAGTCCTAAGTGTGGCTTTGTTAAGAGGTGATGGAGAGCTTTGGGAAAGGGCAATTGGGAGACAATTAGGGGTGCTGCTTAACCAGTTCTCATGAGACCCTAGGTTATGAGAGTGAACTGTAACAACAGCAGACCTGGACCTGACTACTCTCTGTCTTCCTTTCTCGCTGTGTGACTTTTTCTTCTTGTATATCCATCTGCCATGAAGTCTCTATCAGAGCTGCTCCCATGTTGTTTGGACTTTCAGCCCTCCGAACCGTGAACAGAATAACCCCCTTCTTTGGATACTGCCCAGCCTCAGGTATTTTGTTAGAGCAACAGAATACGGACTAATACATCAGGGGAGAGCCCAGTGTGAGCAGAGCCTGCTCTGCCTGAAGCTTCCTGCAGATACTTACTTTGAAGTCTTTTCTCCCTCTGACACGTGCACAGGGGACCTAAAAGAGGCTCCTAAGCGCACACGGTGGTGAGAGCCTGCCGTGACTGGGAGCTCCCTTCCAAGGCAGCCTCTTTTTTTTGGACATTACATTAGGAGTTTTCCTGAACTGGCTTGCGGTGTCCTTGAAGCCACAAAGAACAAGCACATGTCCTATGGACATCGATTCGCAGCGGACAAAGCCTCCCCCAGCCTGGCCCTTTGCTAGAAGAGTAGGTGACCCAGGGCCCCTCGCCCTCCGTCAGCACCCGGAGCGAAGCAGACTGATGGGACTGGTGTTGCATGATCGCACTTATCATTTATTACGATGGAGAGGATGAGAGTATTGTAGCATGTGACTAACTATCCCTGCCTTCCACGGAGGCTGAGGGAGGAACAGGATATCCCAACTGCAGGCTCAGGATCAGCAAGCAGTCCAGGCTGGCTTCTTCCTGATATGCATTGAGTTCCTAGGGCAGCGGCTGCTCTGTCCACAGCACTGATGGGCATGAGAGCTCAGCAGGGCCGAGGGCTCAAGGACAAGCATCTCCAGGAAGCGATGAGGAAATGTGCAAAAATGATCAAGTCCTAGCCCAGGGTGGACCTGGCCTAGCTTGTGGTGAAGGAGGTGGGGTAGGGGGCCTGCTAGAAGTCCGTATCTGGCAGGTTTGGGGGACACGGAGGGCTTCTCAAGGTGGACAGCATAGGCAACAGTTTCGCTCCACAGGAGAGTCCTGTCTGATCTGTGTTGCCCAAGTTTGTGGGGTGCTGCTGGGTCCTTCACTCGACCACATCAATGGACAGCATGGCTTTGATTGCCGGGAACTTGTTGCAGGAGAAGTCAGCGAGCAATTGCTTGGTGCCACTCCGGGTGGGAAGAATCTCAAATCGGATCCGGGACTTCTCCTTGGGGCGTAGGGATGGCACCCTGATGGGGAAGGTGCAGGTTATTGTTGGTGTGAAACCCAGAGGGCTCAGGCTACATGGGTCCTATAGGACTCTAAGCTCTGTTCTAGTAGGACCAGGCAAAGCCACCACTTCTTAAGCTCCCTCTAGCTGCCTCTCTGGATGAGCCGGTTCCCTTCAGCTCTCTGACACCCAGTTGGGGAGGTGGTAGGTAGTCTTATGATGTCCCAAATATGCTAAGCCCTAAAGGTCAGATTTTAGCATTGGTAATTAGGACTTCAAGTTTGATGAACTCCAAACCAAATGCAAATGCAGATTCTCAAATACCAAGCCCTACAAAGAATGATGATTTGAGGCCAGAGGGTGCTCTGCTGTCCTAAAGGCTCTGGGCAGCACCTCCTGCCTCCCATTCTCTGCCATTCCCTACTAAGCCACTTAGGCCTGGGACTCACTCGATTTTGAGGTTGCCAAGCAGCAGGCCGCTGCCCTCCACCATCAGCACGCAGTCCCTCACAGGCTCATCCAGGGGGTTGGAGAAGAGCATCTGCACATTCACAGGCTTCCTCACCTGAGCCTGGCTCAGCACCTGTAGGGAGGGTCAGAGAGGCTAGCTGTGTGGCCCCTGCCTGCTACCCTGTGAGAGCTGAGCATGATGCTGGGGTGAGAGAAATACTGCCTAGGGTGTAGGGGGAAGGCCATTTTGTCCAGCTCTAAGGGTTAGAAGGTCCCCTAACCTCCATGTGGGGTACCAAGACATCACCATTATCCCCACACTATAAATGGGAAACACAGGCTCAGAAGGAAACCCGTGCTGTTCTCTGTGACTGGAAGCATAATGAGACAAGCTCACAGACCCAGCTCAGTTTGTCTGGGATGGGCAGCACCTGCTTCTGAGGATAGCCCACTGACAGTTAATTTTCTTGAAACTCCTGATCACCGGGTTGTGTGTGTGTGTGTGTGTGTGTGTGTGTGTGTGTGTGTGTGTGGCATCTAGTCTGTGATCTTTGCAGGATTCCAACACTGACCAGGCTGGAGTTGTAGAGGATAATGGAAGATGGTGGCAGGATTTGGGGCTATATAAGCAACACAAAGTACTTACTCACCCCAAAAAGTGGCGGTTGTTGTTTACCTGCTAAGAATCAGCCATGAATCTGGGCAGATACAGCTGTTAAGAGGGATAATTAATGGTCTCTCCCTTTCTAGCAAGGAACAAATGACCTCACGGGAAGGGAAGAGAGTGTTCTGGAAATCGATGTTGAAATTGTGTGACCGGTGGATTTCTCTCTCCCTTTGAGAGCCACTGGGGTTTGTTACTTTATGTTTTGTTTTTCTTGTCATCAGTGCTCATGGCTACCATTGTACAATGTCAAAGGCCAAGTTCAAACTGATTTGACAGCTTGGGAAGCTCACACACTGGGAAACAGTGGGGCCTACCTGGTCGCAAAGACTAGGCCATTCTTTGTAATACTGTAATACATAACAGTACATTGTGACTACGTGAAACATATTAAACACCATGATTACTGTAATTTCTCCCTTGGAACTCAAAGTCTATGAGATAATTTGAGGAGAAAAGCATAGATTTGTGCTATTGGTATATGATAATGCTTCATAAATAATGCCATGTTGTTGACATCTTATTGTTGACATGAAATTTATACATCTGTGTATTTATTTACCTTTGTTGTTGTTTATTAACCAAGTCTATAAATATACTCATTTATATTTTCAAGCGCTCATTTATTTGTCTTTTTATTTATGTATTAACCTGGGTCTATACAAGCCTTCCGCAGACTGGATGAGGAACACTAGTCATTAATTGGAAAGTTCTCACCCCTTTGGGAAAATATTCAGATTTTATGTCCGATCCCTTGATCTAAGGTCCAGTGTTAATTACCAAACAATGTTAGACGAGACAACAGAATTTTACCTGGAATATTATCCTTTTTATAGATTCTCTTCATGAGTTTAAAACTGACACTGCTCTGAGTGAACCACACATTGACTTATTCAGTGGACAAAAATGTCTGTCTTCTAGGAGCTCAGCAAGAGGGGGGGATGTGTCCAGAAGAAGAGAATTGGATGCATCTTATAAAGACTCAAGGAAGTGTAGACTGGCCTACTTCTTGACTGCTTGCAGTGATAAAGATGTTATAGTGTCTTTAAAGATAAATTAGACATCATATGGAAATCCAAAAACACGAAGAGCAAAAGTGAGTATGAATATATGAATACAAGATGATTATATTTAAAGATGTTTGAGGATTAGGGAGTAAAATGGGGAAAGACTAATTTAATTTAAGTGCTGATCTTTTTAGGGCAAAATGTTTTTATGTTGAGCTGGTCACTGCCTGTTTTCCAGCTTTGGAGTTAGACAAAATACTCAGCTGTCCATCAGATCAGCAGATATGGACAGGTAGAGCTTCTTGGAAGTGCCTTGCAAAGCAAGAGGCTGCACCATGCAGGGCCCATGCAGGGACTGACAACAGCTGTCCTCTGGGAAGGTAGGATCAGCAGCCCAGAGCCACTGGCTCTGCCTCAGCGGTGACCCACGGAGGGCGCCGCTTTTGTCTTATGAAGTTTTTTGTGGTAAGATGATCCCAGAGCAGCAGTGACACTTGCTCTATTGGCGTCAGCAATCAGACCGGAGAACGGATTGTCATACAAAGGTATGTTTTATCTGGGGAGAGTGTTTAGAATGTTCTAAGGGTGTAAAACTGGCGACCAGGCCTGATCTGTGAAGATCTATCAAGAAAGGCTACTCTGAGGAAGTGACACCCTGTAAGGGAAGCATGTTCTCATCCCTCTGACATGAGTTGGAACAACAGGGTTGTTAGCTAGTTAGTTCTTAGTTAAAGGACTTGCTTGGTTTCCATGCTGATACACACTGGAGCCCAGATACAAGGCCAAGTCTTTTTAGGTGCAAGGCCCAAGGTGGGCATTACTGCCTCACAATGAGTGTCTTACCCCTGAGATGGACCACCTGTGTCCTGAAGCACAGCTGGAGCAAACTGGACAGTAAAATGGTAGATGCATGGAGAAATAGGACCCTGAGTCAGAGTGGACACCTATGTCCCCTGTCCTGACACCAGGAACCGTAGAGCTGTGAGCAGTTTAGGAGAGGTGGGACCAGGGCTGACACAATTACCTGGATCCTGTACAATGGGGACTTGTGAAGCCAGTGGGGTTGTACAGAAGAGGCAAGCACTATGTACAGATGCAGTAGACAAAGGGCAGCCTGATCCATGAGGCTCTGGTGTCCACCCCTAAGGGAAACGCTGCCTTTTCTTTTCACTTCCTGGTGACTAGTGGGATCCCTAGGACAAGGCCATCCGGGAAGGCACCCCTTCCCATGCCCTTACCTCCAAGGTCAGAGGACAGGCCATCCGGGGAGGCACCCCTTCCCATGCCCTTACCTCCAGGGTCAGAGGACAGGCCATCTGGGGAGGCACCCCTTCCCATGCCCTTACCTCCAGCATCAGGGGACAGGCCATCTGGGGAGGCATCCCTTCCCATGCCCTTACCTCCAGGGTCAGAGTGGGGTTGTCCAGGATGACGTCCCGCTCCACCACCACTTCAGCCTCATCGGTCACTTTGCATATGGCTGTGATCCGGATCATGTTGTCTGCCTTCAGGTATCTGTCATACTGAGTGTATGCAATCTTCACAGGCTGCTGTATTTCTAAAAGGAGAAGAGGGGTTTGGATGGACTGAGACTGAGGATGAGCTCTGAGGGCATCCTTAGATCTGAGTCGAGGTGGGCTGAGCTGGCGGGAGGGTCTGTATGTAGCCTACTGCTTTCAAAGCCTCCACTGCTCAGGTCTTGTGGGGTTTCATGTGCGTGTGTTTGCTTTGGTTTGTACTTTTAGCGGGGGTGGGGAGTTCTAGAACAGCATGCAGACTCCAAAAAAGAGGGACTTGAAGGGCTAAAGTACAAGTGCCCCTCCCAGGCCTGGGAAATACCAGAGAGTGAGAAGGAATTCTAAGGGACAGGGAAGAACAAGGATGCTAACCTGTTGCCTAATGGCAAGCTGCAATGAGGATGACAACACAGTAATGACTAGGAAGGGAGGCCAAGGCAGTGGCCAAATAAATGCTTCAGTTCTCCCAGTCATCTAATAACCTCTGGGACTCTAGTGTGACAGTGCCCTAGACTTCCTTCCTCCCTCTGGGCCTTCCTGCTTCAAAGCTGTCTACACACTGGACAAAGTCCTCTTGCATCTCACAACAAAATTCTCCCATAGCTTCTTGCTGCCTTAGGGATAAAAATTCAGGCCCTCAAGTTGGCCCTGTCCCAACTGTGCAAAAGTCACCTGTTCCTTTAAAAAACACCCCACCCACAATTTCTCGTTCTAAACACAAGTCAGTCATGGTTCCACCACACTTTGACTTGTAGATTTGCCCTCAGTGGGACTTCCTCCTCTGGCCTCTCTCTGAGCCTCAAGGCTGACCCTGTGGCGGTAGGGACAGAATCCAGGGCCGTGTGCATGCTAAGAACACTCCCTGTCAGGGAGCTACAGTTTCACGTTTCAAGCCTCTCCCTACACTGCAGATCATGGGGATCTTCCGTCCTCAGATGGTCTTGGACACTGCTCTCCTCCCCATGGCTGTGGTTGGTAGCCAGAGGGGTAAGGCACTAGGAGAAAGCTCCCTCTGCTTTTACCACGGAGGAGACTGGCTAGAGCTGACCCTAACGTGGAGAAGGCATCCCTGAATCAGTTGATCCAACCTTCTCAGTGGTCCAACTCTGGGCCTCAGAGAGGGAAGGAGACTTAACCAGGCTTATATAGAAAGTACCTGAGCATGGATCAGGATCCCAGGACCACTTTACCTGCCTCCTCCCTGCCTCCCATCCCACTCGGCTGCCGTTTACAGAGGATTGAATTTTTTTCCCCTTCGTATCAGATATCTTCCGGCCTACAGAAATAGGTCTGCCTGGGCTAGAGATGTATCTTTGGTAGAGTTCCTGCCTAGCATTCAGAAGACCCTGGGTTCCATCCCTAGGTCTCTCCCTCCAAAAAAGGCTCTAACTTTTTTTTCAAGCGTCAGAGGTAAACAATAGCAACAGCTGCTTCTGATATTGAAATTTCTGCTGGAAGACAAACTGTGAAGGGAGCTGCCTTTCAGCGGAGGTAACACAACTCAATTCCTCTTGGAATTCTCTCAAGACTGGCTGGATAATTAATCAGTTTCTATTAATTTTTGGTGTGAAGCAAACAGCCACCCCGCCCTTGTCAATCTGCTCTGTCAGCCTAAACTTTTCATAACAGCTCAAGGATTTTGCTAATGTGGGCACACCTGTATTCTAATCCCACAGAATAAACCTCCCTCTGCTCCACCTTGTTCCCTTCCCATCTGTGCTGCCCTGGAGCAGCAAGTCACCGACCCTCCCAAATGCTTAGATCTCCAAGAAAAACTGTCGCTGTCAACAGGAGTCAAGAAACTGCACTCAGACCTTGGCAGCTGTGACAACAGCACCGGGCAAGGATTGAAGACCTTGGGATCTATTGCAGACTACCCAAGGCCAGACCTACAACAGGATTGCGGAGAGGGAGATGAAAGCTGGGTAGCCGCAACAAAACCTAGCAAACAGGAGGTGACATTGAGTTTAACATCAGGAAAACAAGGACCAAGACCTCAATTGGCTTCAATCACTATGGCACAAGGAAGTCACAAGTCTCTGTAGTCTGATGTCTGCCTCTGTAAGTGGGTCTTGAAATCCACCCCTTTTAGAAGATCAGATGAGGTTAAATTCACTCTGAAAATCATGCAGGGTGGCACACATTTTACAGGACATTGTTCTGTGGCTACGAACTACCAAAGCCTCCCTTCTTCCTTTGCTAGGGCATAATAAACATGTAGTTAAAGCACCACAATGACTGATCTAGCTCCTAGGACAGCAACTTCCAGAGACTCAGAACTAAGGCTTCCTGATGGAGGCCATTTACTACTCTGCTCATATCAGAGGACTCACCCAAAATCCAGGAGGAGCCCTCCAGTGATCAGCTACCTGAACGTTTATTGAGTCCCTCCAACTACAGGATGAGTTACCTTCTTCAGGATCCAAGGATATTGTGGCAGAGTCCTTCCATACTTCATGGACAAGGGTACCATTGTAGACGATGGTCCAGGCTGTCATGTTCACGGTCACTGTCTTCCTATCTGCAGTCAGGTTTTTGAGCAGCAGGGCCAGACTGACTTCTTTGCCCACTGCCAGTACACCAGTGACCTTGAACTTCCCCGAAATGCTGGGGGCCCTTTCCTCCCCTGCCAAGTCCCTAGCAGACGTTGCGCCGAATGATGCATTAGGCTTAAGTTTGCTTGAAGCTTTATCTTGTACTCGTCTTTCATCGCTGGAACCTGTGTTGATGAAAGACACAAAATGGGGCTACCTCAGGGATGTGGCTGTAGTTCAGACATCGGACAGTATGACCGGCCTGGAAAGTGGCCCAGAACTAACATTGATACCACTTTTTTGTGGTCAAGCTGCTCCCACCAAGAGTCTGATCTTGTCAGGTCTCCATTAAGCCCTCTTAGCCCAAGACTTCCAGACCAGCTGGTCTCTGGTCCTTTTCCAATCAAGTCTACGCTGTCAGGAGGCTTCGGGGAAGCTGGGTCATCAGTTCTGCAAACAGTTGCCATGCGGCTTCATCTTTTCCTTGTTTTATGTTAGCCATCTCTCATTTTCTACCTCCCTCCTTTCCTCTTTCCCTCTCTTCCTCCCCTCCTCCTTTCCTCCCCCTCCCCTCCTCCCTTCCTTTCTCTCTTCTCATTCCTTCCCTCCCTCCTTCCCTCCCTCTCTCCCTTCCTTTCTCTTTCTTTGGATGAAAGGTCTTTTGTGAGACTTGAAGAACAAACCGATCATTTAAAAACACAGCAAAACTTAACCGAGAATAGTTAGAATGAATCCATAAGTAAAAAGAAGTTATGAGAAAAAACTTCAGAACGCTTCCCCCATGTTCCCTTGCTTGTGTCTAAAGGCACTTTGAGAGTCAGCAAGTGACACTTTTGCCTGTGGCAGCCAGCAACAACTTCCTGTGGCTGATAACGTTCCAAGTTATGACTACTTTCAATTGCTGAGAAATTTGGAGCCTCAAAAATGCAAGGACAAATCTAAGAGGGCGTGCTGCCTGACTTGGACCCAGGCTGTAGGTGCCGCTGAGTACGACAGCAGAGACAGAGTCCAGGGAGAGCACTGGTGACACCCTAATGTCTTAAGGCACACTGAGAACAGAGCAACAACTCCATGCGCAGGCGACTAAGCAGCTCACCTCTAGCTCCCTGCCTTGACCTGAAGGCAAATGTACTATACAATAGAAGGTCCCCGCCTCCCAAGAAGGCAGAAGAGTGACCATGTTGACACTTTTGGGCCATGCTGGTGGCCCTGAGGCTTTCCTAACCAACTTGTGAAAATTTCAAGTAAACCAGAAGGCTTAAGACAAGTACAAGTTAGCGAGTCCTTTCCATGACTTATGTAGATCTTCTGGCAGGGACTTCTGTGGCGCATGCATCTAAGAGAAGCTACTGGTTAGGGCTACTCTTGAATTTGGATGAATAAGGGGAGGAACTCATCTCCAGGTCTCTGGAGCCTGGTCTACAGACCCTCCCCTGAACCCTGCTGCAAGAAGGCAGCTAGATTACCCGGTTTGAGAGCTCCTGGGGGGCCAGGTTCCTCTAGATGCCCTTCCATTCTCTAGCTGAGTTGTAAGTCCACGCCCACAGCTGAAAGCTGTGCTGAGCTGCCGAGCTTCTGTGCCTGAGACCTTGAAGCCAGCTTTCACAAGGAGGTTGCAGAGCCTCTGTGTCTATATAGGTCACCTGCTGAGCTTACTCAAGACTATGCTTCCTGCTGCTGTTTTCCCATCTCCGTATTGCTGTTGTGTAAATGCTTAGCAACCCATTTTATGGGCTTTTCCTGCCTGGGGCCCTCTGAGACCAACTGACATCATTGGGCAAGAAGATCTGGGTAAGATCAGACAGAAGCTCTGTCCTGCTGTCCTGCCTGAGCTGAGGTACTGCCTGGAGTCCTGGGTGGGTGGGGGGCTCCTCCCAGGATCCTCTCCATTGCTTAGTAGTTACTAGAACAGCTAGCTAGAACCCAAGAGAAGCAGGGTCGAGTATAAGAGTGATAGGGAAACTCACAGGCTCATACAGCTGGGTGAGCAGTACCTGAAGAAAATAGTCTGTGGGAAGGCGTCATTCCCGGGAGGGCAGAGACATCCAGATGGACAAAGATCACCATCGCAGTCATTAAGTCCTTGCTGTGTATCAAGCCCTGTACTTAGCACTTTGTGTGAATCTTTTGGTACTGAAATCCAACCCAAGAGAGAGACTGCTATTCCCGTTTTACTGGCAAGGGAGCAAGAAAAATCAGATAACCCAAGAAGCCTGATATAAGTGGTAGGCTTGAGAGTCATCTCTGTCCTGGCTTCTTTGTTTCCTGTTCCCTATACTTGTTTTACACCATGATGTTGAAAATACTGGTCTGGCACCTGCCTCTCCAGCGACACCATCTGCTGTGTTTCTGTCTACAAGGCTCTACCTGGATAATCAAAATAGAGTCATTTTGTCAGTTGTAACAGAAAAACAAATAGATGAACGAAGTAGGGAGATTACAAAGGGAGAGTTCTTACCAATAAATGCCTGACAGCTGCTTTGGGGAAAGACTGCTTCTACAGAGGCCGCAAATGCAACCCTACACAAAAGAATTACAAGGACACCTGCCCGACAAGTGTCTGCTCAACCTTGCACCGACGCCACCTTGATTATTAAGCACTGTGGCTAAAAATTGCTGCCTCAAATTAGCTGATGTAACCTTCCCAAAACACTCTCTTTCGACCCCTCTGAATATACAGTTTACTATAGCACGTGTGTTCTTCCAATGCTCTACTGTTCTCAAGGAAGTGTATTTATGTTTTAGACAATCTCCCCGCACCCCCCTCTCCGCGTGTTTGTGTCAACAGACTCAACTATGTCTATTGACCGAGAGCAACTTGCAAAATGTCCATCCACTGGTACCCAGAGTGAATGTCCCTGGCCTCAGAGACAGAGCTCGTCTCCTTGAATCCGTTTTCTCCTTTTGTAAACCCTGGCCAACACCAACAGACAGCAGTTGTCAGAGGAGCTGGTCTGGTTTTCCGATCACAGAAGCTTGTTGATAAGGGCATTGTTCTTGCCTCCCTTCCAGGAGTTGGCTATGAGGATCAACTGAGTCACCTATTTCCAAGTATTTCAGACAGGGTGAAGCCTCAACCCACCAAAGGGTGCCATGGCCTGCTGGAAAAATGTTAAATTACTCTGGGCAATTTCTACAGTTGAACTATACCTTCAAATGGAGAACTTTTGTCAACTCTTGAGAACTACTACGTGGCTAGTTCCCAAAGCAACTTCCGAGTAACAAATCTCATAGGGATAAGGCAGCTTTATGTCTCATGACTTTCCATGGTGACCCTAGGAGGCCAGCAGCGGTATAGATGCTGGAGACTTCAGGGACTGAAGATGAGACCTCATGTAGTTATACCTCTGAGCTTCTTAGGGGATGGGAGCTGTGAATGTGTATAGCGCAAGCCCATGTCCCTGAGTTTCTTTGTCCATTTCTTTGTTGAGTGGCATTTTCTGTCTATGTTCTTGGAGACTAGGGGGAATGGACTGATAGAGAAATGTATACCCAAAACCCTTGAGGACCATGTCTCTCCCTGTGATGTTCAATCGTAGTGACATCAGTTGTGCAGTTGAGAACGGAACATATCTGGAGGTGAGCTGGGCTGACAGCTGTCTGTGTTCTGACATTTTAGCTGCCCTTGAGGGTTCTGTAACCATTGGAAACAGCAGTTGAGCACTTGACAGTAGAGAGATATCCTACCATTTGTGCAGAACTAGCTGAGATGTAGGGATGTCGGGCAAAGTTGTCCACCCATCACTGAGCCTCATGTGGCATCTCACTGTCAGCACCAATCCTACCTTCTGCAAACTTGTATTTGTCTGTGACATCCATGCGAGAGTTGGTGCCCACTGCCTTGGTGCTGATGTATTTGCCAATGGAGTGAGTGTCCACGGAATTTTGCTTCTGGCTGCCATTCCTAGTATCAAGGATCCAAGTGATGCGGTCAGCGTTAACCTCCGAGTAGATGAAGGGCATGTCGTAATTCAGGTCCACATCACCCTCTCGGACTCCATGAACTGAACCAGGACCACACTGGAACACACCTGGTGGCCAGAGATGCAGAGGTTGGATGCATGCAAACCATGGCTAAGGGCAACCTTTCCAGCTGCCTAGGCTCTGACTCTCTGAGAGCCTTCTACCACCATGCCAGTACTTTGCCTTTACTCCAGCCAAACTTCAGTCCTTACAGTGACCCATTTGTCTGGCATACAGCAACTACCCATCACTGTCATTCTGTACCAAGGCCCTGGTCTAACTTCACCTAAGACTAGCTGAACTATGTATCTGCCGTACTGGACCTAGCCAGGAAGGAAGGCACTAGGGACACACCCCCAGGGCAGGAGAGGCAAGGTCCTCCCCGCTGCTGTCTGCCTACCCGTGATCCATACTAAGGGCGGTAGCTCCCCAATCCTCGCTGCCCGCCTACACCTACGTGCAACTCATACACCTAAGTCAGGAACCCATCCACCCTCCCTGCCCTGTGCACCCTATAAAAGTCCCTGGCCAGCACTGAATAAGTTTGACCTCTGCTTCCACCAGACAGAATCCTGGGACTGATTCATTCCTGCCCCCTGACTCTACCCCTGTCCCTCTCTCAGGGCTGATTCCCTGTGCCTGGCCAGCACCGAGATCTGGGCTGAAACCCAGCCGGCTGTGGACTGGAACAGAGAGGCAACAGACCATCAAGGAGCCATGCTAACATGTATCTCTATGCACCTCACCTGGGCTGACCTACTGATGTCAGTCTGGTCTTGCTGAAATCACTCTAGTCCAGAGGAGCACTGACTTCCTGTTTCTAGATGTCTTTCTTGAACATCTAGTCACTAGATTCTAGTGCATGGGATCCCTTGCTACTCTGAGTTCCTAACCTGACCTTCACTTCTCTCTTCCAGTATTCAACACAGGTAGATGATTTAGACAGAGGTATACACACACACACACACACACACACACACACACACGTACACACACACACAGGCACGCACACACACGTGTAATATATATATATATATATATATATATATATATATATATATATATATATATATATATATATATATATTAGTGTTTAGCAAATGTCCAGCTGAGAGAAGGCAAGGTATAATGACTAGAAAGAAGAATATTAATCCACATGCTTATAAAATAAAGACACACATATAACTTTTTACACATGGGGGAGAGTGACCCAGATTCCCAGATTTTTTTTTAAGCATAAATCACAGAAAGTACATTTGACATTTTGGCACATGCAAGACATTTAGCGGGACCATGGTTAGTCTTATTAGTCTCGCTATTTTACTTTTGTCTCCTTTCTATTCTGTTTTGTTTTCATTTCTTGATATTGTCATAATTCATTAACTTGATTTTACAACCACTCATGAGTTGCACTGAAAAGTTTTTTAAAAAGTGGCTAGAAAATATTTGAAAGGTCCCTCTCCAGCCCCAAATTTACAACACACCTTGTTTCTGGTAGAAAGGCCAGGTGTTACCAGGTAGAGTAATGATATTAGGGTAACAGTAAGATTGAGTTTTCATTCTAAGTCTTTTAATAACTATCTGAGTTACTCATACTTTCAATTATATGTACATATATATATATATAATATATGCTAGTTTATATATTTATTTGCTGTTTGAAAGAAACAACTCAAAATGAAGGTAAGAGACAAGACAGACTTCTCTAGAGGTTAAAGGCAGAAGAAGAAAAGCCAGAGAGAGTCCTCTCTGACCCATCTCTGATGGGAGAGAGGAGGTAAAAGGCAAAGGTGAGGACATAGGCCCTGGGCAGGGGCAAGACAGCCAGTCTAGAGGGAGCCTAGGCCTCCGAAGGTATACAGAACAGAGAGGAAGCAGCAGTAGCCATTGCCTGGGGCCTGACACAGAAAGAATAACAGGACTGAAGCACAGGGCTTCCTGTCCTGGGAGGACCCTGCTGTTGGTGGCAGCGGTCAGAACTAATACTAATACTGACAACGGAGAGTATCTTTTTCCCTGCCGCCTGACATGTGCTAGGTCTCTTCAGTGGCACCAGTGGCTGGAGGGGCTGCAGAGGTGGTATCCACTTAAACAGCAGCGTGGGCAACACAAAATAAGGAGAAATCTTTTGTTTAAAAAAAGTCTTCACCCCACTATGCATTGTGGGGCTAGAGAGGGCTTTGGGTTACTTCCTCCTGAAATAACAGAGCCAAGCTCAGAGCAGCTCCAGCAGAGGTTACCTTGGCTTCTCTCCTGGGGAGTGGCATCCAGCACCTGCCACCCATTGTATGCGGGGCCCAGGTCAGTCCGCACAAACCAGCCTTCATTCCAGACGTGGAAATTCCTGCAGACAGAAGGCCACATAGCAAATGAGTAGTAACACCATGTCTCTGACCGAACAACACGGCTCCCAGATCTTCCCTGGAGGTGCTGACCCAGTGTCAGAGATTCTGCTAGCCCTGGTGGATGTCATCTCCCCGAAATCCTCCCAGGACTGTACACTGAGGCTCAGAGACACAGAAGACAGCTTGGGTCAGCCAAGGAGAGTGAGGGGCTGCTCTGACAAGAATCAAAGGAAAGGAGTCCCAAATCCATCTACAAAATGCTCACATGTCTGGGTAACCCTTGAACCATGCATGCACGAGGCAGACCGAAGCAGGCTGGTAAAAATAACAGAACTGGGGTGCTCACACTGTACTCAGACAGTTTGCGATCTGGATCCACCAATATTTTGCCAATACACAATAACAGAACGCAGCCACTTAGCAGACCTGGGGTATAAGCCAAAGTAACTTAACATACAAAGGACCAGCAATTATATTAATTTATCTTTAAGAGAAAGGAGAATCCTGTGTTGGAGTTGTCAGGTAAGGACTTTAAAACGGCTACCGCAAATGGAAATAAAGGGAAATCTATTCACAGAGAACAAAAAGACAGGAACTCCTGGCAGATAAATAGAGATATTTTAGAAGAACCAATCAGAGCATTTTAACTGCAACTTCCCTGATATCCGAAATTGAATAGTTCAGTGGACGAGTTTATTAGGTGAATAGATGTAACAGAAGAAGGGTAAGCATACTTGAAGAGAGTTCTGCAGATCACTCAGTTTATCTATTCTGGAAATGGGAGAGGAAAAAAGATGACGAAAAACCAATAAAGTAGAAAAATAGGTAGAACACACATGCCAGACAGAGACTCACCGTATTAGTGTTATAAAGAACTTACAAATTCATAAAAACAAAAGCATGCCAATAAAAACCGACGAACAGTTTTCATAAGCAGTATAAATGATGACTGAACACATGACAGTAGTGTAAACCTCGCTGCTATTCAAAGAAGATTAAAATGACAAAGGGAAACCATGACAGCCATGCAGGCTGTGTCTGCCAGACTGGCCGAGATTAAAGTCTAGGCCGGGGGCCTTGCTCACTTCCAGGTGAGAAAGCAAGTGTCCCTGCGCACCGCCAGTGAGAATTTAAATTGGTGTGACCTCTGCAGAGGGCAATCTGGCAACGGGTGTAAAAATCTCTAAAAATCTGCACACTCGCTCTGCCGGTATGTCCACAAATATGCACAGGTGTCAGGTCAGGGCATTCATGCCGGCGTTGCTTGTGATAGCAAAAATGTCGGAGGAAAAAGGATTCGCCAGTAAAGGGATAACCAGATACATTGTTGCACAGCTACAGATGGAAAATCTCACAGCTGTAAAATACACAACAAGCAAAATGGACCCAGGATTTAACACGGAGAGGTTATCTAAAAAACACCATAAAGTAAGAAAATTAAATAAAGGCTCTATGTATGGGGCATCCCTGTAATTCTGGTGCCAAAGCAGGAGACTGAACTCCGGGCCAGACTGGGCAACAAAGTGACACACATCTCAGAAGCAAAACAAACCCCACCCCCTAAAAATATCAACTGACAATTAGACTTTTCCAAAATAACATGAAAACAGAAAACCGATTACAAAATCAAGTTAGAAAATAGTGTGCTATACACACATGTCCATATGTAGGTATGAAACTTTTTGAACTGAAACTACTTGAGGCTGTGAGATGCCTCAGTGGGTAAAGGCATTTGCCAGACAACCTCACATAGAAATACATGTCTATATATATGTACACACATCCAGTCCAAACAAATAATAAACAAATGTAAAAAACTGAAAGACTCTGGGCTCAGTCTCCACAATAAAAAAACAAACAAGCAAATCCTATGATTGAAACAATGAAGTATGAGAAGTGATAGAATACATCTGTCACCTGTTCTATCTTGTTCTTGAACTTTGCAAATCTATTATCTTAAAAAAAATCATTAAAAATAAAAAGTCACTAAAGAATGGACAGGAAACTATGAAATGTTAAAACGTGGAAACAATAGGGTCATAGATGACTGTTACTTCTCTTTTGTTTTGAAAATTCCTGTAACTAGAGGAAAAAGTCATAAAAAATTATTTCCAGAAAGATCCAGAAAGTCCATTCTCAAATGGGCCCATAAGACCGGCTAGTATTCACCAAGGAGGAGGCAGAGGAAATATGGGACAAGGATTGTATGTGGACAGCAGAGACCCAGGAGGGGGAGGCTGTGGTTAGGGTACCAAGTCTCACATCATTTTGTTTCTGGTCGAGTACCCTAGGGGAAGGGTGAGTTGACTTAAAAAAAAATCTGTGTACAGTAGCTGTGTTTTTAATACTTATTCATAAGGCGGAAACTCTAGGGCAGCCGATAACAAGCGCATCCTGGGGTCCCTCTGGCAAACCCGGGCACGTTAGTCACGAGCTCTGGGATCTGCACCATCATCAAGGAAACTCCTGTTTTTGTTTTTGGTTGTGGCCATCGTCTTTACTGACTGGCCATAGACTCTGTTTCTACCTTGAAGGTTTCAGGACAGAAGCTCTGGAAAAGACAGACTTCCAGCCTTAGAACCGCCTGCAGTGTTCATTAGTGGCCCCGGAGCCTGTTCTTCCCGACTCCCTACCCATGTTGGCTGTAATGCAGACTTGGAGGTTTACAAGCCACGGCTCTAGAGATTGTCTTGAGCTCTGCTCACTCTTGAGTTCCTAGGGTGAGGAGACAAGATGCTCACTAGAAAGTGGTCTCAAACCCCAGTTCCTTCTGCAGGTAAACTCCAAACACAGCCCCAGGTACTGTCTCTCCAAGGCATCCTTCCAGATTTGGAGACTGTGCTGAGCAGAGCCTGTGCTACCCCTGAGTCTTGCTCATCATCCAATGGTCTCATTTTTGCTCTGCAGTCATGCTCTTTTCATGCAGCTACGAACTACTCCAGTACAGTGCCTGCTTTTGACCTCTTGGCACCCAGTGTTCCAGTACAAGTGCTGAGTCAAGCTTGCTGGTTTGAACTGCTTTGGGAAGGCACTGTTGCAGCCTTGGTGACCTTCCTGTAGATCAAGTGGTTGAGGGTTGGTAGGGGTAGGAATCCAAAGGCAGACCTCTCTATAGGAAGACCACATTTAGAGCCAGGGGACAGGACACCGCAGAAGAGGGACGAACAGCTCCTCTTTGGACACTCCACTCTCTAGGCAGGGCAGGACAGGGCAGTCTCCACCTGCCTCCTACCTTGGAGCTCTGCAAAATCTACAGCATAGGGGCCTGTCTGCAGCTACAGAAATTGAGCAAGAGAATGAATAGAGGAAACAAGCTAGAAATCATCAAAAAACCTTGGCTAACTTTTCCTAAGCATTTGGTTGATGCTCTAACTGGGCAGTCTTCAGAGCCCTCCCCTTCACGGTGGCCCAGCAGGAAACTGGGTTAAAAGCAACAGCAAAACAAGCAAACAAGCGAAAACCCCACCAACATTAAGTTCCCCCAAAGCACCCTGCCCCCAGAGAAAGCAGAGACTCTGGAGAGAGAAGAAAGCCACAATGTCTTAAGCCACAACGTCAACATCAGGAGAATGGAGGAAGCAAAAGGTATACTCAGCTGGAGGCTGTGAGTGCGATTAAGAGGAAGCCCTGGAAGAAGCTGCAGAGGATCCCTAACCCAGCCTTCAGTTCATAGCTGGGAAATTAAGTTAAAAAAAGTCAAACAATAAGTAATTAAGCAACTTGCAGTCAGTGAGAGTGTCTGTGTACCTGCTAAATCTTTAGACAAGTTACAGCCCACAGGGGGATGCTTCCAGGATCCCCTTCGGGTAGCAAACTCTGCAGTGCTCAAATCCCTTACATAAAGAGCCATAATATTTGACACGGTATACACACACACACACACACACACATACATACACACACATATATGTATGTATGTATATGTATATATATGTATGTATATGTATATTACATACACACACATATATATGTATGTATGTATATGTATATATATGTATGTATATGTATATATATGTATGTATATGTATATATATCATATTCTTTACATCAACTCTAAGTGACTTATAGTTCCCAATACAATGTAAATGTGATATATATAGAAGATAACGCCTGTGCTCAGTCAGACAAAGTCACAGTGCAGCTAACTACATTTCCAGTGCACAGTCCCTTGAGTCTGCGAATGTGGCGCTCATAGACACAGAGGGCTGGCTGTAATTCTCGGTGAGCATCTCTTCTCTCTTCTGTGAGATGACCAGGGCCCTCCCTCAGATCGCTTCCAGTCCTAATAGTCTTTGTTTGTGTTCATAGAAACCTATTATATTCCAACTCTAACTTAGTCACAAATTTATAGTATGATTTGGGCAAGTCATTTCTCGTTGTGGCATGCCTGAGACATGTATGGTCTTACTAGGAAGTGTCATTTGCTGTTTAAGATGAGCCAAGGAACCCAACTTCTCCACCCAAGTGAGTTAGCACCCAACCTAAGCAGACCCCGCCCTCCATGGTGTCTTGCTAACCTCCTTGGAAAGATACCCAGATAGGAGCTGTCAGATGTCTCAGGCTTCAGTCAGAGATAACAGCAACAGCTATTCTCTGGTGCTTTGTGGTTTACAAATCTGCCTGAGTCCAAGTCCCACCTCTACCTTTTAGTTATGTCTTTTTTGGGAGAATTATTCAACCTCCCCTGTGCCTCAATCCTTAAACTATAAGTTGAGCCTGAAAATAGTAAACTAATAATACCTAGCTCCTGATTGTGAAATGTTTTATGTCAGCACCGAGAACACTAATTGGCATGCAGCCATGCTTCTGCTACTGTTACTGTTGCTAAGCACTTCCTGCTGCCTAACTCAAATTGTTCCTCACCTTCTGTAACTAGGCACATATGGACGGGAATTTAAATCTAAAACTTCCAGCATTTATGACACAGAGATTTAGACCCAAGATTTTCTGCCTAAAATTAAGCTGTGCTTATTAATAACAAGCCAGTAATCCTGATCTCCCTGTGTATACCTAATGTGTAGGTCTCTGGAGGGAGCAGCTAGGTCTCATACCAAATACAAACATGGAGACTTGTAAGAGCTGGTGAGAGGCTTGAATGACAATGGAATCCTATACCAACTCTTATGCATCACTGGTGAAGGAGCCTGGGAACAGAAGGACAAGGCGGCTTGTACAAGCCCATAGCAGGTGGATAGCAGAGCTGGAAACAGGGCTCGGGGCTCCCCATCCTGATACCACCCAGGCCTGGCTCTCTGCACACAGCTGTCAGGGAGTGAGGTGGGGAGGGGGACATCATTCTCATTGCTTTCTGAGAGGGGGTCCATAAAAGGAGTAAGAGAGTGAGAGTGACAGGACCCTCAGGAACAGTCCAACTCCAGTTTTGGAATCTTCCCTTAAAGCCAATAGAATGACAGAGGAGCCACCCAGGTCTGTCTCCATCAGGTCCTACTTGTCTGAAAGGTGGTTGTATTTGGAATAAATTACTAAGCTGGCAAGAAAATAAGCTCAATTTAAAAGCCCCACCTTCCTGTTTTGTTGAAGTTTCTCTTGAGGATTTCTTCCCTGGTTCCCACGGGGCTTAATCTGAATCAGTGGCCTGCACATCACACTCCACGCTGTGCTGCTAAGGAGCAGTCCCCAGCACCGCTGGGAATGTTTTCAGTAGGGGAGCTGAGTCTTAGGCTCTCTGGCCTCCTTGTAGTTCCTGGTGTCGGGGTCATCTCAGGTGGGCTAAAGCACCAGGGACCTCCCCCCAAAGATCAGCAGGCTGCCCTTGTGCAGCCAGGTTCTCCTCCTGGACAGGAGTGGTGTACACTAATAATCAGAACTGACTATGGGAAGATTTCAGACACAATGAACAAAAATTGGGGAAGAAGAAAAAATATACTCATTTGTGGGAAGCTGGAAAGCAAAACTCTCACCATAAGTATCGATGTCACTAGACAGAAAGCTCTACATCTGTAAAATAAGGGGTGGGGGATTCTAATATAAGCCCCCGAGAAACCTCTCCAAGCCATGGGACCAAGGGTGAATTATGTGAGTTCACTCTCCAGTAGAGCAGAGGGGGCGATTTTACTAGTTCGGCTGTTGGCACGGGGTTGTTCATTTGTATTAGCACCTTTCCCCACATTTCCCATTCTTACTCCATTTTATTCCATCAGATTAAACACGGTTCAGAGGAGTTGGACAGTCTTATTCTGAAAATCATAACTAAGACAGTC
The DNA here is from genome assembly GCA_026225945.1 of Cricetomys ansorgei. Lineage (NCBI taxonomy): Eukaryota > Metazoa > Chordata > Mammalia > Rodentia > Nesomyidae > Cricetomys > Cricetomys ansorgei. The sequence goes on along the minus strand of JAMJFZ010003875.1, from coordinate 29,617,800 downwards.
TCAGAGTTGAACAAAAATGACGTTTGTTATAAAGTTCATCTAGTTATGTGGGTACTTGTGAGCAATTACGCATATGTGCCCTTCGGAACTGATTCAAGCAATGGATTATTGACTCTGTGTGGCACCTTGTAGAGAGACCCACAGACATCTATGCATATATACAGATATTGACACTATTTTAATTGATAATAACCGATAATAACATATCATAGTATATCCGCAAACGGTTGTAGTAATATGTGTATGCTGTATGCACGTTGCTAGAAATGTTGTATGTTTTAAAATTGTATATAACCTACTTCTAGCTGGCATCTATAACGGTGTGCACATAGCTACACGTGACTATGGCATTTTTATGTTAGAAATATACGACGCTGAATCACACAGATTTTCTCAGTTTCACCTGCGATGCAGAATAAAACCGTTTTCATTCTGTCAACTAAGGTTCATAATAAATGTATATAAACTATGAGAAAACGGGCAGGGTGGTGCACACCCGTAACCCCAGAACTCAGGAGGCTGAGGCAGGGAGATCTTGAATTTGAGTTTATCCTGGGCTACAGAGTGAGTCTCTGCCTCAAAAAAGGAAATATAACAAATAACACTAACAACAACAAAACACAGTAACCCCTCCCAAAGGAAAAAAATCTTAAGTCATATGGGTTGTTTGAAATGAGGTAAATTTGTAATATTTTTGCTGGAAAATCATTAGCTTCAAGTTCTAACTTCTCAAGTGGGGCCAGGCCTAATGGGTGCTAGCAACCCTGTGGTCTCCTGGAGTTTCTGACCCTCCTTCCCCACTGGGATCAGGCCCTCCTGAGGGCAGCATCGCAGGTCCTATGAGCTACATGATTAGCATCAGCAGCAGTTTCTCTCTCAACTATGCCCTGGCTCACATGTTACTTTCCTTCTAATTTCAGTGTGGAGCTGGGCTCCTGGGAAGGTGGAAGAGCTGCTCAAACTCCGTGCTCTCTGCCCAGGGAGATGGCTGATTACTTACCACACACTATCACTGCCTTTCTCCAGGGGATTTCCCATGGGGTCGTAGTATACATCCACACTGAGGTTGCGATCTGTGTCGTGGGCTGAGTTGAAGTTGGTGATCACCCGAGAGGGAACCCCCAAGCACCGCAACACTACAAGCCAAGGTCAGTATGAGGATGCTGGTTGTGGTGGAAATGGTACATCAACACACCCCATTACCGCCCACAGACCCATAAAAGGCACACCACACCCAAATCACCTGTGTTGAGGGTCCCAGCAAAGACCCAGCACTGGCCAAATTTGACTGGCTTGAAGCCAGATTTTTTCCAGCTCTTGAGGATCTCCACACTGCCGTTCCAGGTCCTTGGGTCCAGGCCACCTGAGTAATTGCCGCTCCAGTTCCCAGCAAGAACACCGTTGTCATCGTTGCTATTGATCTGTGCAGAAACACCCCCCATGCCCGAGTAAATCAGTACAATGTCTTTCCTACAAGAGTGACTTACAGAATTCAGAACACAAGGTGGGAGGTGAGGAAGCCATGGGGCCTCGAGTGTACTTTTCTGAATGACGATTGTAACAAATCACATAGGGAGAGTGGGGTGTTTATGAGTTTAGAGGGACATGTTTGATTGCTCTTGAATGACAGGATGATGTGGATGTAGGGGACTCCATAGTTTGTCAGCAGTGAGGCAGGACCCCGAAATCCTGTTTGTAGAAGAAAATGGCTGTCTGCTTGGTGGGGAATAGGGGTTGGTGGGGGTAGGAAAGTTTTTATGGTTTGAAACTTGTGTATGTGTGTGTGTGTGTGTGTGTGTGTGTGTGTGTGTGAGAGAGAGAGAGAGAGAGAGAGAGAGAGAGCACAAGAGAGAGCATGTGTGTACCTGTCTTCTAAAAACTACTTTAGAACTTTAACATTTAACTTACGTTATTCTAGAAAAACTAAGGATGGGATATTGCCTTTCCTTCCTTCTTTCAGTCATCCATTTGTTCATTTATCCATTCAACTTAAGCATAGCTTTAGTATTGTAAGGGACAAAAACACAGCATTGACAGAACACTGAATGGGGACTCAGGAGGCCTGACTTCTATTTTTCCATTTCTTTTAGAGCCATCCATGAAGCACTCATAGATGAAATGATATCAAATGATATCAGTGCTGGACTTCATCAAGTCTTCCGTGGAGAAGTGGTCAGAGAGGAAGTGAGACCAGCCTCCAGTGGACAGTTGTTGAAGCTGACGACGGATGCGTAGGGACTTGTACATTCCTCTCTGCTTTTGTATAGGCCTGGATTCCTCCACAATCAGTTATGAGAGCTGGGGGTGTAGCTCAGCAGCAGGGTACTGCCTAGCGTGTGTGCAGCCCTGGGTTCAATCCCCAGCACTGCACTTGGACATGCTCACAAGCACCTTCATACACTGTCAGAGAGAGAGAGGAGAAAGAACTCACAAGCACTACCTGACGCTTGTCTCCTTGGTGATCTTGGGAGTCAGTTTGTCTCCCTGACTATGACATCATCACATTCCAATACAGGGAAAGGGAAAACCAGATGCATCAAAGGTGCTTGTCCAGTTGTCCAGTTTTCAGAGTCTAACTGCACAGAGAGGCTACACTGGGGCCTCGTAGATTCCTCAACCAGCCGGATATGCCCTTCTCTCTGGAGAGCCTATGAGTGTCCAAGACTTATAAAAATGGACAGCAGAAACAGAAGTATACTGGCCCAGGACAAGCACCAGCCTTGCCTAACCCCCAACCCAGAGGTGAGCTCTGTATCACGTCTAGTAGTGTCATGCAAGCTAGGACGTCCTTAAACATGGAAGATGTGCAGCTCACCAACTCCTGGGCCATAGGTGCTCCAGACCTTGAAGCACCAACTAGTAAGGTCACTGTTGGCTGAAAACCAAGTACTTCAAAGTTCTGCATAAGCCATAATTAGCTCCTGGCCTGGTCCAGCCCAACAGGAGGGCCTGGAGAGAGCATCAGGGAGGCATGTCTGAGTTAGAGTGGGTTGGCCTCAGGCTAAGGGTGAGTCAGCAGCTGCCGGAGCCAGCTGGCTTCTAGGCTGGGCTCACCTACTCTATTTTCTGGCAGGAAAGGTTTCTGAAGTGGCCCTGTACTCCAGTTTTACTTGACCTTTGCCTCCATTGACTACCTCTTGTCCAAGCCATCTACCTTGCAAGGTTCAGCCCACTGTCCTGGCTTTTCTAGGCCTTGTGGATCTGAAGGCTTTAAGCTTCTCTGGGTTCATCTCACTTCTTTCCTACAATGCTCTGTTCCAGGTCCTGTTCTTTTGAGAGGTGCTTCCTCATTAAGCTAAAGTATCAGCATGCTGCCAAAAGCCTGTTCAGATTTCTGACAAAAGTAACTGGGCAGCTTGGAAATGGTCCAAGATGTGCCTAAGCCATGGACCAACATACAAAGTTGCTAAAGATATTTCTGAGTGGTTACTTATCTCAAGGAATGCTAGACTGAATGAATGCACTTTGAATTTTAGTCTTCTTTGAAGACAGGATCCCACTGTGTATCTCAAGCTGATCAGGTACTCATGACCCTCTAGCCTCCTGGCCTCCAGAGTGATGCCACTTCCAGTGGCCTTTAGGTTTTAGCAGGTAGATCCTCCGTCTGGCCCCTTTTTGATGAAGACATGCTATACACACTGAGTGCAGAGCCACGGATTCCTCCAGGGTCGCGGAGTGTGTGTGTTCTCACGTACATCCACCAGGAAGGAAAGCGGTCCTGAGCAGACAGCTCAAAACCTTGTTTGACTCACAGCTGCAGCACTGAGGAGGTCACATTCACTCCTCAGCCTCTCTCTCTGTCTAGATGAGTGGGGCAATCTGCTCTCTTGCGACACTTGAGTGTTCCATGCTGCCAAGGAGGTGCACATCCTCATCTTGCTGGGCACATACCTCCCTTCCTAGGAGGCCTCATGATGGAGCAGAGGTCTAGTTTTTCCTCCTCTCTCTCATCACATCCCTGGTGAACGCCTAAAGGGTGTGTTCCCAACCCATCTGAGGCAGGTGTTGCCATATGGCAGAAAGAGCTTTGAAACCAGCCATACTTGGGTCTGGTTCTGCCTTTGCTGTTCAGTCATGCATGTCAGGCAAGCCCTTTAACTTACAGGAGTTCCATGTTCTCTGTTTGCAAAATGGACAAGGTCATCGCTAGCAACCACATCTGGCAAGATTCACGTGACACAGAGAGCACACGGGTCTGATATGCAGTCATATAGCAGCGTGACAGGCAGTACTTACTATCATTTCCTATTACTTACCATGGCACTCAGCACCCGGCAAACATATTTGGGATCATTTCTGCGGGCCACATCAGTAATGGGGTCCCGACGGAAATTCAGACTCCTATCCAAAATGGTGAGGCAGATGTTCAGAATGTCTTCTTCAAACTGTTCATAATGGGACCACATGTTAAGATGAAGAAAAAAAAAAAAGATCCTTAAGTTTTATTGGTCAGTTAAAGGAACAAGAAGCACAATGGTAGGACATCAGGACCTGCCCAAGCCCTTTCACTCTGTGGTCCTCAGAGCTGAGAGCAACTGAGAAACAGCCGTTGCACCCAGCCTTTCTCAAGCTCTCCAGCTCTTACGCTACATGAGCCAGAATCTACTCCCTGATTCGGGGACAGCACGCACTGTCCGTTCCCAGCTTGCCATGGACTTGGGAACAAGGCATCCTTTCTGGCCTGGTTTCTCTATCTGTTTAATGAGGGATCAAGCCAAACTCATCTCCTTCGTGGCTCTGACTGTGATCTTGAGTATGTAGTTTAGATTCCTGGCAAATTAGATGAAAAGACAGGGTGTGTGGATGAAGACATCTCTAAAGCTACTTTTACAAAATAAGACACACATGAATTGTTTCACACGCTAGCTCTTCTTGACTTAAGTCTTTGCATTTGTTTTTCTTTCTTCCTGGAATGCTCTTCTCCAAGTTAGCTAGCAACCTCCCTTATCTCCCCAGGTTCAAAAGCTCCTTCCTAAGATAAGCTGTCACAAGCCATCCCATCATAAACAGCCCTGCTCCCACCCTTGGGTGTATTGTATGCTCCTATCCTAGTCATTTTCTTCCTTTTAATGAAGCCAACACATAGACCCAACTTAGACAGTTGCTGCAGTTAGCTACATAATGGAACCTGGAATGGGCAAATGTGCCCCTGCCCTCCCCCTTCTGGGTATCCTAGGTACCTGGCTGCCCAAGGTGCTTTATTCTAGTTCCTTAACTTATCAATAACCTGGGAAAATGAAAAGCGAAAAGGCACTCCTAAACATTCTCCAAGCTGGGAAATCCTAGGAATTCTCTGGACTCGGGTGTTAATGCAAAGCAAGGGCCATGGCTTTGAAAGGCCAAGTACACACAGTGACAGATTCGCCACATTTTTGCGAGGTCTGAAAAGCAACAGCTGCATTGCTGTCCTGAGATTTTTTGTTAGGCCTTTAACTCATTTGTATGCCATGGCATCAGAATTATTTCACTTCATCAATTCAGTAACGAGTCCATCTTGCCTGCTAGATTGTGACTCCTCTGAAGTAGGAAATTTATTCATCTGTATCCTTTAGTGTTCAGCTTAGAACAGAGTAGACAATCAACAAATGTGTTCCAAATGAATGAACAGAGAGAAGGACGGAAAAAACCCGCTATAAGCCCTGAGCATCCTGTGTATTAGGGAGATAACCCTGGCCTTCTTATGGTCCTTTTACCTGTCCAAAGTTCCAGCCAACCATGCCAAGTCGATTTGCGCTGCCAACATATATGACGCCAGAGTCTTCCTGAACATACTCTTGTCTTTCGGCGTGGTTATTCATGAAGACATCATCCGCTGTTTGATACAGAGAGAGAGAGAGAGAGAGAGAGAGAGAGAGAACAGATACCATAATGAGCCAATAAAGTCAGTTCTCCCACTCCTGAAGACTGATGTCAGAGTTAGAGCAAGAGTCATTTTGGCCCACCCCCCAGTCACTACTGAAGAATGAAGCCTTGGGCTATAATGCTTCCAGATCTCACTGTGGACACTCAAGCTGAAAAGAGACGCTAAGCCCACCTAGGAGTCTAAAAATTGAACCCAGGGATGAGATATTTGCTCCTTCAGACAGAAGGGTACTGCTTCACCGTAGAATTTTACTGTAGTCACTGTCTCTCATCATTTATCATGCTGTACAGTGTATAAACATTCACACAGTCCCCAGTGGAGCCCCAGAACAACAACAACAATGCGATGTACACTTAATGGGGGAAGAATTTGAGGATGAGAGAGATAGTGTAACTGCCCAGAATCACACAGCTGGGTGGGTGCAGCTTCTGACTAGTAGCTCTTCTGCCCCTTCCACAGCCTACAGACTTTTCCAGATCTAAGCCTACAAGGAACACATCTGAACCATCTCTCTTTCCCACACACTTTGCTTCTGTCAGAAGACCGGCTAGAGACCTACCTTGCAGCCACGGGTTAAAGAGCAGAATGAATGTTCCGAGTCTGAGAGAGGAGGCTCTGCCTCCGGAGGAGATCTCAACATTCAGTGTGTACCACCCAATGGGCGCGCTGACAGGACTGGTGATAGCGACGACTAGGTTGTTGTCATTGTTGGCTTCGAGAGCTGCATTCCAGCCACTTGTACTTCTCCCGGAGATCGAAAAAACAGCCTTCGTCCTGGCTGACTCTGAGGGCTGGGGACCTGTCAAGGAAACAGAAGATGAAGGAAGCAAACGGGTGCTGGGTAGGCCCCGCGCTGAAGCCGGGCCCGAAAGCCACTGCAGGTTCCTTTCACGTAGTGGTTCTCAACCTGTGGGTTGACCCCTGGGGGGTCAAACAGCCCTTTTCACAGGGGTTACCTAAGACCATTTGTGTATCAGATATCTGCATTATGATTCACAATAGTAGCAAAATTATAGTCATGAAGTAGCATCGAAAATAATCTTGTGGTTGTGGGTCACCACAACATGTATTAAACTGTACTAAACAGTCGCAGCATTAGGAAGGTCGAGAACCATCTGTCTAGGGTCTTCATACAATAAAGCACCTTGTCACATGGAGGGAACACACAGCCCACATTCTGCTTGATTTGAAAATGGATAAGTCTCAATCTGAGATATATAGCCCCAAAGTCACCCCGAATCAATGACATAGCCCAAAGCCCAGTGAACCCTCATGGGCAGCTCAGGGTAAACATGCGGTGCGGGCAGCGTGGGTACCTGTGGAAACGATGAAATTCAGATTGTCTCCAGACGCAAGACTTCGGTTACAGATTATTATTATGGTCCATGACTGTCCTCTCCGCACAATGAGATCCTGGCTGGAGAACTTGTCTGTGTGATGTGCCCTCCGGTTTGCAGCCATCTGCCAGTTGACATTTTGGACCACCAAAGCTGTGAGACAGAAAGTAGAATTCGAAGCCTTGAGGGGTACAGGAGACTCGAGCAGCATATCTAAAAGGCAGCCGTGGGTGAGGAGGCGGGTAGAACTGGACTTCCAGGAGTCACGTCACAACACAAAAGCTTTGATTCTGCAGAGATCTCCTATTTGTTTCCATTCGACCTTTCTGTACTCTAATACTTCAGTGACCCCGGATCACGTAAACGCCTTTCTTCTCAGATGGCCAAGCTGCTCCATACACTATCCCCCTCTGCTCAGAATTTCTCCCTCCACCTGGTGACTTGTCATTAGCCCTTGAAGAATAGGTTGAACACTCACAGAAATATCACTCAACCGGCTAGAAGAACTATGTCACGAGAGACTGGGAAGCTAATTGGGTGGGTAAGTTCTTTCTGTGAAAGCACAGGGCCTAGGTTCAGATACTGACAACTCATACACAGCTGGGTGTGTTGGTGCGCAGCTGTAGCCCCAGAACTAGGAATGGAAACAGACTGGTCTCCAGGGCTTCCTAACCAGGCAATCTAGATGAGACAGCAAACTCTGGGTTCCGGGAAAGAACTTTCTTGGGAAATGTGATGTGGAGCACTGAGGAAAGAATCCCAGCATCAACATCTGGATCAACATCTGGTGTCCACAGACCACATATTCCTGAGCACAGTCCCAAATACAGTGCACTCTCTGACGCACACAGGAAAGAAAGAAAGGGGGAGAAGAGAGCTGTGTCTCATCAGAGCTCCAACAGAGCTCAGAGGAGGCAGTTTCTCTAACACGTAAATGTTTGCAGCTCTCATACCCGGCCAGCATATATATAAAGCATGTATGCTTTACTCCAATATTTGCTAAAGCCAGAGAAACCAGTCACCACTCTAAGCAGCTCTGATAGGCCTGGAGATTGGGGAGTATTAGCAGAAGTGTCTTGCAAGTGCTCCCTGGGAAGAGCTGTACAGGCAAGCAAGACGAAGTTCTGTGAAATCACTGGCTAAGGTCTCCTAGGACAAATGTCTCAAAAGCCATCCTCCTCCGCTTCTTCCCAGATGATTGTGGAGGCAAAGGAGTGAATCTATATTAGGCTTATGAGAGGTAACATGATATATGAGGCATTTAGCTCAAACAAACCTGTTGAGGAATCTTATTCTTTTGATTTTTGTCTAGGATAGCACATCACTCATTCATCTGCAAACCAAACTGGTCTCTGTCTTCATGACGATGGTTTTGGTGAGCATATGATGGCACATTCTAGTATCAGAAATCATCTCAATTTATATGTGTTGATAGACTGTCCATCAGGATACATCTTCTTGATCTTTATATTTTGATGCCTAGCACGTCACTTGGCTAATTAGGCACACAAGTGGATGAAGTAGTATGTAAATAAACAAAGAAAAACTAACATCAAAAAATAACTGACTAGGGGCCTGGAGAGATGGCTCAGTGGTTAAGAGCATCAGTTCTTTCAGAGGACCCAGATTTGAGTCACAGAACCCACATGGAGGCCAAGAACTGTCTGTAATCCCAGTTCCAGGGGCTCTTTATACCCTTTTCATGAAGCCTGCCTTAGGTGCAGACAGCTGCCGATTCGGTTCTGATGTGTCCATGAATAAAGCTTGCTTTAATCTGGCTATAATTTGAGTCAGTGGTCTTGCTCCTCGCATCTGTGGGATTAACACAGCCTTGTGCAACTGAGCTCTTAACCCGTAGAGTCTGTGCTAACACCAAACATTGTCAGGAGTGAGTTCAGCCATAGGGCGCCTAGTTGCTGCTGTGGGAGAACTGGATGGTGTGGAGACGCCATCCATTTGGTAACTAGAGCACTGTAAGCAGACGAGAAGGAAGCAGTGTTTCCTCTTCACCAGGTCTTACCGACTCTACTCTGTTACTGTGTCCCTAGTGCAGGCAAAGCATCCACACACATAAAATGAATATAAATAAACACAAAGCAATTAAGAAGACAATAACCCTGTTGTGAATACAGCTCAAAATGTAGTCCATACAACAAGCTAAGTAAAGATTATTCAAAGTGTGTGTGGGGTGGGGGGAGGGAGAAAGAGATTATTTATAAAGCACTGTTAGACACGTTGGGAGTAGAACCATGTGAAACGTAGTTTGACCTCTATGTCTTCTTCAGTGGGTCATACAAGAGAAAGACCAGTGAGCAATGGCACAGGGAGAATCTATTCCCTTGCAACTAAAACTGCATTGGAAATGCTGTCAAGAGAGACGTATTTCTGTCTGCAGAGATCAGAAAAGGCTTTACTGGAAATGCTGAACCTTAAAAGAAGACATAAAAATGGCAGAGAGAGATATGGTACGTAGCATATCCCATCAGCAGGGAAACGTAAATCTAAACCGCAGTAGATGCTATCTTACCCCAGCAGGGAAAAGACGAGAAATGACCTTAGATGGTGGAGGAGGACCCTTGCACAGTATTAGTAAAAATGGAAATTATTACAGCAAGGCCCTTATGGAAAACAGCCTAGAGGTTTTTCAAAACAAATTAAAAAGTGAACTGCCCTAGGATTGAGCGATCCCACCATAGGTATCTATCAAAGGAAATAAAATCAGTAAAAATAAATCTCTACTTCTATGTTTATTTTAGCTTTTTTACGGGGAGTGGGGGTGGGGTTGGGGTGGGGGTGGGGTATTGCTATGTAGTTCAGGCTGGCTTGTGTCTTGCTATATATCCTAGGCTAACCTCGAACTCATGTCCTTCCTATCCCTGCTTCTCGGGTGGGGGCTGAGGTTACAGGCGTGCACCACCCCACCCAACTTTTTCAGCATTATGCACAGTAGCCAAGAAATAAGAACAATCTAAACACAAGCCTATTCATGAATGGATAAAGAAAATGTGGTATTTACATATTTTGAAACGTAAGTCAGATACAAAAAAATAGAAACCCCATGGTCTGGGACAAGGAGCAAGGAGTTCTTTGATTGTTAGATAAATGAACCTGACTTAAACATCACTCAACGCGCACATGTGGCAAATCGCCACACCGTGCCTTATATAGAGACCTTGAAAGGAGAGGGTTTTGTCAGATGCCAAAGGATATGCTGCATTTCAGAAAAAGATGCTCCAAAGGCTCAGGAAAGTGAGGCATATTGTGTGTGTAGAGCAGAGGTCCTGTCCTGAGGGAAGAAGGAGAGCAGGAGAGAATGGAGGGTCTCAGATAGGGACTCCTACCAAAGCGGCTTCAGACAGATGCTCTCTTTCTCTGGGATTGTGAGCCAAACACTGCTTTTGGAATAAAGGGCTTTATAATGTGATATTGCTGCTGGACCAGGGTACTCACTATTCCTTCATTCATACATTCTCTCACTCATTCATTCCATTCATTGAAAAAATAAGTTAAAGCATTTTACACAACTTAAGGTCACTGCTGTATATAGTATCAGACGGAGACAGCTCAGACCTAGGCCACTGTCTGACAGATGTTGAGGTGTACAGAGCTTCATACAACTGGAGACTAGGGACAAGGTCTGTTTAGGGCAATGGTCTCCAAGTTTTAAAAACCCTACCCCCTACAATTTTGCTCACCACCTTCTGAACGTCCCAGATGATGAGAAGTAGAAGGGCTTTGCTTTTTGTCTTGTTTCAAAGAAAAGAAAGGCTTCATGGTACCAGTGATCAAGACCTCAGCCTTCCTGGGTTTCCTCATCCCTCAAATGATACATGACTGGAAGGTAAAGCTCACTCTGCTAGCTGTTTGGGAGCAGAAAGTGTATCCCAAGTGGCCCTCTGTTGGGGACAGGGTTAAGGAGGAGAGATCCACGTTTATGGTTGGCACCTGCTCCCCTTCAAACAGGTCTATCCCCTTCTTTGTTCTACTAATGGTTATGTGCTCTGCTATAGTGGTCTCATAACAGTCTCCCTCCTTCATTCTAGAGTCCAGTCGCCCGTGCTTGGAAGGAATGGTCAAGATTAGACTGAACTTCAGGGTGCCTAGACTGTAAAGGACCCTGTCCTTCCCACCAGGGACTCAGCAGATGGGTCAGATTCAGTGTGTTGTGGTGGTGATGATCAGAGCATTAGCTGAAGTTCCCTGGACTTTGATGTGCTTACCATCATCCCAAGTCTTTACACGCCTTAGCCCATTAATGCTGTGAGTTGCATTAGAAGTCATCTGTTTCACAGATGAAAGAGCCAAGATGTGAGGAAGCCTTGGTCATAGTTACTCCATTCCTGAGTGGGGTAGTGTAGGTACATAGTCACAAGAGTCATCCTCTCTGCCTCTTTTGACACCCACTGGGGTGTTGTGAGATATGCAAGGCTTCCCCTCACCTGAAGGAAGAAGGAAATGTGGGCTCATATTTGTCACCAGCATTCAGCGTGTCAACTGTTGACAGCACACAGAACCTGTTTGTATACCATCGATGAATCTGACACCTGAAAACAAGCTTGGGGGGGCAACACATCTTACCCTGGACCTAGAAGTCAGTAGAGCACAGACTGTTCTGTGTTGTGACACACAGTCGGAAATGCACATTTGGTCTCTGCCTTTACTTGGCAGAAGTCTTCTTAAATACTTGGAGTCTTGGAAAGGGCGGGTGTCTTTTTAAACTAATAAGATAACTGGTGGTGGGGAGCTTCCGACAGTCTCAGAATAGTGGCTGGTTGCTCGGGAAACCAACCATGTGGTCAGAGGGCTAGAACTTTCAGTGCCATGATCCTGACCTTCAGAGAAGGAAAACTGATTTAATCATTAATGACTACAGTCATCATTAATCATTAATTAACTCTGCAATCAGTCGAGCATGCCTAGTAATGAAGCTTCCATAAAACTAGAAAAAGGCTTGGAGAGCTTCTACACTGGAGAAATCAGAGCTGCTCAGAGGCTGAGGACATGCCCTGTCCCTCACACCTCTCCATCTGCCTGGACCTGAGTTGTGCCCTTTCATAATAAACTGATGATCTAGTAAATACACTGTTTTCCTGAGTACTGTGATATATTCTAGCAAGCCTTCAATCATGAGCATACCTCTCCCCTGATTTTGTAGCTGGTTGGTTAAAAGCAAGGTAAAGGGGGCAGCTGAGAAACCAGTCATCTCCACTTTGTTCCTAGGAGCCCTTTGAGTTTGTAGCCAGGCTAAGTTTCTGTTTACTGTAAAACTTAAGTCTCTGTCCTGCAGAACTAGGTCGCACCCCATCCTGTAACCATGAAACATTCTGTGTCAAACACTCCAAAGAGATTTCTTAACTGCTTTATAAAATCCTAACTGCCTGGTCTTGCTTCCGTGATCACACTTACACGTAAAATCCCCCACCTTTTAGTTTTGCCCTAAAAAGAATTGTCTCTGGGCTGGGCTCATGAAGCCTGCCTTAGGTGCAGACAGCTGCCGATTCGGTTCTGATGTGTCCATGAATAAAGCTTGCTTTAATCTGGCTGTAATTTGAGTCAGTGGTCTTGCTCCTCGCATCTGTGGGATTAACACAGCCTTGTGCAACTGAGCTCTTAACCCGTAGAGTCTGTGCTAACACCAAACATTGTCAGGAGTGAGCTCCACCATAGGGCGCCTAGTTGCTGCTGTGGGAGAACTGGGTGGTGCGGAGACGCCATCCATTTGGTAACTAGAGCACTGTAAGCAGACGAGAAGGAAGCAGCATTTCCTCTTCACCAGGCCTTACTGACTTTGTCACTGTGTCTGCAGTTCTTCTCTTGGGAATAGGTCCCATGTAAGACTCAGAACCCAGAGGCTCCTGTGGATGGTAAGAATTCCTTGGGATGCACTGTTTACCCCCCTGGCATTGTATCCTGACAAACAGGGGGCAGTAAGTATCTGCAGGGGAAGAAATGTGTCCTAAAGGGCAATCTCCAGGGGCAGAGAGGAGTGGTCTGCCTTGCTGCCACGAGGAAGTTGCACAGGAAGGCCACATCTGCCTCTCTCAGACCTTGTCCCACCCATGAATCTATAATCATGGACTCATGCTCGGGGGGCACCAGGGACCCTTGTCTGTACCCATATCATTGCTCTCAACAGAGCAGTTTGTCTGTTTTCCTAGAGGAGTAGGAAGGGAGAGGGAGGAGGTGTCAACCGTCTCAGCGTCTCCTCAGGTTGGAAGCTCATGAATATGTTCTAGTCTCGAGGCTGTTTTCTACACCAGTTTGAGTGAAGGAAGAGATGAAGGGAGAGACTCAGTGGTCAGCAATTGACACACCAAGTCACACACTTAAAAATCATCAGCAGGAGAAAGGAAGCCCGGGGGCATAACTTGGTTCAGGGCACTAGACTAGAATGCCCTGGGACTGAGTCTCAGCACTGGAAACAAATATAAAGTAAAAGGGACCCCGAGAAACAACTCATTAGCTTCTAAGCTGCTTCCTGTATGAAGAAGGGAAGGGGGCTATCTGGAGAAAGCAGCTGCCCTCAGGCAAATGCCCTGGTGTCTGCTCCAGTCCACTCGCAATTCCACGCGAACTTCAGTGACTGCTTTGTTCCAGTGTCAGGCTGAAGACATTCCTCTGCTCTCCCTCTAACCCCGTGGAAAATCAGTGTCCCCAGCATTCCTAGCAGGGAGACTGATAAATTCTATCCTAGTGTTCATCGCTCCCCCTTTCCTATAGCAATGCCCCGTTTTAATAGAGTATGCATTTCACAGGTTCCCTTCAGCTGAATGGGCACAGATGTCTGGCCAGTGACTTGTAGGCCAGGAATTCCAATGAGTCTTTTTTAAATGGTTTGTAAAATTGCAATAATATGCATGTAACACACAAACTAAGCATTTAAAGGTACAATTCAGTGGGTTTTAGTGCATTTGTATGTTATGTGAACTCTATCCAGTTTCCTAAGAGGCCTGCTGCCCGTTGCAGTCAGTTCTCACTCCTGTCTTCTGTTCGCTTGTCCGTTTCTGCCTCTGGGGTTTTGTCTCTTCTGGCACCTGATATAAACGGAATCACGCAGTATGTGGCAGTCCTTAGGTCTGCCTTCTCTCACTTGTTACAATGCCTTCAAGGCTCATTCACGCTGGAGGACGGGTGATGGCTGTTCTCTCATGGCTGAACCATATTCCTTTAAATGAATACACCACATTTTGTTTACCTTTTACTCAGCTGATGGACACAGTTGTTTCTACATTTTGGCTGTTGTGGAAAGTGCTATTATGAAGCAAGCATTTCTTTGAAGTTCTGTCTTCAATTCTTGTTTGTTTTATCTTTCTGAGACAGGGTTTCCATGTGTAGCTTTGGCTGTCCTGGAACTTGCTCTGGAGACCAGACTGGCCTCAAACTCACAGAGATCTGCCTGCCTCTGCCTCCCAAGAGCTGGGACTAAAGGCATGCGCCACCATGGCCCAGCTGTCTTCAATGTTTCAAGAAGACTTTTGGTTCTGAGATAGTCTCTCTATATAGACCAGGAGGGCCGTGGATGTATGACCCTACTCTAGATCCATTCCATTTTGAACATGCTCAATCTCGCTTGAACTTTTGATTCTCCTGCCTCAGCCTCCCAGTGCTGAGATGACATCACCTTCTCATTACCATCATACTCAGCCAGAAAACCTCCTTAATAGTAGTTGGCAAGCGTGCCTGGTCTACTTTCCTCCCCTTTCTTCCAACATGCTGTCTGGGGTGTCGTAGTGATGTGGACAGGGCTTGAGATAGCTGTCTCAGATGATGAAGGGCTGTACACAGGGATAGTAAGGTGTGAAGCTGGATGGAGCCTGTGCTCTGAGAACTATGTGGTCCCCTTACCTTCCTGGGTCTACCCACATCCAGACCTCTTGGGCAAAGAGGAAACAAACTTCTGTGTTGTTTATTCTTCTAAGTCGTTGCTTTTGGAGGGACTCACTCTCATATCCTAGGAAACCTAATCCTACAGTGGTAAGATTATACCCCTTGCCCACCTATTCTGTGGCTCGCATTTGGCAGGGCAGCATGAGAAGATGCCAGACTGTGAAAGGAGATTACCATCAACCAAACAGACTCTTATACACCCGACTCTATAAAGGAATTGCTGGCAGCAGACAGGTGAGAACACCTCGGTTGCTAAATGTTGAGAGAAAGGAGCTGGCCAGGCGCCAACATGGCGGGACCGACACTTAAGAGACTGGGCTTCCACACACTCTTGCCTGGACTCTACTCCCTATTATGTCTTCTTTAGACAAAGAAGTGTTCTTATATTATAGATTTCTAGGGTTAATTAATGCTAATGGAGATTATATTTTACTTATTTTTTATGTGTATAAGTGATTTGCCTGCATGCATGTCTGTGTACCACCACATGCCTGCCCGATGCCCTCAGAGGCTGGAAGAGGTCATTGGATCCCCTGGATCTAGAGCTATGGGTGGTGGAGACAGCATGTGGGTGCTGGGAGGTGAACCTGGGTCCTCTGAAAGAGCAAGTGCTCTAAACTACAGGAGCAGCTCTGCAGCCTCGACTCATGGAAATTCTAGAAGTCATTCAGCTGCGTGGATTTCAGGATAGACTGCACTAAGAAACATACTTTAGTGTTCT
Organism: Cricetomys ansorgei; assembly: GCA_026225945.1. Classification (NCBI taxonomy): domain Eukaryota; kingdom Metazoa; phylum Chordata; class Mammalia; order Rodentia; family Nesomyidae; genus Cricetomys; species Cricetomys ansorgei. The sequence continues at coordinate 29,601,992 of JAMJFZ010003875.1, read as the reverse complement.
CTTACATAGATCTGTAACTGGATGCCATAATGCATTCTGATATTTTCTTGATTGCTTCACCTTACAAAAATATGGTGATCACAATCCACTAAACTGACATCACAACCTGAAATGGATAGCAATGGACATCTTGAAAAGTAGTACTATAATTCAATATAATTCCCATATTGCATTTCAGAAAACTGAATTTCCCCACCCCCATCTCAAAATAGCAGACGTGACCTACTGCAAGCACAGAGTCGTTTAGAAGCAGAGTCAGGCCTAGAAGCCAGGTCTCAGATCCAAGTCACTGAAGCACTGAGTCACTCCCAGCCCCCCCCCAGGCCCCCGCCAGCCACTCCTCTGGCTCCTGGGACTCACTCTGTCCTTCCTTTCTTTCTAGTCTGTGTCAATCACTTTTAGCTTCTCCCCACATTCGGATACTCTCGAGCCTTGTGCGGCACACTTGGCAACATTTCTTGGCACCAAGGCCGGGTTCTGTCAGTAGACAGAGGAAGGGGCTGGGAAAGACCTCGATGTCTCTGAACTGTGGGTGCCTGGACACAGGGAACACTGTCACCCCTGAAGGCTGGAGAGCACAAGTGCCTGAGTACTTCAGCTATAACAGCAAAGCAACGCAGCGTCGGAAAGGCTTGCTCCATGCCAGACACCGCACCTGGATCTTTAACACTCACAGAGGCCTGCAGCGTTCTGCCAGTTTACAGATGGGGGGTGTGTAAGTCCAGCTGGGTGAACTCCTTTCTCCAATATTGCAAGCTCAGACTGAACCTAGACCTGAGTCCAAGCTGGAATCCAACTTTGCTTGACAAAAATCCAACTCCAGCTGCTGGCTGCAGCCACCTGTGGAAGCTGGCTGAGAAAAACCACTAACTGAAGCCTGTTCTGTGCGCGAGCATCATGCTGACAAGTAAGAGGTGAAGGACTCCTCACCCTTCCTTTCAAAAGAGCGAGCTTGTAATCTCTCCTGACAGGAGCTTCAAGCTTCGACACACAGGGGAGTCACCAGGAGAGTGATGTCTTGATCCAAGACAGCCCCAAACCAACTGAACCAGGATCTCCAGGTTAGGAACATCTCTGACGTGTAAAAGCAGCTTTCCTGTGATTCTAAATGTGTAACCAGGGCTGAGAATAGTTACCTTAGGCCTATGCGTCATTTCAAACGTGTCAAAGCTCCTTCACACTAATGAGTTGTGCAGCTGCTCCACGGGGGAGGCAGGGGCAAAGGTACCATCCTCTTCTCCCGAGGGAGAAAACAAGGCTGAGCAAGGGGAAGGCAGTCTCCTTTTGAAACCCATCACTCCACCCGAGAGACCCGGGCTTGTTTCTCTTCCTCCCAAGTGATAGAGAAAGAATTTCCAAACTCCAGCACACACCCCACCCTGGCATGTGGGCCCCGGGGAGGAGAATGACTGCCCCATGTGCACAGCACAGCCCTGCAGGGTAGAAGTAACAGAGAAACCACTAGAAGTGAATAAGAACGGCACACGGACTCAAGGATACCTGGGAATATGAGAAAGGGAGATGAGGAGGAGGCTGGGGGTGACATGTGCCAGGGAGGGACCTAACAGGAGGGGTCCTTTGGAAATCCCCTGGGAGTAGAAAATGGATTTCATCTCATGGACTTTTCTCCGTTTCAAAACATAGAATATATTTTATTTGTTCTTCGGCGATTTACACGTGGAAACAATGTGTCTAGATTATATGCATACCCAGTTTCCCCCTCCTACTCTCCCTTGATACCCCCAACATGTCTCCTGCTCTCACAAGATTTTCTTAAGATCCCAAGGCAAGGAAGAAACAGGCTCACTAAAGAAATTCTCAGATACTAATAAATTGTGCTCATGAACACTCCCTCGGTGAATATAATCCATTTTTAGAGGTGAGGAGACAGACTAGCAGGGTAAGCAATCCGTCCAAGACCACTCTGCTGGAAGGGTCTGGGCTGAAAGTCAATGCCTTCACCAGCCTACGCCTGAGTACAATCCTAAGTGGCAGCTAAAGTTTGAGCACCCAAAGGCCAGATGGGCTCTGCTCTGATGAGTAGGGGGCGATGCTGAGAGAAGAAAGAGGCCACAGAGCAAGGCAGAGAGGGCGAAGGGGAGGGCTGATCTTCAGAGCAAACACTGGCTGGGCTGGGAGTCTCAAGATTTGGGGCTCAGAGAGATGACCTGCTTTTCGGAGAGCATAGAAATTTCTCTGGTCCGAGTAACTGAAATGGAAGATTGCAGATGTATACGAAGAACCCAGGAGCCTGGGAGCAATTCCTGACTCTTCCCTGGAAGAAAGTGACTTAAGTCCTGGTTTGAGACAAAGGTCAGGTGGCTCGCTGGGAATCCCGTGTGAGCTCAGATCTGGCCCCAGAACATAGTGAAAGGGCACTATGGTGCTGGGGATTTGGTTCATTTTTGCTCCCAACTTGTTGTTTGACCTTTAGTAAAGCTCTGCCCATTCCCAGGCCTCAGTCTCTTCCTGGCAGAAGGTCAGTGTACTAGAGGACAACTACCGTTCCCTTTCGGCTAAGTTTTTAGTCCCCAGAGCCTTTTTTAATTAGCATCCCAGCCATGCCTGTATCCGGGAGATAGAGTGGGTGGTAAGACGGGAACATCCTCTGTCCAGTCCTCATCTGGAGGTTTTCTCAAGCATAGCCACCTTTCGCATCTGGCTTGCTACTTTCCTGTGCTCCTAACCACCATTCACCATATTTTACAGGTTTAACTCACGCCTTGTTTGGGTTTGGCATTGCTGCCGTCAAGGTCCAAGGCCAATCACCATGACAGGCAGTAATTAACAGGGCCCAAATCCTCGACAGTAACCATGGAGTCAAAAAACCTGCACTTCTTGTTCCTTTTCAGTCTCCTTCCTTGGAGTCGCTGGCTGATAGGGATGCTGGGATTTTGTGATACACCTGCTGTGCCTGCTACCGGGCTTCTGCATAGCAAATCAAGTTAGGGAGCCAGGGCAACAGGACTTGTAGATTACTTAGGAGAATTCCAGCTAGTGGTTTCTCAACACTCAGCTTCCACTTGTGTCTCTCTCACCTCATCCCTGTCTCAAATTGAAATCAGCTTTTCTTCATCCCTGCTACAGATAGCTGGTAAAACTGTACGGAGAAATGCAGAATGCTATCTGGTTTGACTTTATAGGTAGCAGCCGATGTGTGAAAGCAGTACCGACAAGACAAAGCTTGTCCTCAAAGTGAATGTGTCTCCCAGCTGTGACTTCCCATCACTGCATACATTCCAGTCATAGTCCACCACTGGAATGTGCTAGAGGGACCCAGCAGGTGCTCTAGAATAGACTCGCCTCTGAACATAACCCTGAAACACTGAGGCCTAGCTTTCAGAGCCCCCATGACAGGCGGTTGCCCCAGCTGGCTACTCTGCCAGACCCAGAGGGCAGTATGGGTTTCCCACAAGGACCCGCTGGAGAGACACCGCACTCACCACTCATGTTCAGCTTCTTCTGCCTTTCCTGGGGCTCCTCTGGGAATGGCAGAGATGGTGTGGGGAGACAGGTGCCAAGGATTGCCTTACCATTTATAGAAGCCTCTCCTACACACCCCAATTAGAATTCTAATGAGGTGGGCGAGGCACCAGGTCATTCCTGTAGTGCCTGTAAACGTTTCACTTACAACATACCCGTCACCCAGTGGAAGGCCATCATGCTTATGCAAGATGGGCTTGGGGAGAAGAAAGGAGATGAAAGAAAGTCAAATAGTTTGCTCTTATGGTTTTTTATTTTACTCACAAAGGTGAGTGACTTCCTGGACAACAGCATTTAGGAAACTTGACCCGAGCTGGGGACAGGAAGTCTTCTGTTTAAGAAAATGTCTAGAACTTAGCAACATCCTTTCTCGCTGAATACATGTATTCTTAGGGCTGCCTGCCTCTGTGTGCCTCGGTCCGTGTGCTCAGGGTTGAGTTTAAAGAATGTACATTTGGAGGCTGAAGGCTCTCGGGCCAGTGCTGGCTGGGTCCTGGGTCGTTCTCCAGATCTGAAGCTTGGGAGCTTTCTTTAGGTTTGAGGATAATCATACCCACACTCTCACCTCACGGGAGAGACGATTAATTCAGCATGATCACTCAAGTGGAAAGCGAACATATGCGTCTCTTCATGAACTAAACTAAAGGTCTTTTGGAATCAGATGGCAGTTAGAATCCAGATTAGAGGGACCGCAATCTTTTCATGAGGCACCAGAAATAGCCACTAACTTCCCACACGCTTTCTCTAGGACTGTAGGAGGAGTCATTGACCTGTTTTTTTGGCTCCAGCTTATATATCAATTTTAAAAAGGAGATGAAGTGCCAGAGATACTGTTTACCGGTTAAGAACTTTTGCTGCTCTTCCAGAAGACCAGAGTTTTGTCCCCATCACCCACATCAAGTGGCTCACAACCACCTCTAGATGCGGCTACTTGTGTTAGGGGCACAGCCATAACCACAGTTCTTGAGAAGCTGAGGCAGAAGGATCACAAGTTATAGGCTAGCTTGGGCAAAGGTTGTGGGTAAAATTCAATGGAAGGACATCTGCACAAAGGGCTTGGGTTCAATTCCTAGCAATGCAAAAAAAAAAAAGTATTGAGAGTTTAAGATATATTACATGGTGCTGTAACTATCTGTCTGTTTAATATGTCTCCACCCCTGGACTGAGCTCCTTGGAGGTACAGGCTGTATATTATTTATTTTATCCTCAAACCTAGATGAGTACTTAACACATGGGGAGAACACACAGCTGTTTGACTAAGAATAATAAGGCATCATTTTTATTAGTGCGTGTGCATGCATGTACGTTACAGTGCATGTGTGGCGGTCCGAAGACAAATTTTGGGAGTCTGTTCTCTCCCTCTATCTTTGCTGAGGCAAGGTCTCTCATGTTTTTTGCCATGCTGCTACTCTAAGGTAGCTGGTCCTTGAGGTTCTGGACAATCCTCCCGTCTCTGCCTCCCATCTCCCTGGGACTGCTGACCTGTGACACTGTCCAGCCTTTATGTGAGTTCCAGGGATCTCACTCAGGATATCAGGCTTGTGTGGCAAGCACACTTACCTGCTGAGCCATCTTGCTGGCCCTTGTTTGGATAAGTGAATCAATAAATCAATCAAGCACTATGTATAGGATACTTCCTATCAGGAGCCCTGAAAGTTGCTGTGTGACCCCAGTGTGACAGACAGATGTGGAAGGGCTCCGTGTACTCTTGAGTGTGGTATAAATAGAAGGAAGAGTTTCCTTACTGGCGCTAGTATTTTTGTTGGCCTGAGAGCCAGGAGGAATTGGACCTTGGGCATTCCTTTAAATAATATGACAAAGTCACCTGCAGAGATGGCAGGCAGGTGGCACTGCCCTTAGGGAAGAGCCTGAGGTCATACACACCTGGATCTATATTCTGGTTTTGTCAAGTCACCTCACCACTCAGAGCTTCCGTTTCCTTGTCTGTAAAACTGAGGCAGAATTGCTGTGGGAATTAAAGGAGTCATAAAGAGCTTAATTAGCATGTCCTCTGGCACAGCCCAGCGCAAGAAGCCAGTGCTGAGATTAGTAGAATTATGATCATCCTTAAAGAACTGCAAGTTCTGAGTGTCACAAGTTTTGCAAGGGGACCCACAAGGGTCTATTCTGATATCTGATCGTGTGGTTCCATTAGACTGGCCTTTACCCCAATGTGGTAGATGAATACAGACATTGGATTCAGAAGACCCAGATGCAAATCCAGGCTCTAGAGCTTGCCTGCTGTGTGGCCTTGGCTGAATACTTTCACACTGACCTCTGCAGCCTGACCATAAACCCTGCCCAGCTGCAGGGAAACCCAGGACCACTTTTCAGTCGCTGCCAGGAATCTTCTTTGAGACACTCACTGTTGGGGCCAGTTTCCCTTGCTCTCTTCTCTGCTGCCCAGCCAGGCTGGCCAGCAGCCTGTTAACTCTCCAGTGGCAAGGTGCAACAGGGAGTTTGCCTGAACCTGATGCTAGCTGTTGGAGGATTGCATCATGGCTACTGCCACAGCCCCAACCTGCAGGCAAACTATAATTGCTAGCTGTGTCACAATTTCAGCTAAATGATTTTCAATTCATAGTTGAGTCAGCCAGCTATACGCAGGATGAAATTCCTGCTTGGCCACACTCGGCAGCTCAGACACCGGGTAAGACGTAGCACGCAAATGGAGGCTTTTAAAATGAGAGGCTCATTGATCATTTGTCTTTTTTCTCCCTCTAATTAAGGGATTTAGGGTGCTGAAGATTTCACAAGACACAAAGCACAGGCTCTGAGAAACTGTCCAGCCCAGATACATCTTCAACACAAACCCCACACCTAAGGCACAGGGAATCTCACAGTGGGCAGAAAGACTTCCACAGCCAGAAGACCTGGACGCATGCTGTGTGTCTTCTATATATGAGAGGGGAGCTGCCTTAGATAGACGTGAAATCTCAGTAGTATGACTGCCTAAACAAGGCCCACACAACGTCAGCACCAGTTGATGTGCTGACAAGGATGGAGGAATTTTCACAGGCCTCACCCCTAGAAGAAGACCTATAGGCAATTTATGACTGATCTGAGGGAGAATTAGTTTTCTCCAGAGATGAGCCCCCTAAACACACACACACACACACACTCACACACACACACACACACGCACACACACACAAAATGAGTAAATATATAAATTCAACTTGCTGAGTTTATTTAGTGCTTTGCGTGTGTGTGTGTGTGTGTGTGTGTGTGTGTTTATGGTGGGGACATGTGAGGAGAAGAGGGGGGAGGGGAGGAAACAGGGAGAATGATGTCAATAAAGTCCATGTTTATAAAAGTTTTTAAAAAGACATTAAGAATAAAAATGAAAAATAATTTTTTTTAAAAAAAGAAAACAATCCAGGAGGAACTTGTTATTAGCCACCACCCATGCATCCCACCCTCTTCTCACGCAGTTTGGCTGCTTTTCTCTTGGGACTTGATGCTGAGACTGATGGAGTCTTTATTGCTCGTGGCCCCGTGAAGTTCCCTGCGGGTCCCTCTCCAAATCCAGGACGCTGGTCACTGTTACGCACATAAAGGATGGCTACTACAAACCTTGGGGTTGATATGGGCTGGCTTGTTTACCTCTCTGTGAGGAGGAAGAGCAGAGAGAGGATGACTGGAAGGGCGAGTCCCCTGGTGGCCGTTCTGCCACCATGTCGGTGTGGTAAGGGTCCTGAAAATCAAGGAGAAGGAAACCAGCAAAACAGGTGCACAAACAGACCTGTGATCTCAAGTGAATGCAGCACCCCACTACATCTGTCCCGCAGCCTTTTCCTCCTCCCCTTACACTAGAATCCAATCCTATGGTTTAAAATCCTCCCATCCAGACTCTTCTCTTTTCTGTGTTTCTTCAACCATTCCTGACGAGTCACGATCAGGAAGCTTTTCATTGTCATGCCGCCCCTGTAAATCAGGATATGTCCCTTCGGAGGCTTTGATGGCTCTCTGTGGCCTGATGTCTTGACTCTGTGGTTTGGCAGCCAGGTCCTCTAGAATATATTCATATTAATTCCATCACTTCTGCTATTCTTCACATTTTCAAAGTGTGATATGGAATCAGGTGACTTACACCACAGCCCAGTAAATGTCAAGGTTCACTGCCTTGCTCTCCTGTTGAAGATGTACTGTGTCATGTCAGGTACACAAGAATACATGCTTTAAATCTGTTAGTGCCGTTTCTGGAAGAATGATTGGCGCACAAGGTGCTTCAGGAGAGGAATGATACACACACACACACACACACACACACACACACACACACACACACACACCACTATTCTTGATGTCAGGTTCTGTGCTAAGAATTACAGTTCTAAGTTAAGTTCTAAGGTTTCCTGGGAGGCACTAATCTATTTCACAGCTAAGGAATCAAAGGCTTACAGGAGCTAACTGCCTTAATAAGGTAACGTGGACCCACGAGGATTTCGTTGACCTGGGTCCTTCTGTTCAGTGAAGCCTGAACCTTAGCAAGACTCCCATCTGGCCCTTCTGTTCTGGAGACTCGTGTTACTGATCTTGGTGACCATGTTAGACGTTCAAGACTGAACAGGAAGGTAGGAGGATGTGGAATCTGATGTCAAAAGTGTCAACTTTAATGTGTTTGTATCTCAAATTTCCAATTCTGCCCAATTAAACAAAACCTTGTTGGAAGAGTAGATATCTGATAATCCCTTCCAACTTGTGTCTACGCAGTGAATTCTAAGCAATGTTCTTACCTGAAAAGTCAGACAAGCAGCAACAGAAAAATTTAAAGATGATAAACTAATAGCCCAAAAGGGGTGTGTGTCACTTGTAGGGAACTTTCAGAAAGAGTGATAGGTATTGATTACGAAGATAAGGGAGATCAGCTAATTCACGAGGATGCACTTCAGACAAACCACGAAGGAGAAGATGATCATGGAGAGGCATCCCTGGCTGCAAGAGAGAGTCTGCATTCCATTGCTCATGGCTTTATGTCGAGCACATGGTGCTTAGGGTCAGTGGGGAAGGCTGGAAAGGCTTGGCTCGGCCTTCAGTCCCAATGGTCAGCCTAAGTTCTCAGACCTAGAAGGGAAATCAGTGTGTGGGTCTTCAGCTTGCTGCAAGTCTCTATTGGAAAGAGTAGCTTCTCTGCCAAGCTGTCTGTTGGCCATTTGAAAGCACGGGCATGAAAACCAAACAGAAAAGAAACTGCAACCCATTATTTGGTTCCTGATGCCAACCTGGAGGGCCAAGTTGTAGCTTAAGAGCACACCAGAGAACGATGATGACAAGGGACAGTTCACTGTATTGTATCAATTTTGATGACAAAAACAGATCAGAGGCCATCAAGCTCAGCTTTCATTTTTCTGATAAGGACCAAGGCCTGCAGTGGTGACCTGAATTGCAGAAAATGCAGGGACTGTTTCCTTTGATGATCTCCTTTCCCTTCAGCCAGGATCGCTAAGGTCAGTGTACCTGAAACTTCCAACTGTGAGAACTCTGGTTCTGCTATGAGATTTCGGTCCCTTCCTGCTTTCCAGTTGAGAAACTCCCTCAACACCTTCTTATATGTAGTATGATATGAGACACATTTTTATTAAATGTATTCTTTGACAACTTCGTGCCTGTATATGGACTTTATATTATAATGCAATCTGATCGCTCTCACCCCATCCTTCTCTGCCTCCCCCCTCCTTCCTACAACTCTCTTCCCCACAATCGTGTCTCCTTGTTTTGTTCTGTAACCCACTGAGTTCAACTAAGACAGCCTGTGTGACCATGGATTCGGAGCGATCCAATTTTGATATATCTTCAGCAAATAGAGAAAAATTTTAAAGTCGAGAATTTGTGTAACAAAATACAAATGTTTTATATTCCTTGGTGTTTTGCTGTGTCTACAATGTTTCTGGGGTCTACAGTGAATATGCATGAATTATGAACACAGGAAAAAAGTAAGTTTTTTTCTTTTTTTTTGAGAAAGGAATGAAATAGAGTTCCACCTTTACTGACGTGATAACCTACAAGACGAGAGGCGAGCAGAATGCACAGAACTCAAATATACAGCAAGGCACAGTGAAGTTTGCCTATCGAATGTAGTAAAGAGCCACGAGAAAGAGACCATTGCACACGACATAAAAACTAACAGATATCAGAAGAAAGAGCATCTCGTTAGCCTGAGGATAGGAAGACAAAGTCTGAGTGCGTCCATGGAATGACATGCGGCGGGGGCCTGATAGCATACCGTCGGCTCCTCCATCAGCTACTTTCCAGACCTACTCGCCATAATACTTAATTTTCAACAGCTTTTGAAATAAGGTACCATGAACAAATGCAAAAGGCAAAATGTCTGTTCTCTTTTGATCTCATCACACACTGAATGAGCTAAACGACGCTCACCTCGATGGGTGGTGGCGCACACCTTTAATCCCAGCACTCAGGAGGCAGAGGCAGGTAGATCTCCGTGAGTTCGAGGCCAGCCTGATCTACAGCATGAATGAGTTCCAGGACAGCCAGAGTTACAACAGAGAAACCCTGTCTCGAAAAACAAAGAAAAACAAAAAACAAAAACAGAAACAAAAACTCAGTTCCTCTGCTGCAGTACTCTGGGTACACACCTGGAGGAACTGAAGCTGCTGCAGAGACGCCTGCTGCACTCCTGTTCACCCAGCAGTACTCACGGTAGCCAAGTCACAGAATCAGCTTAGGGGCCTATTTCCAGATGAATGGATAAAGCACAGGTGATATATACCATATACATGAGTTTTAGTCGGCCATAAATAAGAATGGGATTATGTTATTTGCAAGAGAATAGATGGAAACACACATTAAGTGAAATAAGCCAAGCTCCAAAAGACAAATACAGCATCTTCTTTTTCCTCATATACAGAATCTAGATTTAAAAAAAAAAAAGGCAGAAAAATAGAAGGGGGCGTATTTGGGAGGAAGGCCAGAGAACTGGGAGGGAGACAGAAGGTAAAAAGGAATATGATCGAAGTACATTGTGCACATAGACAAAAATGTCGTGGGGGAGCCCATTATTTTCTACCATATTTGCTATTAATTTCTTTAAAGGATTTATCACTAAGGAAGTTTCATTAGTGAATTTGGTGCTAGGAACTGTACTTGCCTTCCCAGACAAGGTCTCTAACACTGAGCTGCTTCCCAAGACAGCACATTATTTTGTGGCTGAGAAATCTTTTGTGTGCTGGCTGCATTTGACTAGGAGTTTTGGTCCTCATCAGATTAGTCCAATGCTAAACGTTCTTTACTCCTCAAGAGCAAAGCAAGGATGTGTCAGGCACCATATTTAGGTCTAGTTTCATGGATCAGTAAAAGAGCTAGAAAATGAGGGAGTCATAAAATACAGAGGCAGAGGCTTGCTCTGGCATAGTTTGGTCTTCATGGGAGGATGCCAGTGACGTTAAACCCGAGACGTGCTGTGTGGGTGAGACCACAGCCTTGTCGTCCAGAAGCCTGGGTAGCAGGAAGCTGGGAGACGCTCGGAGAGATAGCTTTGTCCACTTCCCTCACATAGAAAAGGTCTAGGTTGCTCCTCACACTTTGGAAACATGTGTGGGGACTTTGCTGAGGAAGCACAATTATTAATTCAAATGAGTTACAACTCAGAGTAAATAATTGCCTGTCTTCTTCCAGCAAGCCCCAGCACTTTGCGTCTCTTGATTTCCCAGGCATGTTCTCTGGCTCAGATCCTGTGTCCTCGACATTTGGGTAAAGGGATTTGGGGTCTAGTCAAGGCTTGTCTCTAACACACTTGGAGACCTTGGGAGATTCTGGGGTTGGTTATATCGGGAAGCGTCAGCCTTTTCCTCGGCCATTGAGATATTCCATCTTCTACAAACCCATCAGCAACACCTCTACTTAGACACAGTGATTGTCAATACACACGGCCGCCTCTACCCATTCCTGATTCTCAGTGAGAATCTCTGAAGGAGAAAGCGGTTTGTATTCCCCACCGCACCCCTAGATTTTAGGATTCTGCATTTAAAGTAGAGCCTTGAAAAAATAGCCCTGGGATTGATCCCAGGACTCTGCTCGTGCTAGGCAAGTACTCTGCCACGGAGCTACATTGCTAATCCCTGGCTATTTGAGGTGGAGTTTCACTGTGTGGTCCAAGCTGGGACCTTTGATCTGCCTGCCTCGGCTTCCTAAGAGCTGAGAGTACAGGTACGTGTGTGGCACCGTGCCCAGAGTACTTGGAGAACTTCATTGGACTGCATGTCACAGAGTCCTAAGGAATGGAACGTAACCACACAAGTGGTTTTATCTTTCTTCTAAAGGAAAAGTCTAGACAGGCTGTTCAGGGCTGGTACATGATTATAAGGATTGCTTCCAGTTCCATCTGGCTTTACCTGGCCTCAAGCTCATAGATAGTGCGCCTCTAGGTGACACCCCGTTTCTCAGGTATTGAGGAAGAAGGGCAAAGAGCATTGCCAGCTGGTTATGTAAGGAGCTATCCTGGAAGGATGCCTCGGCCACTTCTGGTGAAAGCACAGCTCAGATGCAGCTGAATGCTGCTGCTGTTCCCTCGCAGCTCTGAGGGGCTGGGAAAGAGAGTTGTCTTGCTGGACTGCTGCCATTCAATACAAAATTAGGGTCTTGTTAGTAGCATGGGGAGAAGGGGCACAGACCTGGTGTTCTGTAGTGTCTGTCATATATGCATTGTCTTTTCAAACAGTAATGTCAACCGAAGGAAGCCTTGGGAACAAAATCCACAGCATGAGAGGTAACCGTGGAAATGGCGAAACGAAAAACTCAACGGGTTCCCCAGGACAACCGCACCACCAGATAACCTGACATGTATCTAAGGCCACACAGCAAATGAGAACAAAACAAAACACAACGCACTTATCGAAGGATCTTGGGAAATCTGCTAAGCCTTGGGGGGGAGAGCCAGAGCTGTACTTTTCAATCGTGTCTTGTCCTGTTCTCCCTCTGCTCAGGTAGCAAGGCTCCACCCCAGGACACAGGCTCTCCTCCATTGTTTAGTGCTCTGTGTCATGTGAGGGCGAGGGCTTCACCTAATAGGGTCTGGAATTTTAGAGCTCTTTACTTTGTTCTCACAGATGAACCCGGTTCTAAAGGAGACTTACTTGGTCCTTCTAGGGCTGGGAATCTCCACTACGACAGAAGACAAAAGAATAGGACCAAGAACTGAGACATCGAAGTTTAGGCACTCTACTTTAATGGGGAAGTCGAGGCCCCTCTCTGGGTATCCATTCCTCCATGGGGGGTGAGGAATCTTAGGAAACAAAGAAGACATCTCACACTGTTCTGAGAGTGTGATCTGATCCTGCTGTCCTTAGATCCCTCCTCTCCCTTTTTCTCGTACTCTTGTTTTTCCCTTTCTCTTGTTCTCTCTAGCTCTGCCCCCCACCCTCGCTTCCCCTTTCCTGTCAAGGGTGTTTACCACAGGAAACTCTCCAAAAGACACGTTGGCGATGGAGGGCATATTTTGGTACAAATTGTTAGAACTTATAATACCCTCCGTTAAGGCAAGAGAGGCCTTACAGCAAGGTCGTCGTCCTAATGGGGAACTGAGACCTGGAGCTCGCAGAAAATGGAAGTAATGGACAATGTATGCAAATGTGAGCACTGCAGCAAGAAGCTGCACATTGGAAATGTGAGCACTCTTGTTTTCTTTCTCTAGGATATGGAAGCACTGGAGGGGAAATTGCCCTCTGCCACGTGCCAGCCCCAACTTGCCTTCCTGTGGGTCCCGAGCTTTCCAGTCTTAAGCCATTTGCCTGCGTGTCCCCTTATGTGCTCCCCTACTGTATCCTTGTTAAATATTTTCCTTCGAATAATTTTTTTCAACTTGCGTACCCACTTTAACCCTGTACCAGCTAATGACGTGAGAGAGTTTGTCGTGGTAAGGCTAAGGCACATGAGAACACACACGTTACTATTGGCATAGAGAAGTTTTCCCTTGCGAGAGGTCAGTGTGTTGCAACCTGGGACCCATCAGCAAAGAGTCCTCGAACCCTTGCAACTATTCTCCAAGGTAGGGGATTATTTTTGCCTTACACTGAAAGAAACTGAGTTTCTTTGAGGGGTTAGGTAACTTTCCCAGGAATACAAAGGCAGTGAAGACAGAGGAACTCGAAACCACTATTGTCCTCAAGATCTGTGCTCTTTTATCTCTAAGTTTGCCCTATCGCACGGAGGGAGTGATGAAAGCAGGAGACACAAGCAAGATCAGTCTGCAGAGCTTTGTCTGTACTCACAAAGACCCAAGCTCCAACCTTGTCCTTCCCTCTTCGGTAGGCTCCTGTTTCCTTCCCCACAATAGAGCCAGGCACGGCACCAAGCTGGAGCTTTGAAGAGTGCTTGCCAAGTAGTGGTTTTGTTTCTCAACAGCTCCCACTATGGCTGTGGTCTGGCCAGAGTTGTTAGAAGTCCTCTTAATCCTATCCTTTCAGAGTCCTAACCCAGCTCCTCCTGAATGTTTGCTTCTTGCTTGGGAAAACACAAGGCTTTGCCTTAAGTGGGGCCTTGAGAATGGGTTTGCTGTCACAGTCGTAGGTTGAGAGCATTCATTCTGGAACAAATGGAAAGCATTCTTGCAACTTCTCTTAATCCCCAACAGCACCTGGTTGCTTAGCACAGATGACTCCCTTGGTTGATAAACAAAAGGAGGATTCTCTGCTGCCCGCCCTTTTGTCCCTTCACCTGGTCCATGAAACCAAGAGAACATCAAAGGGTCACGTGAGGACCTGGCCTTGGCTTACCTCTTTGCTATATTATTCCCTGACAACAGCTGGGTCTGAAGCATCAAAGGCAGGGAAGGGTGTAGAAAAAGAGCATATGAGTCTGAGCAAGGTAACAGGTGCTCACTGTGGGCCTAGTGTGTGTCAGCCACTGTTACGGATACTTGAGTCTGTTGTCTTATTTAATACTGTCGACAGCTTGCAATACCAACAGGTGGGCATCACCAAGCCCATCTTACAGATCAGGAAACCCTGGGGAGGAATTTCAAGGGACTTGAAAGGCCACAGGGCTATGAAAGAGCAGAGTAAAGATTTGAACCCAGGTCTATCTAGCTCGAAAGTCTGTGTTCTTTACCACTACAGTCTTCGTTACCTTTAGATGAGAGAGAGTGGCTTATAAAAATATCGGCATTATCTAACCCAGTGTTTCTAAAAATGTGTGTTTTAGAACACCAGATTCTTAGATCTGAAGAGGAAGAGGGGGAAAAAAATACTGTTGGTGGAAGTTGGTGAAATAAAATCAGATGTTTCCGCTGTAGGATTGCTGAGTCTTTATGAAGTCCATGCGAGTCTCCAAAGGGAGCTGTAGTATGTCGCATGATCCACATCACCCGAGGAGACTGTCTATATGTGAAATATCAAAACGTGTGTGCGCAGGTATGTGTGAGTGCGTACACACACACACACACAAACACACATAAATAAACTGTGTTGTACAGAATAGTTTGGAGAATATTCATCCTTCACATCCCTTTAAGTATAAAAAAGAAGGAGGAAATCAAGATAATCCAAAGCAAGATGTTTTCGCGCACATCACAGTCTCATTTCTGTTCTGCCTGTTTCCATAGACAATGCTCAGTTTATTGGTCATTAAGAACAAATACCCAGCACCTGCCAGGCAGTGGCGTCAACAGCACGTGATAACAACCTCACAGCAGTGTGCAGTTGGCACCGGCAAGGCATGGCCCGGGTTTAGGGAAGCCCTCTGTGGAGATGAGTGGGTCGAAGATTTCCAGCTCCTGCAGTGTGCCAGCATGCCTTTTGGGAATCTGAGATACCTTCTGTGTTACTAATCCGTCCATCCCAAATAGCAAGCCATTGTCTGTGTACAATCCCGTACTCACTTCTTTATCTTTCGATGGTAAAAGAAGCAATTGGCATACATGAACATCCTTTGACATCTGCTGACGCTGGATGAAGCCCTTCTGTGATGGGGGCTGGGGGTGAGGCCATTTCTAGAACGTCTAGCTCTAGAACCATCACAGACTGTCAGGCGTAAAAAGGGATCTCGGTGACTCAGCAATCCAAACACTGGAGGAACAGGGCTTGCTGTGGTCTCCTGGTCTTGGAGATTCAGCCTGGGTGGAGTGTCTGCTGTGCTCCCTAGCCTGCAGTTCACGTTCAGTGTGACATCTAAGCCACGCAAAGCGCGAAGTCAGAATCCTTCTACATATACGTCACTGTGTACCGTTGAGTGGGTCATTCTCCGTCTCTGGGCGTGTTTCCTCACTATAAGAAGGAACAAGTTGGATTTGAGCTTTCTGTTGACTCCAAATCTCTATGGATGTTCCACAGGAGAGCCCATCTAGTCAAAGGTCCGACCATTGTCCATTTACAGATGCCTCTCAGTGTCCTCATTCTTGTCTACCTACTGGCCTCATACTCTGAGGTCTTGGATGGGTGAGACTTGCTATTGGGAAAGCATAAATTACGGGTAACATGCTGGGACAAGAGTGTCTTGGTGGGACGGTCCCATTAGCTGCTGCCATAAGTTCTGCCATGTCTGTTTGTATTTCTGAGTCTTGACTCAGAAAGGCGTTAACTATTTCCTTTTCTTTCTTTTTTCTCTTCCTTTCAGATGCCGGCCAGAGCCTAAGTATGCTTTTTTCCTGGCACTTTAGGCTTCAATCTTTCTCTAAACCTCGCCTCCCTACCATATGGCTGCTTGTTCACCGTGTAGTTGATCTCCATCCCCCCCCTCCCTTTTCACTCAAACCGGCACACTTATTCCCCCTTCTCTTCTCCATTCTCCCCCTGCAGACAATGTTGAGATTTGCAGCCTGCCTGTCCTGGGGTTTTTCTTTTTAAACTCTAGTAAGATTGTTTGCTCTGAATAAACTTTGGATTTGCCTAAGTTAAAAAATTAAAAGTGAGGGGTGGCTTGATGCTCTGTAGCCTGTGAGGAGGCAGGAGTGTCGGCTGCCCCTGAAGGCTTCTCAGGGACCGGGGGGGGGGGGGGGGGGGGGGGGGGGGAATCATTTCTCTGCTAGTCGTAAAGTTGTAGGGTAGAACAAGATCTGGGATGGTAAGTGACAACACCAAGGTGCGGAAATGGTGCAGCCAGTTGCCTTGTCAACCGGGCACAGGCCGGGCAGTCTTTTCATTCTGTATTGCTCCCATGGTTTCTGGACAATAAAATATAAAGAAATTGTCCCAGAGGAAGTATCTCTCCAGATCAGAACATCCTTGGGGCCTAGTCTTCACGCTCCATGTGTACCTCAGGTGCTGGTACATCTGGAAACCCTATTGGTTTTCACAAGGTGTAACTATTTTCCCCCTGAACAGAAGCATCATGATTAGTCATTGATTAGTTGTTCTGAAGAGGGTTGGAATAAGCTCTAATGTCTGGGCTTAGTATAAAGCAACCCTTTGTAGAACTCAGAAAAAGAAAATGGTATTTCATAGGACGATGGATTTGTTAGCACTGAAGACAGATGCAGGTTTAGTGGTGGCAGCGGCAGCAGCAGCAGCAGCAGCAGCAGCAGCAGCAGCAGCAGCAGCAATGTTTTAGATGTTGGATTACAGGTCAACTTAAGTTCTCCTTCAATCTGGAGAGCTGAGTCTTGGGAAATGCCTGATAAGATTTCCTTGGCCTTCCGGTAGAGACCACGTGAGGGCTAGACCCCAGGGATGCTTTGATCTGGAGAGGTACTTCTCTGGAACAATCCCTTTAAAATTTATTGTCCAGAAATCAAGGGAGCAGTACAGCATGAAAGGACTGCCAAGGCCTGAGTCGGGTTGTCAAGGCAACTGGAGGCACCATTTCAACACCTGTGCATTGTCACTTACCGTTCAGGTCTTGTTCAACCCTGCAACTTTACTACTGGCAGAGAAAGAGGCCGAGGAATCCTTCCTGAAAGGAAACAATGTGAGCACCTCTTCAAAGGCATCTGCATTCAGGGAGCCACATCCTTTCCCTCACCCTAGATTCGAGCATCCAGTCCTCCTGTGAGGTTTGGTGATAAACACCTGTGAGGTTTGGTAATAAACACCGTTGAAGCCATGGTTTTGAAAGAGAGCAAAGAGGGGTACGTGGGAGGGTTTGGAGGGAGGAAATGATGTAAGTATATTATAATCTCAAAAAATTCAAATTAACATACAAAATGAAGCCATTTCTTATTTCTGTCTTCAAGGCTGAAACTCCTGGAGAATAAATAAACTCTCTCCGAGGGGCCATCTGGCTCTCCCATCTGCGAGCGACATTGATCCCAGGTGCTGCTTGGGGGATTTTCCTGCATGTTTATTTTCTGCTTTCTCCACCAGGCAGTTATTATTTTGCATTTTTGATTGGTGGCTCGTGGATTAGCTCTTCTGCTTTGATTTCTTGATGAGATAATTGGAAAGTTGGCTACTGTCCCCTGCCATTTTCGCTCTGCCTTGGGCTACTTTGGAAGCAGAATGCTAATGTGATATTTTTATGGCTTTTCCAGGGGGAGTGAATAGCAATTTGACTTGTAGCCATGACAGTGATTAGGGATGAGTAAGGAGACCTTAGATACTCCCAAGTCCATATTTCATGGAAAACTTCACAGGAAAGAATGACTATTTCCCTTTGTTATGCTCCATAGAGCAGAGTTCTCAAGAGAGAGCTTAAATAGGATCACGCTAAGACTTGGATTCAGAAAATATGGACGTCAGTCACGCTTCTCTCACTGAGACAAAACTCGCATCCGCTTCGGGTCTCAGTTTTATTATCTGTAAAATGGAGATCGATTTGTTTACTCACTCAACGGGTATTTGATTGCTGCCAATGCACCAAGCACTGTGTGCAAGACCCTCCTTTGCCTCCAGAACTGCACTCGGGGATTTGGATATCTATGGAAAGGCTCTTTAAAAATATTAACGTCAGCTGGGTGGTGCTGGTGCTCACCTTCAATCCCAGCACTTGGGAGGCAGAGGCAGGCAGATCTCTGTGAATTTGAGCCCAGCCTGGTCTACAGAGTGAGTTCCAGGACAGCCAGAGTTACAACAGAGAAACCCTGTCTCAAAATAAATAAATAAATAAATAAGTATTAATCTTCACATTAGCAAAGAAATTATGGGTTCTTTTCATCCCCTCCCTCCTTGCCTTCTCTAACTACCCATCCCCCTTCTGCTGGTCCTCCCTCCCACAGCCCTTCTCTGTTTACACGTCATATAGATTTCATCACCCTCTCCTCCTCAAGATCGATTCTTCTCTTCTCATTGTCCACTAATGATTCCATCACACAGACACACACAGAGACACACAGACAGACAGACAGACAGACAGACACATATAGAGACACAAACACACACAGACACATACAATATGAGAGAGACAAAGAGAGAGGAGAGGGAAAGGGAGGGAGAGAGGAAGGGAGGAAGAGAGAGAGAGAGAGAGAGAGAGAGGGAGAGAGAGGGATTTTAAACCTAGATTCTGCATTTGAGATTTGTCCTGAGTTGCGTTTATTTTGCTTAACTTAGGATATTTAGTTGCATGCATCTTCTTGCAAAGGCTCTTATTTAGTTTTGCTTTATAGCTGAATAAAATTTTGTTGTGTTTATGTACATTTTATTTATCCATTCATCTAGGCTTGTTCCATACCTTAGCTATCGTGTAAAATGTAGCAATAAATGAAGGATGTTTGTGGAATGCTAAGTCCTTTGGGAATAGACTCGGGAATGGTATCAATGGTTCATGTGGAGTTTTATTTTTATTTTTTGGGAAAATCCCTGTATTGATTTCCATAGTGGGTACACCAGTTACATCCTCAGTAGGATATTTTTTCTTTTTCCATACTCCTGCCAGCAATTGTTATCTTGATGCTTCGATGCTAGCCTTTCCAACCAGGGTGAAATAGAATCTCAAAACATTTTTTTTCTAAAGGTTTACTTTATTTTTAATTGTGTGCATCTCTGTGTGGGTGTGTGCAGAGGCTGAAGGTACTCACTTCCCCTGGAACTGGAGTTACAGGAGGCTGCAAGCTGTGACATGGTACTGAGAACTCAGCTCCGGTGCTCTGGAATAACAGTACCATTATATACAGCTCTTAACACTGAGCCACCTCTAGCTCCCAAAGCAGTTTTAGTGTGCATTTCCCTGATGGCTAAGGATGCTGAACACTTTCCAAACATGTACTGGCCATCTGTTTGTTTTCTTTTGAGAACTGTCTATTCAGTTTCATTAGCCCACTGTTGATTTTTTTTAGTCTTACAGAGTCAAGATATTATGCCCTATCTCATATGTAATTGGCAAAGAATTTCTCCCATTCTGTAAGCTTCTACTTCACTTGTGATTATTCCATTCATTGAGCAGAAGCTTATTAATTTCATATGATCTCATTTATCATTTTTTTAGGGATTTCCTGTGCCACTGGGAAAAAAAGAACTGGGGTTCTTTTTACAAAGTTCTTATGTATGCCTGTATCTTGAAGTGTTTTCCCCTAGGAGTTTCGAAGTTTCAGGCCGCGTACATGTGTTTCTCTCTCTTTTTCTTTTAATTTGTATAAGAATTTTGCCTGCGCTAACTGTGCACCACTTGCATGTCCAGTGCCTGCAGAGGGCAGGGGAGGGCACGAGATCCCCTGCAAGAACAGTTACCGACAGTTGTGAATCACTGTGTGGGAGCTGGGAATTGAACCTGGGTTTTGTTTTTTGGTTTTTTTTGCAAAAGCAGGAAGTGCTCTTAACCCTCAGAGCTTATAATTTTGATTCATTTTGAATATTTGTTCAAGGTGAGAGATGGGGGCTCTACATTCATCCTTCTACTGTGGATGTGGAGTTTTCCCAGTAGCATCTGTTGAAGGGTCTTTTTTTCTAGTGAATGTTTTGTTTTTTTTTACACTTTTGTCAAAAATTAGGTGATTGTAGCTGTGAGGGTTATCTCTGGGTCCCCAGTCTATCCCACTGGTCTACACATCTAGTCCATTGGCCTACATATTTGTTTTGTGCTAGCATGTAGGAAGGTTTGGTTAGGTGTGTTATGAAAAGAAGGGTGTGCTCCATCTAGACGTGATCTAGAATACTTTTTCCTTTTATATTAAGTCCATTATGTCTCCTCCCATGGGAATGTTTCTTAGTGATGACCTTTTGTGGCCAGTAGCACTGGAAAAACAGATGACCTTCGATTTAGGATGAGATCATGTACCAATAAAGCCAGTGCAATTGAAAGTACACGTAAAAGGTCAGGAAAGATTGTTCACAGTTAAAAACACTTGTTGCCAGTTTCAATTTCCAGCACCTCACATAGCTCCAGTTCCAGGAGGTCTAACACCCTTCTCTGACTTCCTTGGGCACCAGACACATGCACAGCGTACATACATGTGTGCAGGCCAAATACTCATAAACATAAAAATAAAACAAATGCATCTTAATTTTAAAAAGTTCACGACAAAGGCATTGACTGTACCTAATCTGCTGAGCATCAGAGTTTAGCAACACGGGCGTTATGGGTACCAGTTTTTTCCCCACGTGATTCCTGGACTGGCGGGAAGCATTGTTTCGCAGCTAGTGCCTGACGTTGAAAGAGAATTGTGCCTGGGAACAGATCAAACTCAAAAGCCCAGCCATTGTCTCACTTTGGCATCTCTGCAAGCCAGAACACTGCAGACATGTCCGTCCGTATAGAAAAAAGAACAGCCATTGTATTTTCCTTTTGTCTTGTCTTTTTGGGGAAAAATGTATGAAAGGCTAGAGGCCCACCTCCTTCTGTTAAGTCTGCTGGAATTCTGCTCAACAGCCAGGCCTTCTCGCACACACGCTCCCACAAAGCTCCATAGTTTCCCTCAGGTGGAAAAAGCACCAGAGCTACTTTTTCTGTCTGAACAAGAGCAAGATGTGGAGAGGAAAAAGAAAAGCAAAGAATCATGGCGCCCACAGATGGCTTTGCCATTTCCCGGTCCATAACCTCCAC
Source organism: Cricetomys ansorgei (assembly GCA_026225945.1). NCBI lineage: Eukaryota > Metazoa > Chordata > Mammalia > Rodentia > Nesomyidae > Cricetomys > Cricetomys ansorgei. Next base: position 29,580,644 of record JAMJFZ010003875.1, on the reverse strand, counting down.
AGCCTCATTTTCTGTAAACTGAGCATCATAACACACAGGCCGCCACCATCGCCACGCTGTCGGCCAGCTCCGTTGCTGTGAAAGCACTTCGCCAAGCTAAAGGCCGTGGACTAATGTCAGGGGCTGTTTTTCAGTGCTCATCACTTGAACGTGTGCTTGTAATTGTCAGGCCTTGTCGTTCTTCTGCGTGACAATTACAGCGCCAGTTTGTCCTGCAACCTAAGTTGATTTTCTGATCACTATCTATCTAATGAGTGTCTAACACTTCTACTTTCTGAGTCCTTCTCCCTCCTAAATATCTGTGTGGAAGGTTTTTCGCAGCAGAGGAATGGCAACCTTATTCCCCCGGTAGCCCACCTGTTTGGAGTGGTGAATGCTACCCAGTTTCCAGGGTGACGGGTCTATTTACCTTTTCTCCTCAAGCTATAGCCATGACTAAGTCACAGGCTCCTGTAAGCTAACAAAGGTGACTATATTTCTAAGCCCAATGGCAGTACAAAGTCCCAGCACACTCCTTGCGACACCTAGACATCTTCCCACAGTTAAGTATACTGAAAGACGGGGATGATTGCACAGCATGCTTGCAGCCCTTGGAATTTATGACTTGCTTTATTAGCTCTTCCTTAGAGCCTCCCAAAGGACAGCCTGTAACACCGTGAAGAAATCAAGGTCCCAGCGGCAGCACGAGCGTGACAGCTCAGTGCTTCCGGGGATGAGGTTGGGTGGTTTTGACATTAATAATAAAGAGATTGTGAGCATTCCACGGAAGCAATTAGTGCCGACCCACCATTGAAGGCTTCTCCGGGAAGCAAGGTGATTTCCAGAGGTACCTTTCCCTCCAGTTGCTGCAGATTTCTTCCCAGATACCTTAATTTTTCTCAAAAAGTAAAACAGGAAGTCTGAGGCCTGGGAATGGAAGCTGCTTGCTCTAAGGGACCTGGCTGCAGGGCCTAGACCACAGCATTTGGCACAAAGGGTGCGCTCAACAAATATTTACTGAATGTATTCAAATCAACAATTCATTTCTCTCCTTATCAAGGTCTACAAGAAACTAGATCCCTAACATGGATTCTATTCTTCTGAGTGACTTCCTTATCCACCGTGATAGGTACAAACCTTATGTGGTACAAATGTGGTTGAGCCACACTGATATGAGTTGTAACTCAATCTCAATATATTTTTAATATATTGACCTGGCCTAGGTTGTCTTCAAACTTGTGATCCTTCCGTCCCAACACTGGCTAGCCCTTTATCTGAAAATCAGTACACTTAGTGTGGGAAAAATGGAAAATATCCCAATAATCTTTATAATGATTACACAGTAAAATGGTAAATATATATATAGAGAGAGAGCATTAAATAAAAATATAACATCATTAAAATTAATTGCTGTTTCTTCACTTTTTCAAGGAGCAAAAAGCACTTATAGTGAAAGCGTGAGGATCTGAGTTCAGACCCTGGAGTCCATGTAAAAGAACCAGATGTTCTTTTACATCTGGCACATCTGTGCCGTCACCTGTCTGTAATAGCAGAGCTTCTGAGGTAAGATCGGAGGCAGAGATGAGAGAATCACCCGGAAGCTCAGAGGCCAGTTTGACTGGAATACATAGTGCAGCAGAAAGAGACTGTGTTTCAACACAGCTGAAGGATCCCACGGGCTCCTCGAAAGTCTCCTGACCTTCATGTGCTCACCGCGGTGTTAACATAGCCACACACTCACACACACGGAGAAACACGCATGTGTGCATGTGCATGCCCGTGGATTTGGAGAATCAATATTGTGAAAATGGCCATACATCCAAAGGAAACCTAAAGTCTTCAAGGAAACCAAAATTACAATAACATTTTCCCCAGAAACAGAAACAGTATTAAAAATACATTTGGAAACACAAAAGACCCCTGATCGCCAAATCAGTGCTGAGCAGTGAAAATAATACTGGAGGTATTAACATATCTGATTTAAAGTTATGCTACAGAGCCAGGTAAAAACATCACGGCAACATAGGAACGGGCACGTGGGTATTGGAATAGCCTAGAGGACACACGAATAAAGTCCTACCCTTAGCTGAAGAGCTATCAGCAATTGATAGCTGCCGGGAGAGGGACAGCCCATTTTCTTTAAGGGTGTAGCTCCTCGTGGGCCCACCATGCTCTGCAACGGCAAGTTAGACTTGATGAGCTAAAAAGAAGAGAAAAAAAAGGACATAACGTTGGGTGGGTAGAGGTGGGAGTGAACCTTGAAGAAGTTGAGGGAGGCTGGAAATAGCAGGACGTGGACAGCCCCATTTTGTACAGGTCTCGTGTGGGTAATTACATGAGCTGTGGGGGCAATGGCCATGCTGGGTCAAAATGCATTGTACGTCGAAGGTAGAGGCCTAAACTGAGAATGCTCCCGAAGGGCTTCCCCGCTCCAAAACACTTGCCTGGTCCCATAGAGGCCGCTGAAGCTTTAGCGATGGGTCATGCTACCTCTTGAGTTGGGAGCAGAACTTGGCAGTGTTGTCCAACTTTTCAAGAAGAAAAAAGATGCAACAGAGCCTCTCCCTAGGCCCTCCCCCCAGCAGCCACACTCAGCAAATTGAAACTACTTGGAGATTTCGTCTAGCCCCAGTCAGAATGGCCGAGATTAATAAATGACAGGGAGTACTGGAGAAGACGAAGGGAAAGGGGAACGACTATTCATTGCTGGTGGGAGTGCAAATTGGTAGCGCCCCTAGGGAAATCAGTGTGGAGGTGTCTCAAAAAAACTGAAAACAGATCTACCACAAGAACCAGTTATACCACTCTTGGGCGTATCTCACTGCAAGAGATATTTGTTTATCTATGTGCGTTGCTACCCTATTTACAATAGACGGAAATTGGAAACAGCCTAGATGTTTATCACCTTTTAAGTGGATAATTGAAAAGTGGTATATTTACATAATGAACTGTTAAGAAAAATAAAATTATGAAATTTTCAGGTAAATGGATGAATTTAGACACAGTCACCCTGAGTGAGGTAACCTAGACCCAGAAAGACAAATATTGCATGTTTCTTCTTATATGTGGATGCTGGCTTTCAAGCCTTAGATGATGTTTATTTCATTTAGAATATCCACAGAGGTTAGGTAGATCCTAATAGACCACAGGTGAGGGGGTGGTTGACCAAGGAAGGGGAAATAGAATATAGTGTTATAAAGGAATAGAGGGAAAACTGGGATGGGAAGATTAAATGGTCAGGGAGAGGGAGGGCAAGGTAAAGGAAATAATATAATTAGGGATAACTAACACCAAAGGGCATTGGAAAGCCATATGGAAACCTATTACTCTAGAAGTCTACATGGAATTTGAATGGTGTTGCCATATAATATGGCAGGTAATAGCCCAACTAGATACCACCAAGCAAAAACCCTCAGTACCAGAAACAGGACTCACATCCTGTTGAGTCACTGGACAAAGGAGTCTCATAGACTCCCCCCAACATTACTAGCTATTGCCAGGGCTATTGGTTACCCTTCACAACCAGACAGTAAAACCCTATTGCCGAAGTTACCACGTACTCATATCATCAAACATGGAAAAATAGAGCTGGTGCCCAACTAGAAGCTTCATCTCTACTGAGTAGCATTCATACTGAAATTTGCTACACATGCTACCATAGGAGGAAAGTTATCCTCAGTCTCACCCAGCTATGAGCCCTATAAAACAGTGATCTGCCTGTAAGATATACTGGCACAGTAGTGGCCCAGATGTGATGGGAATAAACAACTGATTTTTAAAAATTGGATTTAATATCCACTTCATAAGATGGAACCCATAGCTAACACTGCTAATGAGACCAAGACCCTGAGACTAGATAGGCCATGGGCCTAGGGGGAAATTACTTCGATTGCTCTTTTTAAATGAACATAGCAGTAAAATGACTCATAATGACATTGACATACCCTAGACCAATGCATCACCCAATCCTCATCAAAGATGCTTCTTTGATGGAAATTAACAGATCTACAACTAGACAACGTGCAGACAGTAAGAAACTGTGGCGAACTCATCCTTAAATGCAATGACTTTCCCAAACTCCTCCCCTCAGGGCTCAGGGATCTAGACAAGAGGGGACGGAAGGATCGTAAGAGCCAGAAGTGTTAGATGATTCCAGGGATATAGTATTTTCCAGACACGACAGGGTTGACACACATATGGACTCACAGAGGCCGTGACATGCACAGAGCTGTACAAATTCAAGCCAAACAAAATACCAGTGTGGAGAAGCAGAAGTCAGCCTGGGATAGCTAGATTTATATCAACTTTACACAACTATGGTCACTTGAGAGGAGGAAGCCCCGACTGAGAAAATGACACCATGAGATTGGGCTGTGGGCCAGCCTGTAGGGCGTTTTCTTAATTAGTGATCAATATGGGGAGGTTAGTCCATTGTGGGTGGTGTCACTTCTGGGCTGGTGGTCCTGGGTTCTGTAAGAAAGCAGGCCGAGCAAGCCATGAAGAGCAAGTCAGTAAGCAGCACTCCCCCATGGCCTCTGTATCAGCTCCTGCCTTCAGGTTCCTGCCATGGCTTCCCTTAGCGGTAGACTACAATGTGGAAGTGTAAGCCCCATAAACCCTTTCCTACCCAACTTGTTTTTTGATCATGGTGTTTCATCGCAGCAATAGAAACCCTAAGTAAGACAGGGCCCAAAGTCCCTTAACCAAGAATTGAGATCTGCTAGGAGAGGAAAATCAGTTTTCTCCGGTGGAGTGATACTGGGTGTACCAGCCGCACTCCAAGGCTGCCTCATGCTCAGGAATAGATGACCAACTGTGGAGGGACTCCACAGTTTTTGTGTGCTTTGTTGTTGTTTTGGTTTGATGTTTTTGTCTTTTTGTCTTTGTGGGGGTTGAGAGAGAGAAGAAACGTGGAGTTGGGTGGATAGGGAGGTGGGGAGGGTCTGGGAGGGCTTGGGGAAGAGGAAAATACGATAAATAAACAAAGAGTAAGTAAGAAGGAAAGAGTAAAAGACATAATACTGAGGGGGCCATGAAGACTGGTACGAAGGTTCCAGAGAGCTGCTGTAGCTCAAGAGAGAAACTGAAGAAGATTCCAAAGGGATGGAAGACTCCTGCACCCTTGGATTGGAAGAATCAGTATTGTGAATGGCCATCTTACCAATAGCATGCTACAAATTCAATGCATCCCCAATCAACATAATAACATAATCTCCACAGATACTGAAAAAACAATCTTAAAATCCCTTTGAAAGAAAATAAAGAAAACAGGAAACAAACGAACAAAAACCTCAGACAAAACAGTCCTGAGCAAAAAGAGTAATGTTGACGATGTCGCCACGCCTAATTTCAAACTATACTACAGAGCCATAGTAATCAAACCAGTGTGGCACTGGCACAAAATCATACATGTAATCATGGAACAGAGTAGGAGACCCAGACAAAAACCCATGCCACTACAGCCACCTGATTTTTTACAAAGATATTAAAAATATTCACTGGCAAAAAGACAGGTCTCTTCAAGAAATTGTACAGGGAAAACTGGACATTCATATGTAGAAGAATGAGACTAGATCCTATTTTTCACCTTCCAGAAAAATAAAATCCAATATGGTCATGATAATGTATGCTTTTAATCCCAGCACAGGCAGGCAGATCTCTGTAAACTCAAGGCCAGTCTGGTTTACATAGTGAGTTTCAGGCCAGCCAAGGCTACATAGTGAGGCTTTATCTTTAAATAAACAAATATAAACTCCAAGTGGATCAAAGACCAAAAAAAAGACCAAAACCTCTGAAAATGATAGAGGAAAAGTAAAGGGAAATGCTTCACAATACAGGCAATGGTAAGGACTTTTTGAATAGGACTCAAATTGCTCAGAAAAGAAGGTCAATGATTGACAATTAGGACCTAATAAAATTTAAAGGCTTCTGTACAAAGGAAGCTGTTGAGTTAAAAGGCAGCCTGCAAAATGGGGAAACCTCTGCCAGCAGAATATACAGAGTGCAAAAACAACGACAACAAAATTTAATTGTAAAACACGAACGGAGGAGCTAAACAGAGAATTACCAACACAAATGGCCATAAGGTATTTTTTAAGTGTCAACATCCTTGGCCTTCATGGAAATGCAAATTAAAATTACCCTGAAATTCCATGTCACAAGTGTCACAATATTGTTATCAACAAAACAAATGATAAATGCTGGAAAGGGCGTTGGGGAAAGGCACACTCACTCGCTCCCGGAGGGACTGCCGACCGGGACGGCCATTATGGAAATCAGTGTGGAGGTTTCTCAATAGGCTAAAAATAGGACTTCCACATGACCCAACTATACCACTGACTAGGCATCTCTCCAAACAGCTCTACATCCTAGTACATAGATACTTGCTTAGTTAGGGTTATTTTACTGTATTCATAATAAGAAGGAAGTGGAATTAGCCTAAATCTCCATCAATATATGAACAGATAATGAAAAATGTGGTCCATATACACAATGGAATTTAATTCAGCCACAAAGAGAAAAAGAATCATACAAGTTGTAGGGAAATAGATGCAACCTGAATATATATTCTATATTAATATATATTAATTAGTTAATATATATTATATATTATACATATAATTATATATTATATATAATTGTTATATATTATATATTATTATGTTATGTTGTATATATTATAAATAATATATATTATATATTAATTAATTAATATATATTAAGTGATGCTCAGAAAGACAGACACCATATGTTTTCTCTTAAGCATGGACCTCAGCTTCTAACTTTTCACAGATTCATATCTATGTGTGAGTGAGAGAAAGCATGTGCCAGGAAGCTAGAAAGGGGCTCATAAGAGGAGAAAGAATTACTTTAATCAGAAAATTACCCTGTAATTAAATCTCATAGCTGGTATTTATTTAACACTCAAAAGATTATGATTAGCTTCTGGCTATTTCTGAGAAATTTTGAAGTCCTGTTTATGACTCCATTTGAGTACTGGTGAAATGGTTCATTAGGTTAGGGTGCTCGCCACCAAGCTCAACAACTTGAATTCAATCCCCAGGTCTCCACATGGGGGAAGGACAAAACTGATGGTTATAAGTTGTGTCTGGCTTCTACGTGTGTGTCAACACACACACACACACACCCCTGTAGACACACACACAATAATAAATGTTGAAATGAAAAGAATTCTGGTTTAAATGTACGTCTAGATGCATTCTTTCCTCTGACCATCAATGTTACTATGTTGTGGTATTCTGTAATGCACATTTCTACACACTATTTCTATGGCTTCCTTTTATTTTGATCTTTGTCCCTTTCATCTTTCATTATTTCTCACTATGTAAATTTAACTCTTATAACAAAAATTTGAACAGAACAACAGAAGTGTACAAACAGAACATGCTAGATCTTTGGAACACTTTGGAAAGACCAAATCTACGAACTATGCACACACAAAAGTTCCCGGCTAAAGACACAGAAAACATTTTCAGTAAATCTTTAGAATCTGGGGAAAGAAATGTTCTTTCTAGTACAAAAAAAGATTCATATAACACCAAGGGACATAATAAAATATTCCATATCTGAGAGTAGTTAAAACACTAAATGCATAAAATGAAGAAAGTTTTTTTTTTTTTAAAAAAAGGCTAAAAGAGAGAAACACCAAATCACACAAAAAAGCAGGCTTATCAAAGTAACAGCTAATTCTCAATGAAATTTCAAAAGCCAAAGATTTTGGAATGATATATTTCAGTTCTGAAAGGTCACAGGTGCCAAAAACACACTACTATACCTAACAAAACTATTTGTCATAGTTAAAAGAGGAAGGAAATCTTTCCCTGAGAAAAGCAGGCTAAAATAATTTTGACCACCAAACCACCTCAACAGAGGACTCTGGAAAGATCTCCTTGAACTGAAGAGAAAGATAAATGTATCCAAGAATCAACAGGAAAGAATAAACCATGTTAAATAGTAGTTAAGCAAATGAGGATTGGGAAATCACTAAACACTACAAGATGAATTGATACACATCTTTCAATAATAACTCTAAATATTTATGGTCTCAATTTCCCAATTAAAAGGCACAGAACAGCATTTTGCGTTATAAAACAGGATCCACATACTTGTTGTCACCCAGAAACAGACCTCATCATTAAAGGTAGACACTACCTTAGGGTATAAGGATGAAAAAGGTATTCTGGCCAGGCAGTGGTAGTGCATGCCTTTAATCCCAGCACTTGGGAGGCAGAGGCAGGCAGATCTCTGTGAGTTTGAGACCAGCCTGGTCTAGAGTGAGTTCCAGGATAGCCAGAGTTACAACAGAGAAACCCTGTCTTAAAAACAAACAAACAAACAAACAAACAAACAAAGGATAGTCTGAAAATGGAACTAGGAAACAAGAAGGTGGTATTGTTCTAACATCTGACAAAACTAGGTAGAAGAAATAAAGATAAAGGTTACTGCATATTGATTAAGGGAACAATCTATCAAGAGGATATCACAATTCAAAACATACGTATGAATATTGGTATACTCAATTTCATAAAGCCTATTGTATTCTACTACATGAAAGACACATAATAACAGCAGGTCACTAAAATATCCTATTCTTACCTATGTAGACATGTCATTCTAACAAAAATAGAGAAACATCAGACTTAAATGACACCATAGATCAAAAGTGGACCTGACAAAAAAATATATAAAGAGTTTCATCTAAACATGACAGAATACATATTCTCACAAACTCACAGGACCTTCTCTCAAACAGAGTTACATATTATGACATAAAGCAGGTACCAACAAATACTGGAAAACATAAATAACTTCTTGCACTTTGACCACAGTGGAATAAAGCTAGAAATCAATAGCAATAAAAACTACACAAACCCTTGAAGACTAAACCAAACACTATCAAATGATAGTCATTGAAAAATGAAGGAAGACATTTAAGAAATTCCTAGAATAGTATGAAAATGAAAACACAATATATCAAAACTTATTAAATACAGTGAAAGCAATCCTAAGAGAAACGTCCATATCCACAATTACCTACATTTGCCAATCACAGAGCTCTTAAATAAATAGCTTAATGATGAGCTTTGGGGCCTTGGAAAAACAAGAGCAAACACAACCCCAGATCGGTAACGGCAGAAATAATTAGAATACTGCAGAATGCAAAGAGTCAATGAAATGAAGAGTTGGCTCTTTGAAATGATAAGATTGACCCTTAGTCATACTAACAAAAAGAAAAAGACTCAATTTCACAAAATTGGACATGAAAAGGACACATTGCAGCAGATACCAGTGCAAATTTTAATATCATAAGGACATACTTTAAAAACACAATCTATTACAATGGAAAATCTAAAAGAAAGGGATGAATTGTCAAGTGCATATAATCTACCAAAGTTAAAACAAAGCAAAATGAGCAATTTAAACAATTGTAACAAGCAATGAGATTGAAACCATTAAAAGATAAAACTTCTCAACCAGAGATGCATAGGCCTAGATAGCCACCGCAGACTTCTATCTCTTCTTCCAAGAGATAACGGCAATGCTTGTCAAATGCTTACAAAACAGAAAATGAAAGAACATAACCAACTCCATTTTACAAAGCCAGTGGTACTCTGATGTCAAGACCAGATAAAGACACAAGAAAGAAAATTACAAACTAATCTCCCTGATGAACACACACAAAATCCTACGTAAAAGACTTACAAACAGTTCAGGAACACACAAAAAGTCATTCACCATAACCAAGTTGGCTTCACTCCAGAGATGCGGAACTGTCTCGACATATGTTAATCAATAAATAAACCATAGGCCAGAAATCATATGATCATCCCAATAAATACAGAAAAAGCCTTGGATTAAACCTAATATTCTTTCATGATAAAAGCCCTGAAGAAATAAGGACTAAAGAGATTGTTTTGCTTTGTTTTGTTTTTCGAGACAGAGTCTCACTGTATGTAACTGTGACTCTCCTGAACTCACTCTGTAGACCTGACTGGTCTCCAACTCACAAAGATCTGCCTGCCTCCTCTCCCTCCCAGTGATGGGATTAAACGTTTGAGTCACCATGCCAGGTTCCAATATCATATTCAATGGGAGGGGCAATTAGAAGCATTTATACTAATATCAGGAACAAGACACTCTCTCTACTAATCAATATACTGCTTGATATGATAGTGAGTATTTGCTAGCATCTAATTCATTGAGCATGCACATATATAACCTAACAATTGTGCCCAGCTGTACTTACCACTCTTCCAGAGAACCTAAGTTCAATTTCCAGTACCTATGTCTGGCAACTCACAACCACCTACCTGTAACTCAAGCTCAAGGGGATTAGACACCCTCTCTTGGCCTGCATGGGCACCAGAGTACACATATACAAATTCTTACACATGCATACACACATACACATTATATAAATAATAAAGTAACTTTTTTAAAGAGAAAAGAAGCCAAGAAAAAAAGGGAAGAAGGAAGGAAGGAAGGAAGGGAGGAAGGGAGGAAGGAAGTAAAATAAGTTGTTTATTTGTGCCTAAATAAATTTGTTGTTGTTGTTTTAATCACTGGTTCAGTGAGTAAGAGTGGTTGCTGCACAAACATGCGAAGCTGAGTTCAGTTCCAAAGGAAAAAAAAAAAAGGCCTGGGTTGACCACTAAGTCTGAGTTCAATCCCCAGAACTGACCCATATAGCGGAAAGAGAGAAATAATTATCACAAGCTGTCCTTTGACTTCCACATGTGCACTATGGCATACGTGAACCCGTACATATAGGCACACACACACACACACACACACACACACAGAAAAATAAAAATGCCATAACAATAAGAAAGAAAAAGCCAAATTTGGCCATATGTGTGTGCCTATAACCCAAACGCTTTGGGGGTGGAGACAGAAAGATCACTAGGGCTCACTGGCGACCATCCTAGCTTCAGGTTCATTGAGAGAACCTGTCTCAAGGGGACAACATGGAGGGTGACAGAGCAGGATACCCGATGTCTTCCCCTGGCTTTACTGCGCAGGCGCGTGCACCTCGGCTCCACGTGCCCTAGACCACACTCATGCACACACACCACTGTTATTGATATCATTTTTAAGAAAATTGTTATTTTGAAGCGGTTACTTCATAGAATAATGGGGAAAGAAGTTGGACAACACCTTCGTAGAAGAGGCTATCCAAGTACAAATGCACAAAGACAAAGGCACTCGACTTCATTGGTCGCCAGGAAATGAAAATTCAGAACACAATGTAATTCCACATCTGTTGGCCAGTATGGCTAAAATAGAACAGCAAAAGGTATGGAGCAACAAGCGTCAAGGCACTGTTTACGGACATAAAATGGGGCTAGTATTTTGGAGAAGTGTTTGATAACATCTAATACATTGAGCACGTACATCTCACATGACCCGGCAACTGTGCCCCGCTGTATACCCACCACACTCCTCATGCTCACTGGGCTCACCACTTTAAGAGGCTAGTTGTAAAAGATCTACAGCCTGGAGACATCGGGCCAGGCCTCCCTTGCAGCTCTAGTCTCTACCTCCTGTGGCTACTACAGCAATTTAAAAGAAAATGTGCTTCATCTCTGCTGCTCCCGGCAAATAACTTGAAAGCTTTTGAGTTATGGGCAGGACAGGCTCCCTGCACCCTGGGGAAAAGTTTGTGGAAGTCAGGGGTTTCTCTGAAGTCTCTCTTTTGATCTCTTATACTTTCTATCTCTCCCCCCACTTCAGCCCCCCTGCCATGCTGTCCACAGTACCTCTCTCTCTTATTCTTTCACTTTAAGCTATCTGTCTTAATGAAGCTCCTCTCCAGGTTTTAAAACGAGGGCCCTCTCTCTCTCTTTAAGGTCCTGTTATGTTGTCTCTGATACGATGACCTGTCCCTCTTAATGCCTTTCCCATTCAAGGCCTGATCATGGTCCCCACAGTCACAAGAGTCTCTCTCCTAATAAAGTTCATTCTAAAGGGTAGGTAGTGTCTGGTCTCTTTTCGACAGAACTTACTGTTTCCTTTTTCTTTCCTGTCACTAAAAGATAGGTACTAGGGTGCCAATACCAATGTTCTTTATAGCAGCTAAAGACTGCAAATAACCTATACTTCCATAGACTTCAGGATGGACAAACAAATGTTTAGCTGCACGATAAGGAGGACGGGCAACCTTGCACAGCATCTTAGATGGATCTCAACACATCACAATGAGCAAAAGAAACCAGACAAAAAGAATATTGAGCTGGCAAGATCGCTCAGCGGGTGAGTGCTCTTGCTTGTCAGTCCTGACAATCTGAGTTTGATTCCTGAGACCCACCTACTGAAAAGAGAGAGCTAATTCCTGCATTGTCTTCTGTCTACATGTGCACCATAGCATGCACACACTCACACACACACACACACACATATATATATAAATAAAAATTTTTTAATGTGCTTCAGGAGCCTATTCATATGGAGCTAAGGAATGAACAAGATGTGTTACAGTGTCAGAAGTCAAATCACGAGCATTGTGAGTGTGTGTGTGTGCGTGTGTGTGTGTGTGTGTGTGTGTGTGTGCGCGCGTGTGTGTGTCTGTGTGTGTAAAACATTATTTCTCTTTACTAGAGAAAAGAGCAAGTTGAAGGAGGAAAGATTTGTATTGGCTCAGATTTGTGATCATACTGTCTATCTATTATGACAGGGAAGGCACGACGGAGTGAGTACATGGTGGGCTCCTTGGAGGGCCTGCAGCGGGGATGAAACCACTCTAGGCCTCTCTCCAAGTGACTTACTTCTTCTAGACAGGTCTCGAGATCTCCCCAAACAATGTTATCAATTAGATATCATGTTCAAACACATGAGCCTAGGAGGGACATTTTCCTGTCCAAACCACATCAGACACTCTTGGGAAAAAGAATTAATGACTGGAGGGGATGTGGAGACTTCCGGGCTTCTGGGAGCTCATCCTTGGTGTAGGTAACAGTTGCGTGGGTGCATTCCCTTCCGGAGAACTCACTGATCCATGCACTAGTGACTGCACAATCTTCTTTAAGATTGTTACACTTCAAATTAAATTTACATGAAAAAAAGCAAAGCAGATCAGAACTTGCTTTGGCTTCACGGCTACATTTTAAAGAGGAAAATTACCTATGACAGGAAAGTGAGGAACAGCTCCTGTCCTTTCGGTCTCTCTTTTCAGAGATAATTCATATTATTTATTGAGATATAATCCACACATGATAATTTTTATTAGTTTTAACTGTAGAAGTCAATGAACTTAGAAAATATGTATAGTAATAGGCCAAACACCACCACTATTGGATTGAATCACCCCATTACCCTCAATGTTCTTTGTCCTCTGCAGCCAACTCTTCCCTAACTCCTGGCCACCACTGGTCTTCAGAAACATCATCATAGTTGACTTTTCTAGAATTTTGTGTAAATGCAATCATGGAATATTATCTTTAAATTTATTTTTCCAACATAACATGCAATAAGCCACAATTAGATCGAACTGATGTGTCATATTCCATTTTCTCCAAAACCACTCTACTTACCCCAACAAAATTCACAAGATCCTTAATTAACTGTTCTGTGTTAGGCTAAAACCAACTGGTGGAAAGCTACATACCCCAACAAATGAGCGTGCGAGAGATAAGCTGGCAGTGCCAAGGCTCTGAGTAGTGGCCTGGGTGGTGATTTACAGCTTAATGGTAGAAAGAGTTCTCCAAAAGCTGGGTTTTATCATGTCCTAGAATGTGCTAAACTCAAAGCCAAGCACCACCCATCCAAGATGATGGACAGAAAGGAAACCCAATGATGGTCAAGGTACTAGGTGAGGAGTCTGGGTAGAAAACTGGACTCAATGGTTTTTAGTATCTACTCTGAAACCAACATCCTATTATAGCTAATTGGGATCGTCAGCAAATCAAAAATACTTTTCACACCCATTAGAGTAAAGCCAGAAACCCCATTGTTGAAGCTCATACTTAGCAGCAGCACTAGAATCTCCACCTACTATAGAAGGCAACACTAAGGAAGCACTGGAAGGAAACAAAGGCAAATGAAACATTTACAAGCAGAGCATCACGATCTTTTTATTTACTTCTCGACAATTTTCTAAGTAGCTTCCAGTTTGAGAAACAGAACATAGAAGAGATTTTTTTTTCCCAAGTAACATCTCAGTACTCACTAGACTCCAACTTCCTCTGACAGTTATTCTGTGTCGAGGAACCCCCTCTTAGGTCAGTATAATCCAGGGAACATCGGCTGGGCCCCCAGAATACTCTGCAAAGCACACGGCTGATAAGACATGACTGAGCCTTTGAAGTTAGAGATCTATTTATACACCCTCCATCCAGAGTGGGCAGAGAGGGTGACTATAGAGGAAACATGCAGATTCCCATGGCGGCAGAGAAAGGGCATGCGGTTCAGGGGAACGAAGCAGTCAAGGAGAGTAGGCTGCTCACCCTGGAGCCTAAAGGACAGGCTGGACTATGACACAACAGACTGCAGATAGGAAGACTCTTCCAAAAGAAAGCCAGACTCTTTTTATTTAATTTAATTACAAATTCATTTTCATCAAAAACATTTTTTTAAATATTTTAAAAAATTTTGAGATTATGATATAATTGTATCGTTTCCCCTTTTCTCCCTCCAATCCATCCCATGTACCCCACCCCACTTTCATTCAAATTCCTGGCCTTTTTTTCTTTAATTATTGTTATTCACACACACACACGCACACACACAATCTCTTAAGTGCATAAATACAATCTGCTCAGTTCATATATTGCTACTTGGATGTATTTTGGGAGCTGACCACTTGGTATTGGATAACTGGGGATGACTATTTCTCCTACTCTCGGCATTCCTTATTTGCCCATAGTTCTGTCTAGGATTCATCCCACACACATAAGCTTTCTACCTTCCACATCTATTGTTGTCATTTTTATTCCGGACATGTTTAGGCAGTCATGTTGCTAAAACTTCATGGATGTAGATTCTGACATTTCTAGGACACGTGATCTCACAGCGAACTCCCTGTTCTGCTGGCTTTTAGATTTCACTCCCTCTGCCTTGATCCTGTGACTTAGGTTTAAGAGTTCCGTTGTAGTAGTGTTAGTTGAGATTAAGTTCCACAAGTCTGCATTTTGATAAGTTGTGAGTTTTTACAGTGATCTCCATTTGTTGAAAACAAACGAGTTTCCTTGATGTGTGTGAGCACTACACTTATCTGTGGCCATAAAAACAAATACTTAGAATGTTGTTGGAGATTGTACTGTTTTAGCAAAGTGGTGATTTGCAGATTCAGCTCCAAAATCCATGACTTCTAGCCCTAGATAGTTGGCTACCTAGGTAACAATCGTGTAACAGACATGATTTCCCTCTTGTTGAGTCTCAAGTTCAATTAGAGAGCTATTGGTTGCCACCCAGGTATGTGTGCCACTACTGCATCCTCTTATTATGTCATGCTGGTCATTTTTGTGGTCCATAGGCACCATAGCTGGGTAGGGCTATTGGTTGCTTCCCTCCTTTGAAAGCTTGCATGGTGCCTCTGGTCCTCAGGGAAGAGGTTTTTTTGGTCAGATCCAGCTGGGTGCATCTGGGTCCAATGTCTGAACTACAGAGTGTTCCTCAGCATTAGGGACTTACCTTCCACCAACCATGGGAGTCCCTTGGACAATGCTGACCAATAATTCAAAATGAGTGGAAGCTGAGCGTGGTGGTGCATTTCTGTTGATGTAGAAGAACCTCAAAGTGACAGAATTGGTGTTATAAAGGGCTCAATAAAAGATTTGCTTAAGAGACATTAGGTCATATAAGTGAGATTTAGCTGAAGGAGCCCTGCCTCCTAAATGCCCCCAAAGATAAGTAATTTGCTAACCAGGCCTGTTGGAGATACGTGAAATGTAAGTTGCCAGAACAGAAATGTTATCCAACAGGGTTCACCAGCCCTTAGGCCTCTGATTCCAATAATGAAGGCTTACTTCTAATTGCAAGAGAAGACATCCCAGGGTCACATCCATCTTTAAGACCTGGACTGTCATTAAGTCCCCTGGCATTTTGTCGGGAAAAACATAATTCTGCCAGGTGGACAAGGTGACCCTGGGCCTGGTGTACCTAAAGAAGTAATTCCGACAATGTGTTTGTTGTATAAATCTATCTGCCTAAGCAGCCAGACCCACAGTGTCCTGTTTCTGTTTAAACTGTTTGGATGTGTGACCTGAAAGAGATTTAAGGGTGACAGAGTGTTTAAAATGTGTATATAAGCTAACAAAGTCTTTGTTGGGCTCGACTCAGCCAGCCACTTAAAAGCTTTCCTTCACGTCTAAGTGTGTGGAGTGATTTCCTGTTAGAGGGCATGTTATTTCTATAACCTGATAATCCCAGCACTCAAGAGAGACACTTAGGTAGCCTTCTGAGCTCAGCCTGGCCTACACAGCCAGACTGTTTCAAGGAAACTTCAACCAACACCAAACCGGACCAAGACAAAGCAGCAAGTGGCCCTATGTGAAGATTTCTAAAAAATACCTTTAATTCATTTTTATCCAGAGAACGCTTAGAATTTACTAATTTAATGACCAAGAAGCTGGGACTCCAGATAGATTCTCTTTTTACGAGTGATGAGACAATACTGTAAGTACAGATGTAGTCAAAACACATAAAATTTTAAAAAAATTTTTTTTGAAAAAGAACTAAGTTGGGTAGAATAAATCACAGCCAACATCTGAGATGTGCTAGAACTAGAGTTTTAGGGCAAAAGCCTGCATTCGGGTTGCACACATGTTGGAGTCCCCTGCAGACACTACAGCAGGCAGAGAAGTGAACTTTGAGAGGCAAGAAGGAAACTTGGTTCAACGCAACTTAGCTGGGCTGGTTCAAACTCCTGGAGTCTGACCTGAGCGGTTTATTTTGTACATAGGTAAACACAGTAAAACTTTGGAAAACAGTTTTCTCGTGACAATCATCACAACAGAGCTTACAGCCTGGCTATATTGAAACTTATTTGCAAAGTACACGTCTTTTGCAAAGTACCTGTGACCTCTTCCACAAGAATGTGTTCTATTGACTGAGAAACAACGCTCAGGATAAGGGCCTAGGGAGGAAGAGTTTGTAATAAGCACAAGGGTGGGTTCTATTGACTGAGAAACAACGCTCAGGTTAAGGGCCTAGGGAGGAAGGGTTTGTAATCAGCACAGGGATGGGTTCTATTGACTGAGAAGCAATGCTCAGATTAAGGGATATTTGGGTGAGGGCTGGCTCCACAGTAGAGCAAAAGATCATACTAGGTTATTAGACGACATCCACTTAAGCCTTCCAGATGAACAGGTGTCAATTTCTTCCCTTGAAGAAAAAAGCCTGTGTGTTTAACAGTTCTGGTTTCTCTAGTGCTCTCTGTAAGCACGTGGATCTTGTGCCCTCTACACTGGCAGGTTAGGAACCACCCATCTCAATACACTAATTAAAGAGATGGGTAGTGTGAGAAGCAGATAGAAGAAATTTGTTCACTGTGAATAAATCCTGGGAAACGAATGGAAAAAGTGATTCCATGATCCAAATCAGCTTTGGGGTACTGACATAAGCTTGCGGCAAAGGACAAGAGATATGCACAATTAAGCAATCTTGGTCAAGATGTGGTCCATCCTGAGATCATCTCAGCTCTGGTCTTGTAAGGTAGTACAGAAGAAGTCCTTACTGCTTGAAGGGACAGGGTAGTTCTTGGGAGATGGTTTCTTCTGCTACTTTAGGGAACAGCTTCACCATCACAGACAAGGTTTCACTCTTACTGAAATCCACGGCAGGCTTTCGGACAGTGACTTATCTCTGTGTCTTTAGCCTGGTGGTCACAAGTGAGGGGTCAATGCCTTTTAGCAAAAGCAGCTTCTACAAGTCTGTCATAGTGCTGTGGTTGGGGATTTAAACATATGCTCCCAAGACACCTTTAGAAGATTAGAAATTCCTCGAGTTGTCTTTAGGTCCTTTCAGTACACGAACTCATGGCTGGGAATGAGATGGTATGCTGAGTTGTGAGTTCCAGTGTGACCAGCCTAATAGAAATGAATATGCTCTAAAGAGATATTTTAGCTATTTGTTTATTAAAACAATGGGCCCCAATGAATTTCCCCAAGAATCTCATGCTGGGAGAAGAAAAGCCTGGGTCAGTCAGAGTGGAAACTCTCCTCTGTGGGAGAGAGAGCTACAGCCTAATAGAGGCAATGGTCAGTGGTAGGCAGGACCACGCCTGGACTGGAACAGCTTAGTTCTTTCTCTCACTTTCAGAACTTCTGAGATAGACTTGAGGGGAGCATTAGATCATTTTGTCACTCTTCCCCAATTGAGCCACAATGAATAAAACTCCTTTTAAATACAAATTTGCCTATTTTAATTGGCTTTTCAAGGATGAGCTGTTGAAACTGGATTCTTGGAGTATGGACTATGACCCTCAAGTTTGGTAACACAAGTGAAGCACAAAATTCGGAGGTAGTTTTGGGGACCCCAGCATAAAGTGTCATATGGGGATCTGACTAGAAGTATCTTGACTCTGAAATATAATGAGAACTATTGAAAAACGAAGGATGGAGACCGTGTACTGATTTTCCTAAAAGCTGTGAACTGTGTAAAGATTCTTCAAGGCCGATTGCTTAAAACTTCTGTGATTATGGACAGTTGGAATTTTATATGTTCAAACTCAAATTATTTGGGGCTATTTTTATCCTTCCTAATAGTCATTCTTTGCCCACTCTGTGTTTGACCTAACAAACATCTTTGTGACTATTGGTGATGAGAACAGGAGACAGGAACGGAAGATGGCAGAGGCCCCTGAAGCAGAATGACTTTGCTAGGAACCGAGAATGCTAGAACAGAGTTCTGTTCCCCGACTTTCTTCTTATCTCTTTTTCCAAAGCGAGCATCTCCATCTGGACACTGCATCTGAGGATGTGACTGAAACTAAGAGGAAACACCTGTAGACCTGGTTCTTGGACCAACTGAACTGACCAGCTCACCTCCTTCACCATACCCTGCCCAGTTTCTACTGTAAGTCATTACAAAGCCCCCAGAGTAGGAGCTAAATGGCACCCTATTTCCCGGAACCTCCCCTTCTTTGCTGTCTGCTGTCCACCTCTCCTTCTTAAGCTCCCACACACGGATCTATAACCAACTTCTCTCCAAAGCTTACTCACTGTGGTCCGTAAGTTTCATTTTTCTAATTCATTGAGACAAGAACCTGAAAACCACAGTTGGTGCACCTTTAGTGGCCATTAAATTTTTCGTTACCCTGGGACCCCCGAACAGAAAGGTTCTGTTGTGATAAAAGATGCTCCAATATTTCTGTACCATTAGGTAAATCCTTTAAAAATTTACAAATAGATCCCTAGCTTCCATCAACACAAAGGCCAAGAACGTCACCAGACAGCGTCTGATGCCTATAACAAAGATTTCCCCACTTTGCTATAACCCACCTGATGTTCTCACCTTGTGTTCTCAAAATATCTTGATGTATGACTTTTTTTGTTCTGTTACTATAAAAAGTCATGAAACTGTCACCACACTGGAAGATGGTATTTGGAGTAACCTAAAACTGTGTTCATAGACTACTCCATATTTGGAGTTAGCATGAAATACCTCTTATTCTCTTCGAGGTGAAATGATCATCTGGGATCAAGGTGGCTGTGGAGATACGGATGGTATGAACACATGGCTGACTTGCTGTCTGTTACAAAGACCAAAGTTACTTATAGAATTTGAAGTTGATACTCCAGTTTCAAAAGAACTGGCTTGTTAGAGCCCGTGGTGGGTCCAGCTGAAGTGAATGAGTGGAGCCTAGTCTTCTTGATGGCTTTGGCTTTGCCCTTTCCTCCAGGTAGGAGGTAAAAGTCTGACTGACCATCTTTGGGTAAGCCAAAGATGTCACAAGATTGCATTGGTATTTCATTCAAAGGAGGGGGTGGTAACTCTGTCCAGGGCCAAAGCTTAGATAAGCCAGAAAAGAAAGGGGGAAGAGTATGGAGCTATCCTAGGAGGGACTAAAGAGGTATGCTAAATAGAAACACTTGTGCCCCTCCCTTTGGCTATTAGTCTATTGAAACAATAGTCTCCAAGGAACCAGAAATTCCTTTAGGAATCTCATGCTGGAAGAAGGGGAAGGGCTAATTGTTGTAGAAGTTTATTTTTAGTTTTATGTTTAAAATGCTTTTGTGCACTGTTGGGTAAGGAGCCGTCTAGGTCTTCGAGTTTCATATTGTCTGCAGGTGTTGGATTTCTGTGGGAGATATGATCTGCACCTGAAGCATTCTAGATCAATAAAGACACCTGAGCTCAGATGCTCGGGGTTCTACCGACAGTACGGCACTGGCCACGACGGTGGTTCTCTCTGCTGAGGTCTGGCAGGATTTGCAATTATGAAATATGCCTCCTGTCATCCTTGCTGAGCCACCACAGCAGCATACAACTACAAATGGTTTACCAACATAGGGCGCTGACATCACACCAGCTCATCCAACATGGAGTCAGGGAAGAACAAGAAAGAAACTCCAAACCTTATAGACGCTGGTAAAATACATTCAGGGGCGCTCCAAAAGGACAGAAATTATGTATTTGCAAAAATAATGATTAGAAGTCTCCTGAAGCAAGAGGAAAGAGAAAGAAATAAGCCTCTATGGAGAGAAAAGGCTGTGAAATTAATAAATAAATGATGAAAAAAGCTCTGAGGTGAGAGCCTCAGAATGGAGGCCCTCAGCGATAAAGAATTCAGCTGGGAGCAGGAAAAAGCAAGGTTCTTACTGCTTTTCCTGATCATGGAACCCACGCTCCTCCCGCTACTAGTGGTTTCACAAACTGAGTTTGCTGATGGCTATTTTTGTGTGTGAAGCCCAAGTGGGTCTTGTGTTTGAGGTCTGTGAAGAAGGGTGCATGGTTACTCATAGCAGTAGTGAAAAAGAATACCAAACTGCCACAATATTTCAGCTGGAAATTCTTCTCTCTGGCCCAGGAACCCCTGCTGTTGTGGAAGCCTGAGAGCGTGGGACTGGAAAAGCCACTTAAACAGAGAATTTTTTTTTCTTTTCTGCAAACCTAAGAGAAAGACAAGCAGTCCTGACAAGACACATCAGATATGGTTATTAGAACTCCACCTTATGAGGGACCTTCCTGCAGACTAGGTTACCAGTTATTTTTCCAGCAAGCCAGACCCTATCTTAAAATCTGGAAAGAGTTTCCCAAGAATCAGCACACAGATACTGTCTTTCAGAACTGGCCGAGTTTGTATCTCCAGCTGTCAGCTGAACTTGGTACCATAAGAGTTACCCAGGTGGTGCAGATTTTAAAGGCATGAAAGGATCACTGAGAGCAGCTGAGGCCTGACACTTTGAGAGGCCAGGAGAGGCCATTGGTAAAAGTGCAGCTTCACTAGCAGTTGAAAACCCAGATTGAAGGGGTCATGTAAAGAGGTTAAGGCTTGGCACCATGAAGAGAGCCCAGGGAAGGTTATTGGTGAAAGTGCAGCCCAATTGCAGCAAGAGACTCCAACAGCATTCTGAAGATGCCAGTGCCATGGGACGACCACCAGGAATAGTGGAGTGAAGCCAGCCAGAGCCTGGAGGACAAGGCATGTGTGCTGCAGAGGGCAGAGCCAGATCCAAGCCCTTTGGAGACACCACAGCAGCGTAACATCTGCAGCTAATGTCACCCCAAGAAGTAACTTGTCCTTTCATTGCATACAGTACGGATAACCTGTCAGACAGTCTTTCAGGACAGACCGAGGGAGACCGTGATGAGTGAATGATAGATGGGGCCGCACTTGACCAAGGCTGCCTGGTTGTGGACATCTCTTGCTGGGCATATTGACTAGCACTGATGAAAAGCGTTAAAAAAATCTTTCAAGTTAGAAAGCTTTTAATTTATGTAATGACATAAATGTTAGAATGCTCTTCCCAACCAGTTGGGGAAAGTTGAAGAGAAAATGTAAAATACGACTTCCCTGCGTGTTGCCACTGATGAGCAAATTCAAGCTGAAACAGTTGAGCATCAAAAACAGAATAGTCTTCATAAGGATGAGTTTTCCTTTTGCCTATCGGGTCCTCTGGGATAAGACAATCAGTATTCAAAGAGAGCCACTCACCAGATGCAAACATTCTTTTAGAATTTAAAACACAGTTTTTAGAGACTTTCACCTGATGATTTTTCATCTTCACTCAGGATCCAAGTGATTTTCCCAGCCTGCCCAGGATAAAAGGGGTGGGAAGTTACATAAATCAGTGTTGAAATATTTTGAAAACTTGCCATTTTTATCCTTGATTGATTCCTAGACATGGTGTCCCTTTCTGGCTAAATTATATGTAAGTGCTTTGTCCATGAAAGTGCTTCTGTCTCCCTTACAACAATCCTTCCAGATGAAATAACTGAATTACAGGAATGATCTTAGTAATGCGTAGTTCTGGTTGCTAGATGGAGATGAATGAAAATGAGAATAAGACAGCTTCTAGGTGTGGATGAGGGGAAGATTTTTCCTGTGGATGTGAGGGAGAGAACCGCCAATGACATCTGGAAGAGTCCTAACTGAACATGGCCGGCAGAATAGACTGAACCATGAAAGCAGAGAAGGGGAGAGCAAGAGAGGAAGAGAAGAGAGAGGAGAGAAGACCAAGACGGCAAAGAGAACCAAGAGGGAGACAGGCAGGGAAGCTCAGACTGGAGAGGTTTAGGGTAGGGGTGCGGGGTGGGAAGTGCTGAGAGGAGCCAGGACTCCCTCTGCTCTCCCTCTGCCCTGGAAGGCATCAGGTCAGAGCTTTCCTCAACCAAACTTGATAGCTCAGGCTAGAGTAAAGGAGTTTACACAAAACTTTAGGACCCTACAGAGCTTTATCAGGGGTGGAAGTTGCTTTTATTGGATCTGCACAAGAACCCTGTCTGGCAGAAAAGACGCATATGGCAGTTTGCCCCATCCATCCTGCACGGGGTCCTGGTGATAGTTTTCGAAAGATGCCTTGGCTAAGGGCCAAGGGAGTGACTGTGAAGAACAGAGCTTCACAGGTACAATCCTGCCACTCTTAACATCCCTGATGCAAATCTGGCTGCTGACTGAAAGGAAAGCTGGAAGGGTCTCACCACTTCCCGAGTGAAAAGAGAGACCTTTATCGTATATTTGTGTTAAAATATTTGTGCTGACAGTGTGGCTTACGCTAAGTACTGGCTTTGCTTCTGAGCACCTGAAATTTTGGAGCATGCTTCGCAGAGGTCCCTGCATGACTGACTCCAGTAAGCAGACTGGATACCTAAGCTTCCTAGCTTTCCTGGGAATGATGACTCAGACCCACGGTTGCCAGGGGAATTAAGCATATCCTGTATAACTCTACTTGATGAGATTACTGAAAGTGGCCCTGGATCCTGCTGGATGCTGTCGCATACGCCTTCTCTCTTTGATTTTGCGTTGTGTCTTTTCCCCGTAATAAATCATAGCTATGGCTACTGTGTATCTTGTGCTCCAACAAATCCTCAACCAGGGCACCACAACAAGCTGTGGGAAGGGTTTAAAAGTCCTTGGAGGATTTAAGAATAGGGAGACAAAATAATACAAGATGGAGAAAGAGTAGACAGGGCAAGTAAAACAGGCCAGTCGGTGTGGTGGGACTGAGCTAACCTACTGTGGCTGTGCTGCTCACTGTGAACCCAAGAGCTCACAAAATGGTCTACAGGGAAGCCCTCCAGTGTCTCTAGGCACAACACAACTGTCCCACGGGAGAAGAATAGCCAGCATCCCCAGTGCTGTGGGGAGATGTGAGTAGAAATGAAAACAACCTTCCACAGATATGTAGGCTCTGAATGCCTTTGTCCAATTTGTAGAACTTTTGTAAGCACCCAGAAATAGGATGGACAAGAATCACTGCTGTCCCTAACTCAGAGAGTATTTAAACCCTCTGGCTCCATCTGTGTGCTTCTACTTTTGTTAAAAACTCGCCATGATATGTTGCATGCTCCAGTCTTTGCTTTCCTTAAAAGGGTCATGGTGAAAGAGAATAGGTTGATTATTTATTTATTTACTTATTTATTTATTTATTTATGCTTTTATTTATTTGACAGGGTCTCACATATCCCAAGTTGGTATGGAACTCACTATATAGCTCCAAGGATCTTGAACCTCTCCTGTCTCCACCTCTCAAGCGCTGGTATTACAGGGGCACACCACCGCACCTACTATATATGGTGCTGGGGATCAAACCTAGTGGCTCCTGCATGCTAGGAAAGCGCTCTCCTAATGGAGATATGGCCACAATCCTAGTTAAGAAAATCTTTGAAGGGGCTGGAGAGATGGCTCGGTGGTTAATAGCACTTATTGCTCTTGCAAAGGACCTCAGTTCAGTTCCCAACACCCACATGGCAGCTCTCAACTGTCTATAACTCCAGTTCCAGGAGAGTCAACGCCCTCTTCTGGCCTCCATCACACCAGCCACTCATATTGTACACATACATACATGCAGCCAAACACGTTTGTACATAAAACCAAAATGGATATGCCTTTGAAAATATCTTTGAGAAGATGACTGTTTTCCAAGTGAACTAATCATGTATTGTCTTCGCTGCATGCTACCTAGAGATGCTGATCTTCCACTTATAGATAGAGATACTGTCACAAGGAATCTTAAACCTATTTTCAAGCTCAGGTATATTTGCTCTGATGTCAGTCTCTGTTTCTCCTAAGGGGGGGGAGAGATTCTCAGTTTCCAAGAAAAGTTGTGATAGTGTTCAACTTATTAGTAGTTTTTCTTCTCTCACTTTTGATTTTATTTATCAAGAGGGCTACCCACCCTCAAAACACACATAGCATATTGTCTCTTCATGGGGAAGTAGGAAGAAAATGGACCATGGGGTCAAACAGACTGGAGGCAAAGGACTTAATTTTGTGCCTTACTTAAAAATGAGACGGTATTTTCTAAAGTCCTGTAACTTGTAAAGCTACAGAGATGAATGAGCACATGTGGGGCATGTAGCTTTGTGCCTGACTTCTCACAGAAACTCTACAGATGACAGCTGAGTATCACTGTCATTAAGAAGCTGAAACACAAGGAAGAAGAATCACAGATTTGGGCCGTGTTTCCTCTTGGAGAGTTCCTATGAAACTGGCTTGGCGGGTCACTTGTGAAATCACCATCAAACGTCTTCCTCTGCAGGTGACAGAAAATGCCAAAGTCAGCAACCTCCAGTGTGTGATGGAGCTTTGAGTTCAACCAACAGTCTCATCCAAGTGTGAGGCTTCTTTTCAACATCAGCATTTATGGCCCACCCGTGACTCATTAAACCTGGAGACAAGAGCTAGGAATGGCTGGATTTGTCATAGCATCTCACGAATGAGTGCATGTGGTAAGGATGGGGGAGACTAAGAGTCAAGCCCTGGATTGGGCTGGGGAGGGGACCACAGAACTCAGGGATGGGAGTGAGAGCGATCTGAGTCAAGTAATTAACGTGTGGAAGTGAAGGCATCAGCTAGGCACTGAGAACCAGCCACTGCTTTAACTCTATTCTCTTTTAATAAACATTAAAACTCGGGATCAAAATGAAGTAGATAGAAACAGAACAAACCCCAGAACCAGAACCAGAAAAAGTAGTCAGAGAACAAGGTGAGCTCAACGACACTTGACCCATCACTTCCAGTAGCAGGGACTTCACAAAGTACAGGGCAACCAGCCCAAGAGGCTGGCTTGCCAACTGCAGACTTGTTTAAGCTTTTAATTGTTTTTGTTCTACTACCAAATGCTGGAAAGTCAGCGATGTGACCAGCGCTCATCCAGAGATGGGAGAGAACAACACAGGTAGACCTGGGTTTCCGATCCGTGGATCTCACTGCTCTGTCTTCTGTAGACTGCGATGCAGACACTGGTTACTCATCCAGGTTACATATAGCACTAGGTGTGGTGCTCTCTCTTCCCTAAACCTGCGGAAGTGTTAATGATAGCTATTCTCTTTTTAATAGGATGCAAGTTTCAGAAGGATGCTGAAGGATTCCAATTCCCTAAAACTTGACCTCCCAGGTTTGCCCTTGTCTATTTGTAGAAACTTGACATCTCACCTTCAGCCTCCTAAATACTGATCTGACCCAGACTCCATTTTGCTGTTGGCCTCTCTGGGCTTGGCCTGGGCCCATATACTGTCAGAGTGAGTGACATGCTCTTGAGTTCCACTGTTCCCTGTTTTGCTGGCTCTTATTGACTGACCCCAAGTAGGCTCCATCTCCATAGACTGCCCCAGAGATGCTAATCAGTTCCACTCGTGAGCATCAATAAGATCTTAAAGCTGAAAGAAAAGTCTGGGGCCATTTACTTGAATGCTTTAATATTGTTAATGGAAAGCAGGTCCAAGAAAGCCATGCTACTCACACAAAGTTACAGAGTAAGACCATAATTCTAATTCAGCCCTCCCAATCTAAATATAGCAACCTTTTGGAGAACTGTGCCATTCTCCCTCTTCCCATCTAATTCAAATAGGTTTACGAATAATCATGGACTGCCTGCCAACTATGTTTCAGGATGGGAAGAGCAGAAAGGACACACAAAAAGAAATAGAAATAAAAAAATTAATCCAAAAGAAGCTAAGAGGAAACAAGGTAGTACATTATCCTTTCTATTATCCTTAAGAAGTTTGTGATCCACCTACAATCTCAGCACTAGGGAGGCAGAGGCAGGAGGATCATGAATGTGAATTTGCAATTTTTCAGCCAACCTGGACTAAATAGTGAGGCTTCCCTAGAGTTCTATGGAATTAGTGTATAATACTGGGCAGGTGGAAGTGCCCAAAAAGGACCACGTATGCTAGATTACAGCAAGAAAGTCTGAATGCCCAAAAGGCTGCAGAGGAGAGATATCACTTTAAAAGGCTACGTCATTGACATCCATTCCAGTTTCCTTCTAGCTGGCCTTTACAGGTCAGAAAATTCTAAATTTCCCAAGGTTTCGTTGAAGCTTGGGGTGGTCAGATGACTCTTCTGACCAATGAGATACGTGTGGGCTTATTCTGGGGGTTGGGTTTTACTGTTTCTGTTTCTTCTTTTTGCCTAGAATGCATGTGATGCCTAAAGATGCACCATTGTCACTAAAAGGGACAAAGTGAGCATTTGGAAGGAGTCCAGATCCTGGATATAATCTAGCTCCACACTGCTGGGCCCTGAACTTCTTGCTGAACAAGATAAATTAATCCCTGTTTGGTTCAGCCAAGGTAGCAGAAATTCTTTTAAATGGAGCTAAACCCAGCCCTGACTGATTCACAGACCTTCTTGAAAGCCATAGGATTCCAACAAGCATAGGCGGTAAAAAGGTATGAGCAAAGACTCCAGATGGAGAGAACGCCAGCGTGTTCTTGGCAGGACACGGGGAGCACAAAGGTTGACCTGAAGAAAGGCTGAGAAAGGCAGGTGGTGATGGAAGTCGGGGTAGCTAGCGGTAGACTCCATTTCAAAAGCGGATGAGGAGCCATGAGATAGCTCGGTAACTATGTCCTGATGACCCGGGTTAGATTCCCACACCCCATATGGTGGAAGGAGAGAAACAGTTTCTCCAGCCAATGGCACTAAACCAAGCCTGCTTTACTGTGTGGCATCGCCATCACGGAAGCAGTGAGTTTTGAAAAGAAAAGAATTTACTAAGTGGCCAGGGAACCTGCAGATTCAAATCTGTCTCCCAACACCAGGGCTTAGACGTATTTATGGAATAAAGAAATAAGGTTATCTGAGCTGTGGAGAGAGGTTACTGGGCGTAAGTAGAGTGTCAGTGGTCTGCATGTGTGTAATTAACCTTCATGACTTTTTGTAAGATGCGTGCTCAGGAAAATGATGGCTGCAGTTTTATCTGAGTTTCGGACATCAAAGATTACCCACCAACCACGCAAGGAGACCCAAGTAATGAGATCAGTGGCTTTGACCTATCTGAGCTAGACAAGGCTAACTCCACATGCCCCCAGATAACTTTCAGCTGCTACCATGTGAGCATACATCAAAACCATTGTCTGTAACAAAGCTTGGGAGAGTACAGAGCTTGTCTAATTAGGCAACTCTTTGTTTGGCTGGATTTTTTTGAGACAGGGTCTCACTATGTAGCCTCAAAGTTTTGAACCTCCTACCTTGTCTCCTGAGTACTCGATCACAAGCCTGTACCACCATGCCCAGTTAAGTAACTCCTTAAGTCAGTGATTAAAGCATAAGGAGTTTGGGGTCTACTCAGGTCTCCAAGTTTCAAAAGAAAGAACGTGCTTTGGGGGCTTTAAACTTTAGTTAGGGGTGGAGAATGGTCCAAGCTCTCTACAAAAGAACTGATTGCATTATGAGGACTTGGTTTCACAAAAAGGAATTAGTGGGAGAAGTGAGCTGCTCCTGGGATTAGTTCCTAGACTCTTAACTCCAGGTGGCTGGGTGAGTGAGCCTTGAGTCTCAAATGAGCCAGCAGCAGGCAGGGCGGCTGCTGTGAGCCTGGAGCCAGAGTGGGTGGCTTTGCTCATTCTGATCTGTGGGTGCACACATTACATTTCTGTTTGCATGGACCACAGCAACCACAATACCGCAAGCTTACTTGCATCCTGAAGGCCCTGCTTGCACTGTGCCAATTTCCTCCCACCATCAATTACTAGGCTGGCAAACCACAGCCGCCGAGCCCAGCCCTCTGGCTTCTTCAACATATGCTGCTTTGACTGCAGCACCGTGCAGGCTACACACGTTATCCCCAAGAATGGCCAAAGATGGAAGGGATAAGACAGCTGTGTATGGGAATAAAATGTGGTCCGACGTCATTGATTGGAATGCAGAGAAGGAAAGATGATTCAAGCACTATTCCACAGCCACGAGGAACAAGTTTTTGCATAGTTCCACGTATTCATTCTGCTCTTTCTACTCATCATTGCTACATCCCTAGATTCAACCAACCTCAGATCAATAATGTGTGGGCAAAAAATTATCATCGGCCTTGAACAGATTTTCTCTTGCCATGGTCTCCAGCAACACAGCAAAGAGCTAGTTGTGTAGGGTATCCATTACACTAGGCCCTGTATTTCATCTCGACATGATGTACATGAAACAGGAGAATATGCATCAATTATCTTACATGTATTTACTATTTATTTGTTGTGTACGTACTTGTGTGTGCTGTGGCATGCACGTGCAAATCAGAGGGAAACTTGTCAGAGTCGTTTCTGTCCATGCACCATGTGGGCTCTGAGGATCAAACTCAGGTTATCAGGCTTGGCAACAGATGCCTTTATTCTCTGAGCTGTTTCTCTGGCCTCATCTCTAGGGCCTATATAGAACATGTGATTTTATATAGGGATATAAGCATCTGTAAACCCTAGAGCCATGTCCCACGGACAAGCCGAGGCTGCTGCATGAAACTGTCTGATTTAGACAATGGAAGCTCAGTGAGGGCAACGGTGCAGTGAAAGAGAAGACTTCTGCTGTCGCCTTGCTGTGTGAGCTGAACATTCACCACACCCTTCGTTTCACACCCCTACCTACCTACCTGCCCATTGAAAGTTGTGGACCAGAGAGACAAAAGTCTCAGCCTTTTTAAAACTGATCTGCTTTGCTGGGCACAGCCGCACAAACCTGTAATCCCAGCACTTGGTAGGTAGAGGCAGGAGGAGAGTGAGTTCAAAGCCAGCCTAGGCCACATGGCAAGACCCTTTCCAAAACAGGAGAAGGCCATTGTATGTACTTGTGGAGTACAATGGAATGTTCTCACATAGTTACATTGTAGAATAATTCAAAATATTAACACATTCATCATCCCACAATTGTCATTTCTTGTAATAAGAACATGGAAAATCTTTCAGCAATTTTGAACTATGTAATGCCTTATTAATAAAAGTCACAGTGTGCCAAAGGCCAGTAAAGCTTATTTCTCCAGTCACGCTGAGCTCAGAAAGAATGCCCTGGCCCCAGGCACGGAGTGCAGCCAGAAGCCCCTTCTCGGCACAACTCACATACCCAGCGATGGAGGCATGAATCTTTCCTGAGCTCCCACTTGGTGTGCACAGAAGAACCTCAATACATTTTCACAGAATAGATTGGTGAGCTGCCTTGTTGTTTCTTTATGAGGATTTTAGGGAAGAAGTGCAGATGTTCTCAGAGCCCGTACCACAGCAAAGATTAGCACCATATTAGCAACAAAGGGCACATCATCGTAGCAAGTTGATATGCCAAGCTCCAGGCAAGTCCACTGGAGGAATGGCTAAGTTAGTACAGTTTTTTTTTTTAATCAGCTATATTTAAAAAAAAAAAAAGAAGTGGTTCTGTTAAATATTAGTAACATTATGTGAGAAAATGGGCATCTGGTTTTAAAAAAAAAAAACCTTAAGAAATGTTAAGCTTACAATTCATAGACCCAGGTATAGAGGAAGGGATGAGTGGAATGAATGGATCCCCCTGAGAGGGGGAAATAGGGTAGATTTTATGGATGGACTGGGGGCAGGAGATGCAGGAATGGGAGGATCAGGTTGGGAGGGGGAAGGGAGGTGGGGTTGAGGAAAGGAATACTAAACAGTTAGAATTAAGGGGCATTGGGGGAGGGGTATGAAAACCTAGTGCAGCATATATGAAGGTGATCCTAATGAAGTCTCAAATAACGAGGGAGATGGAGTCCCAACTGGCCGTCTCTTGTCACCAAATGAACCCTCCAGTCCAGGACTGGGTTACATCCAATTGAGTTGTTGGCCAAAGTGGTCCCATGTAAATCCCCAAACAACCCAGGCTGTTGCCAAGACAACAGGTTGCTCTCCACAAACTGACAGCAAGGCTCCATTGTTGAAGACAACAACCACACAACTAATTGAACATGGAGAGATCAAGCCGGTGCCTGTATAGAACCTTTACCCCTATGTTCTAATGTCTTTGGTGTGGGAAGGAACTCTCCAGGTACCCAAAGAAAAAGATAAACACCAACCCAGCCACAAACCTTTGATCTACAATGCTGTCCTGCCTGTAAAATATGTCAGGGTAATGGTGGCATTAAGCTTGTGGGAGTAACCAACAATAAGATAAAATATAATACAATAAAACAAAACCACCACAGAGTCCCACAGTCAGACATGAGAGAGAGAGAGATAGAGAGAGAGAGGCAGACCTTAGAATACACAGTTCTAAAAATGGTATGTCTCCATCAAATCTCTCCCCTTAGAGCTAAGAGCACCCCATGGAAGAGGAGGCAGAAAGAGTGTAAGAGCCAGAGGTTTGGGGGACACGAACTCACAGAGACTGAGGCAGGAAGCACAGGGCCTACAGAGGTCTGTACCACAGCCTCTGTGTATGTAGTACAGCTTTCAGTTTATTTGTATGGGACTCCTGAGCGTGTGAGTGAGTGGGTCTCTGATTCTTGTGCCTGCTCTTGGGGCTCTTTTCCCTCTGTTGGTTTGCCTTGTCCAACTTGAACGTGATGGTTTTGTTTTATTGTATTATATTTTG
The DNA here is from genome assembly GCA_026225945.1 of Cricetomys ansorgei. Classification (NCBI taxonomy): domain Eukaryota; kingdom Metazoa; phylum Chordata; class Mammalia; order Rodentia; family Nesomyidae; genus Cricetomys; species Cricetomys ansorgei. Next base: position 29,549,242 of record JAMJFZ010003875.1, on the reverse strand, counting down.
TCTTATTGTGTTTGATTGTTATCTCTTAGAAGCCTGTTCTTTTATAATGAGAGACAGAAAGGGATCAGACCTGTATGGGAGGGAACGTAGGGAGGAAATGGGAGGAGTGGAGGGAGAGGAAACTGTAATCAGGATATATTGTATGAGAAAAGAATCTATTTTTAATTAAAAAGGAGGGGATGCTAAGCTTTCTCTATATTTCCCTTTTTGCCCTTGTGAACATTTGCCTTGAAAAACACCAAGAATACTCTAAGGAAGATATCTGCTTAGCTTTGTGTGACCTAGAATTTCTCAAAGTTACTATCATGGAATCTGTTTTTAGAAAACACATATAAGCATAAGCATAGTTTATGAAACTCAGTCCCAGAGCCAGAATGGCAAAAGCTGAAGGAAGAATCAGCAGTGGGTTGGGGAAGAAGAGAGAAGAGAGAGATTTAAGCAGTAAGCCCACAGGACCTGGCAGCCAGCTGTTATGGAGGGTGTAACAGAAGTTGAGAAGAACTTCCAGGGCAGGTGAGATGCAGCAGCGGTTAAATAGCACGATGCATGCAGGAGACAGAACCCGAATATGACGACGATGAGCTCAGGTTTAGACACGCAAGGCTTGAGCTTTGGCTCTTTTGGATAGAGATGAATTGCCAGAAATATAAGTACAAAATTTATAGTGATAATCAGTTACCATATTTTTGACAAATTACTAAATTCTGACAAAGCATGGGAGCCAGTTACTTCTCTGTGAGGGATAGAACTGAGGCAGGGTAGAAAGGCCAGAACTGTGGTGACATGGGAAGGGCATCTTGAAAAAGAAATGAGGGCCTTTATCTTGGGGTGTGGTGGGAAAGGCTGGAAACATCCGACACCACCCCCCAATTCTGCTTCATACTAGCTTGGCCTGAAATCCTTTCTTCAATAAAGCCATGAATCCTGGTTTTGCCTGAGTGGAGGTCCTTAACCAGTACAGGGAATGGAAGAGAGCTGTACCTCCACCCCCTCACCGTTAACAGTTAATACAGCCAGTGTGGAGTTGCTGTCCTTAGAGCAGCTTGCCTGAAAGGATGGTGCTTGGCTGCCATCTGGAACTTGCCTGGACAGTTCCATACACCTATATGAATGTGGTTCATGCTAAGTAGCTGTTTTCCTTGTAAAACACCAGAAGTTTGGAGCATGCCAAGAAGAATGTCTCCGTAACTAGCCAGATAATGTATTCTGGCGACTGAGACTACCGTGAGTGTTCCTTGGAGGAATCTTCTGTCACAAGTTGTCCTGATTTATTGCGAGAGAAATGAATCACATCTTTATGTGATTCTGCTGAAAGAGAACCCTTGGACGCTAGCTCCTGGCTTACTTCAGACTATGCTCCCTCCACTTCTTTCTTTCCCCTCACTTGATGCCACATCGGGCCCTTTAACTGCAGTAAACCTTTGCCTCTAACTAAATTACTACCATATGCTGAGTCCTGAGTTGTTCTTGCAAATTACTAACCCGGAAGTGAACTTGGGGACATCAATATCCCAGATGGAGGAGAGGTGAAACCAGACTCTGAATCCACATGACCTCTCTGCTCTTCATCATTTGTTCATCTCTTTCTACTATGTTCCAAATGAAGACACAACTTGAGATGTTTAAGGAAAGCCTGGAGCGTCTCGTGAAAAGGGGATTTTGTAAGAGAGGCGTGATCCTGCAGCTCTGATGACCCGTGACTGAGCCCGTGAGCTCTGCTACATGCCTCAACCTGAGTGGCTCGGCTCTGCAGCTTGAACAGATGCTAGGTGATGACTCCGTGGCTGGGAAGTGCTGTTGTGATTGCTCCATGTTGGAACAGCCTGGGATTCTCCTGAGACAAACCCCAAGAGGAAGAAGCAAAGGCTGATGATAGCAAGCCTATAAAAGGAGGCGTGAAGAGAATCTTCCACCCCTGGCCAGCATCCAGGGTAGTCCCAATTAACAGGCCATGAGAGAAGAGCGATGCGCTGGAGGCTTTTGATCCTTATTAGCCCCATGCTGTCCAGTTCCAGAATCTGCTCCTTCTCCCAGCCAGGCCCTGGCTCCAGGGGTCTCAGTCATAAAGGTGTGTCAGGGAGGAGCTGCTAAGACAAGCAATGGCTCCTGTGCTGGTGCCTTGGAATCTGCCAAGGTTGCCACCCTTGGCCACCAGGGAGGTATGATGGTCTTTTATGTCACAGGTTGTTTTTTGGCTTTTGTTTCTTTCCTCCATGCCGTATAAGACATTATCACAAGCTGGGGTAAAAAATGAGGCTTGGCTAGCCCTTCATTGTTGATTCCACCATCCAAGGGACAGACTTCCTTCCCTTGGCTAGCATTGTTTGTAGTTTATATTCTTTCTTTCCTCCTCCCAGGAAGACCTCACATCACCACAGTGAGGTTTACAGATCACAGACATCATTCTCATGCCGGAAAAGACACTGAAGTTTTTGTTTCTGTGAGTGAATCACTGGCATTTAAAGTTCAACAAAAGATTTACAATGAAAAAGGTTGCTTTCTGATTTAGTTCTATGTTTTGTAATACATGTAACGAGGATATAAAGTCAACTGAGGTAGCAACAGAGCCAATGAGCCTCCCATTAGCCACATGCATACTGAATGTTTGTTTTCCTAAATGTCTTTCTGTCCAGGTCCCGCCCTTTCTACAAAGATGCATTGTCTACTCCTGTGTTTTTCTGGAAGCTGTAAGGGAAAAATAAGCGTGGAATCCTATCACAAACCTAACCAGGAGAGCTCCAAGATGAGGCAAATGCACGCTCTAAAAGTTGGATTGTAAGGGTTGGTCATCAGAGAAATGCAAATGCCAACCATGAGGAAACGTCCATTCTCACCCCTGGGATGCAGATCCTCAGAAAGACAGCTGGTGAGGCTACAAGCTAGCGGAGAAGCTGCAGGTGGACATGTAAACCTGTGTAAGCATTTCGGGAGACCGGCTGCAGGGCCTCAAAATGTTAAAAACAGTGTTGCCACATGACGTGTTAATTTCATTCGTAGGTATGTACCAGATGAAAATGTCTGAATAACAACCTATACATGAATATTCATATTACCACTATTCAGAACAGCCAAAAAGTAACAAGGTAAGTGAAATATGATCTGGTCCTGCAATGTGATATTATTTGTCAGTACAAAGAAAAAAGAAGCCCTGGGCAGTAAAAACATTATGCTAAGTGAAAGAAGCCAATTACAAAGGACCTTGTACTTTACTGCTCTTTTCATACAAGATGTTCAGACTAGACAAATTTATAGATTAGTGGTCGCTTAGGACTGAGTAGTGTTGGGGAGAAATGAAGGTGACTACTAATGAGAACAGGAGTCCTTTGTAGAAATGAAAATGTCCTAAAGTCCGCTTTGCTGGTTGCTGAACCCTGTGAATCCTAAATAGCATTGAACTGTATATTTTTTGAGTGACTTGTTGGTATATGATTTATATCTCCACACAGCTGTTTATTATATATAATATAATATATATTATACATATAATTATATATGTTATATAATGTGTGTGTGTGTGTGTGTGTGTGTATAATATAACATAAAAGCAGTTCAGGGTCTTCTCTGGATAATAAGACTGTTCTGGTTTCATTTTTGTTTCTGTGAAATAATACCATGATAGTAAACAACTTAGGAAACAAATTTATTTACAATTACAAGTTAAGTTAGAGTCTGTGTGGGGAAGCTTGAGGTAAAAAAACGTAAGCAGTAGTCATATCATATCATAGTCAAGAGCAAAGAAAGATGAAATGCACCCATGCTGCTTGCTTGTTTGCTTTCTTCTGGATTTATCCTGCCCAGGGAGATGGCACCACCCACCGTGGACTGGGTCTTTCCATATCCGTTAACAATCGAGACTGTTCCCTCCAGACATGTCCACAGGCCAACCTTATCTAGACAAACCCTCACTGGGCTCTCGGTAATTCTAGGTTGTAGCAAGTTGACATTTAAAACTAACAATAACAGAGACCAAAGGCCAAAACACAGTGTGAATAACTTAAAGGCCCCTGAGTGGCTCCTGGTCCATGTGAAAATTGTGTAGTGTGTGTGTGTGTGTGTGTGTGTGTGTGTGTGTGTGTGAAGGAAGGTACTTTAGGAAAACCAAAACCTTCCGACACAGATAGAACGGGTCATCTAAAAGGATAGTTTTTGTCAACTCGCCATTGTTTATGTTTTACTGGTATTTGCTTTGGGGCTGGGGCTGTAGTGCAGTCGGTAGAGTGTCTGCTTAGCAAGCACAGGGCACTGGGTTCCAAACTGGCCATGAAGGTGCATGCCTATAATCCCAACAATCAAGACATAGCAAGTTCAAGGCCGGTCTGGGATACATGAGACCCTCTTTCAATTAATAAAATTAATTAATTAATTAAACTTATTTGTTTTAAAATGTATGTTAAGATTTAAAGTCATACAGTATGACAGGTTTCATTATAGCATTTTCACACACGTCATTATATTTCATTCTTACCCTCTTCTCCCAAATTCTTTAAGCCCCTCCTTTCGTTGGTCTCTTGCTTCCCCTGAAGAGTCCTTTCTTTGGGATTCATGTCGTGTGAATTTCATTACTCTGTTTTCTTCATTCCCCTCACCCCTCTGTTAAGATCTCTTTCTCCTCCCCACCACTGGCCCCATATAAAGTATCCCTTGCTTAGGATGCCTTAAATTACAGTAGAAGAAGAATCTCCATCATTCAGGAATAATATTTCTGTGGCAAAGAGAACTTGGCTCTAATACTACCCAGCAACCAAACCAAGCAATGGCATTATTGGCATATTTTGTGCGTTCCATACTCTATGAACACTAAGAGCTCATTGTAACTCCTGCCTAGGAGGTCATTAGTTTCATGTATTACTTTTATTTTTATTATATGTACCTATTTTTTTCTTGTGCCACAGTATGCAAAGGTATAGACAGAGGCGAGTGGATCTCTGTGAACTCAAGGCCAGCCTGGTCTACAGATCAAGTTCCAGGACAGCCAGGGCTATGTAGAGAGACCCTGGCTCAAAAAAAACTTCTGCAGATTGTTCCATTGATACAATATAGTTCCAAGGAAAATGCCAGTGGAATCACACATCTAAGAGTGCAGAGACGGGAGCATGGGACCCGGGAACATACATAAATGTGTAGACAAGCGGGTAGGTAGGATGGGGACAAGCTGATTCTTGTCTTCTTAGAGGAGACTAAAGCCAAGATAATTTTGAAATACAAAGACAGTGAAGGTAGACTTGTCAGAAGTGGAAGGATGGAGGCATCACTCCACACTGTCCCCCAAAGCAGCCTGAGAGGTCCCCTTCATCTTTTAAGGATGCTGGCTGGGACAAAGATGGATTCTTGACTTTTCTGTAGAAAAGAATTGTGTGATGAACCAATATGAAGCGAAACTGATGTTTATTAAAAGATCTTTTGGGGTACTCCTCCTTTTTGGCACCTCTCTTGCTCAGGCACCCCTTCTCATTTTTCCTTCATAAATCTGTATTAGCCCTGCTTGCTTCTGGTACCCCAACATGTGTGAGGGACATTTTTAACAGATTTAAGAGCAGGGGTTTTGGAAAGGAAGTAAGGCGTGCCTGAGAGCACGGGCGTGGGCTTCTCCAGGAAGAGTTTTGATTTACTGTCTTTACAAGAGTCATATAAAATGTTTTGGTGATTTCCATGGGTTGCTAAGGAATTTAAATGCACTCATAGTGTGTGCCCTGAGGGATACCTGACAAGATTACACTCGATAAAGTACTTCTTTAGATAACAGGGATGAGGGAAGTTAGGGCATCTTCAATGTAGACAGAACTAATAGTCTTATTTATGAGAAAATATCTGGAGAGGAGAGAGGCCCCATATGAAGTCTTAAACATGTCGGTTTTATGCCTGATTTATTGTTATTATTTTAAAATTATATCTATCTAATATGTATCTATTTATCTATCTATCTGTGTATATGTGTGTGGGAGCATGTGACCGAGGACAACTTGTAGGAGTTGTTCTAGCTTTTCATCATGTGGGATCTGGAGACCAAATGCGGGCTGTCTAAGGATCACAGCCATCTTGTCAGGCCTGTCTTGTTCCGACGTCAGCAACCTCCACGGCAAATGTTGTCAACTGGGTTAGCATCCTTGATTTCAGGCAGCAGGAGGCTTCAACCAGAACCTAGAGTGAGGTCCCCTTTTCCTTCCCACATCCCCACAGTCTCCCTCTTTCTGTCTGGCCTCAGAATGAAGGAACATCTGTAGAAATAGCCCCCTTACATTTATAAGAGATTTGTAAGCAGTGTTGGGACCACTGTGTATGGGAGTCCCAGGCTGCGAAGCTTTTCATGAGAAGTCCCTAAGCTATGCTGGAAAAATTCCGGCCAGCTGCTGTGGCGGCTCATATCTGTAATCTCAGTATCAGAAGGCAGAGGTAGAAGGATTATAGCCATTTGGAGCCAACCTGGGCTACATAGGAGTGTTGCTCAGACCACGCCTACTCACAGCTGCCTTTCTTACAACCCCTGTAAGGAAATGACAAGCCTGTGTCTAAACTCTAAGTCACTAGCAGCCTCCCCAGGAGCCCAGACCCTATGAGAACGCCAGACACCACCCTTATATGCTCACTTCCCCAAGGAAGTTGACAGGTTCAGGCTGGAAGACTCTGGTGGCAATCTCCCACCTGTATAACAGGTACCCCTTAATTAAAGGTGCCCCATTCCCCCATATCCTAAGAGCACATAGTTGTCCCTTTCTCTTCCTCCCTTCAGGAATTAGGGACTGCCTGGCTGCAGGCCTCTGCTGTGGACTGTCCATGAGCCTCATTGTGCGAGAAGCTCCCTTCCTCTGAGACATACAAAGAGGAACCACACTCGGCCTCATGGTCCTGAACTCTCATTAAAGCCTCTGTCATGTGGCTGTCTGTCTGGTCATAGCGTTAATTACTCTTCTAATAATCTCTTATTCGAAAGGAGAATCCATTTTTGTGTCCCTCTTGAACCTCAAACCAGAAACTTTTCAGTGTGTTCAAAGCCAGCTTTGGGCTGCACAGTAAGACCCTGTCTCATAAAGCCAAAGGAAGAAAGGCTTAGGCTATGCACAGTTCAGAATATAGTAAGAAAAAAAGTCCAAACACCAAGGCCTCACATCTAGATGTCAAGTCTGGATGACGTAGCAGTTACATGTAAGGGCGGTCTGGGGAGCGACTGCACCGATGGCTTGACGTCTCACATTGGTTTGGAATCTCAAGCAGAGTGGATGCAGGAGATTTCCATAATCCAGTCCTGGATGTGTAATCTCCATTTCCAAGTAAGCCCCCAAGGGACAAAGTAGCCCATTATGAGCTGTGAGGAGCTGCCACCAAGGCATCTTTTCTTTGAGTAAATGCTCATCATCCCTGACTAAACCCTGAGTGTCTGATTTCTGCTGATCTAGAACCTAACAGGGGTGTTGGCTTCTTATTACTATTCATTTGGAAAAACATAAAATTGTATCTCTCTAAGGCAACACACACAAATAATCCCAAACGATTTGCCTTCTAGAAATTGCATCTACTAAAATAGTTATTTAAATATATCAAGATTCATATAAAACAACAGTCATTAGCACAGTACAGTTGACCAAGGGTAGAAAACGGTGGTTATGACACGAGGCACATGCGTTGATGACAAGGTCTAGCTCCTCTTGAAGCTCGTCGTCGTTGTTACCACCCTATGGGACGAGCGCGGCTTCTATTCTCAGACAGTGAAGCGGTGGCATGGGAGATCATGCTACGAGCCACGTGGGAACGTGGGTTTCAACTTTGGACATCTGGCTACCAAGCTAACTGGTACTCTTACTGCTTCAGTATACATGTCCTTTATCCATTCTTTCATTTAGACAATATTTATTGAGCATTATCATGCTCTAGGGTGGCACTGTGCTAAGCACTAGGGACACAATGAACAAAATTAGGCAGGGTCCCTACCCTCATTGATACGACAGCCTGACGGAGGACATACAAAAATGCAGACCGTGATGAGTGCAGGAAGGAAGTCACACAGTGCTTGTCCAGGGAGGTAGAGAGACACGGTCAGACACACGTTGACTGAGCGCTGTTAAGAGAATCAGCTCAAGGGTCCGGCAACCGAGACCGTCCAGACGTGGTACAAATCCCTTCCAATAAACAAAGAAAGTACAGGCAGCCCAACATAGATCCATACATTTCAGAGACTCTCTCCTTTCCCTTTTGTAAAGAAAAACCCCAGGAGCTGGAGACCAGAAGGCTCTTGGGCTTGCTCACTCCTCTCTGGCGAGCGTTGTGTGCAAATCCATCTTTTCGCTATTACCACTCTGTCTTGCTCTGTTCTTTGCTAAAGATGCAAAATAAACAAACAAAAATCAAACAAGCCCTGGCCATTGTGTAACAGGGCACCCCCAGATCCCACCTGTAATTTCATGAATCAGTAATAGATCACATGGTGAAATCCAGGGTTAAAGGACGGATCATCACAACCCAGATCTTACAGAGGAATTGAAACAGAAGCTCCTTGCTCTCTGTCTCTCTGTCTCGCTGTCTCGCTGTCTCACTGTCTCTCTCTCTCTCTCTCTCTCTCTCTCTGTGTTTGTAAAATAGGGGAGGGAACCACTTATACAAAAACCCTGTTGCAGCAAGGACTCTAGTGTAATACTATTGCCAATCACTACCAGCACATTTTAAAATCTTGATCTAATAGAAGAGTAGGAACTAAAAAGGTTGCAAACTTTCTAGTCCAAGAAACAGGAGCCAAGTCTACTGCTATCAGGAAGCAATGTATTGTACCAGCTTCTATTGGATTATTATCCCTAAACCAGAGAGCCTTTATACTGTTTTGTCTTCTTTGTCTTCTATACATGGCTACATTCTAATTGGACACTTTAAACTACTAGGCAGTGATGGCTAGAATGAGAAGGGCGAGGAGGGAAGAAGTCTGCAGGAGAGACATGGTCAGTTCATAGATCCATGCAGTACAGGCCAGTCTGCACTTAGACCACTTAGGCTCACAAGGACATCGACCAGCCTGTCCCTTTTTTATTTTTTTGTTTTGTTTAGCTCTCTAGGACCCGCTCTGCCACCACCACACACCGGAAGAGTCATCACCCATTAGCACATGAGAGAAGCCCCTGTGCCAGGATGAAGCTCTGCCGTCACCTGACAGATCATCGTGGACAAAAATTCAGAGAGAGAAGCTGTATCTGGCTGCGATCGGCAACAACAGCAGAAACTTCCAGAAGGAATCTGTGTCTGCAGAGACTGATGGACCAATGAGAATTTCAGTACTGGGGAGAAATGAGAGTTTTGTGGGTTCAGAGGCTAATTACTTTATCTTGGGTTAGTTTAAGTCTTCTGGAACTTTTGCTTGCCCCACTCTGTGTCTGAACCAACATCTCGTGATAATACAAAAACAAACAAACAAAAAACAAACAAAAACTTAAAAGCCATTAACTTAGAACTAACATCTAGTGATAACAGGTAACACAACCTCTTGGAAGTTATTAACTTAGCAGAATGCTAGCTTCCACCAATCTAAGAGCCAGGACTATTAACTGATAGCATCATGGGCCTATAAAAAAGGCTCCCCATCTTCATGTATCTTCCTCTCTGCTGCACCCACCAATATGTTTTAAACTTGCCTTTGATTTGTGACTTTATGAATCCTTTAAACCATAAAAACCCTGTGAAACTGCTTCCGTGTTGGAACATGGAATTTGGGGTATCCTACATCTGTGCTCCTTGGCCATGGCCACCTATAATGGCTCCAGAATAAACTACTTCTTACTCTAAGATGAGAGCTGTAGCTTTTACCTCAACAACATACATGAAACAAGTCAGCAAAACACAGCCAGGAGAGGGAGGTCTGTAAGTATGCACCGCACATGCCTCTTGGACTCTTTCCTCAGCTAAACTAGCCTGCTTCCATTTCTGGGAGTGCTTTTTCCTTTCTTAATAAGCTATTTCGATTTCAAGACTAATGTAAAAGGCATGACTTTTTCCTCCACCCCTCCTCCTGGTGGCTGCTGGGGTGTTCAACTAACCTGTTCTATGTCTTTCTCTTAAACTCTGATAAAATTGTCCATGAATTTTCTTCTGAATCTGTTTCTATGTTATTTTCCTAATGAGACTAAGAACTCCCAAAGGAATTCAGTTTCCATGGTAACATTGGCTTCAGAGAAACCTGTACATTTCATCCCTTCTGCAACCTCCTTGCCAGAGGATCCTGGAACTTGGGCGGGGAGAGGGTTGAGCTTGTCAGGAGTCCAAGCCTCCGGGGAAAGGGGCGAAAGGAAGAACACGCACATTCCAGTTACTGGGTTGGGGCTTACTTAACATTCTCTCCATGCAAATAACACTGTTGGATGCAAAAACCTGCAGACTGGGATGGGTTTCATTTTGTCTAGAGGGAGGCCACTCCTGTGCCCAAAACTTCAAACTTGCTCTCTTCCAGAAGGGGAGGCATAGGCAGATGGGTACAAAGATGTTATCTAACTTAGGCTCTCGGCCTGTGCCTCAACAAGCAATCTGTTCATTTCAATAAGTAAATTAAAACAGCCAAACTAATAGTGAAAACAGAAAAGGTAAATTTACTCAATGTGAGGACACTGGGAAGAAGAAGGGAGATGGCCCTGCTTCAGATCCATCTTCAGGTGTCCTGGAGTGAGGTTAAGGTTGAAGTGGAGGGCCAGAGTCACACCACTGACCCATCGTAGCCTCTCCTGTAAAAGAGATGGAACAGTTGTAAATGGCTTTCCAGAAGAAAAGTCTGCCCTTGGCTGGCTCAGGCTTTAGGCTTTCTCTTATCTCAGCATGAGATTCCTTGGGGGTGATTCAGTTTCTCAGAGGAGACCATTGTATGACAGTAGAAATGAAGGACATACTTGTCTCTTCAGAATATCTCCGTCTCCCTCAGGCAGATTTCAAAGGTACTATGTCACAGTATGGACAGACAGGTACAGGGTCTGGCTGCCTCTCAGAGTTAGACATAGTCATGTTTCCAGCTGCTCACCACCTGAAAGCTTCTCAGACTCTCTCTTTCATTCAGTGAACTCTCAGTAAGTGCAAAGACACACTGAACTTGTATATCTCAGATAGACTGAATTCTTTTTTGGAATAAGGAGCAGTAAATATAACCTAACAGTGCAAGAAAGTATACATCAAAGAAAGGTTAAATTCTCCTTTAAATGTTATCAATATAACCATATAAAACCAATCAAAGTTTCATAAATGGCAAAAGGACCAGAAAGACATATTTTAAATATAATTTAAGTATTGAATTATATGGCATTTTCCTCTACTTTTTTATACTTCCTAAAGGTCTAAAATAATCATAGACTAATTCGAGTTGGCAAGATAATAAACTGTTTTAAGTCATTAACTCATTGCTTCAATAGCTATTTATTGAGCACTACCATCCCAGGCAGTTCTAGGCACCGGGGTATTCAACAACGATTGTGTTTTGCATGTCATTATCCAGGAAAGACCATATGGCTGAGGCAAAAGGAGAGAGGAGACCAAGGTTAGAATTGTGTGGGCTCTATTAAGCATGAAAAGATCGTGGATACTGCTCTAAATGGGATTAAATGAACTAAGAAAGAGCTAAATATTTTTCCAGGAAAGACAGCAAGAAAGTTCATAACTGCATGGCTTCCACTGATACAGAAATATCAGGGTGTCTTTTATAAATAAGTCACTGTGTAGCCATGCAGTGGGTTACTGAGCTATAATTATGCCATCTCATGAAAGAATCCCTAAGAATACTTTAAAGGCTAAAACTGTCTTGGGTAAACTGGTCTCTGGTCACTTAGACCAGTCATAAATTCACCATAAATTCCATTAGTAAACTGGTCTCTGGATCAGCCGTAAATTCTCTACAATGCATCCCTGATCTGAAGGCTACGAGAACTCAGCCATTTGCATTTTATCTTTTGAGAGCTCCCTGTATAGTTCTAGCCCTTTTATTTTAATTAGGTTGTTTTCTTCTTATTATTTTTAATATATATTCTAGCTATTAACCCTCTGTCAAAAGCATACTTGGCAAATGTGTTCCCCCTTTCTGTAGGCTTCCTCTCCACTAGAGTGATAGTGTCCTTTACTATACAGAACCCTTTTCCTTTCATGGGGTGCCACTGATTGTGGTCTGTAGGCCTGTGCTATCAGCACTCTGTTTAGAAAGTCCTTTCTTGTGCCAACAAACGCAAGTGTATGCGCCACTTCTCCTGTATCAGCGTCAGGGTATCAGTGTTATGTCGGGACCCTTGATCCATTTGGAGTTGAGTTTTGTGCAGGGCAAGAGATAAGGATTAAGTTTCAATTTTCTATATGCCTCTTTCCGATTTGCTCGGCACTATTTGTTGAAGATGAAGTCTTTCCCTCAATGACAATTGCTGGCTTCTTTGTGAAAAATAAGATGTCTGTAGGGGTGCGGATTTACATGTGGGTCCTCATGTCTAACCCATTGATCAGTGAGTCTGTAGAATGCCCATACCATGCTGTTTTGTCACTATAGCTCTGTCGTATAGTTGAATTCTGAGGTGATAATACTTTCTGTGGATTTGTTGTTCAGTATTGCTTCGGTCACCTTGCGCCTTCTGTGTTTCCAGACGAAATTTAAGATTTTTTTTTCAATTTCTCTAAAGAATTGATTTGGAATTTTGATAGGGATTGCATTGAATCTGTGGATTGCTTTTGGTGCAATGGACATTTTCACAACATAAATCTTACCAATCCATGTGTGTAGAGGTATTTCCATCTTCTGATATCTTTTTCAATTTATTTTGTTTTTGGCGCCTAAAAGTTTTCATTGTACATGTTTTTTACTTTTTACTTTTGGTTAGATTTACTCCAAGATACTTTTTGAAGTGATTGTGGCTGATGGTGTTTCCTTTTCTTTCTCTAACAGTCATCATTTGTACATATAAAGATTACTGATTGCTGTATGTGAAATGTTACATTTGTCATCTGTTAATACGAAGGCTACTGATGTATGTTAAACATCCTGTTACTTAGACGAATGCATTTGCCAGTGGTAGGAGATTTCTAGTGGAGTCTTTAAGGTCTTTTACATATAGAATCATGTCATCTACAAATAAAAATAATGTGACAGCTTTATTTCCTATTTGTATCCTCTATACGTCTTTCCCTCATCTTATTCTTCTAGCTAAGACTTCAAGCATTGGGTAGAAAATTCGGGGTGTGGGGAGGAGTGAACATCCTTGTCTTGTTCTTGGTTTTAGTGGAAATGCTTTGAGATTTTCTCCAGTTGGGATGGTGTTGGCGGTGGGCTTCCTATAATACGGCCTTTATGATGTCAGATATGTCCCCTGTATACCAATTTTCTCCAGACTTTTATCATGCATGGATGTTGGATATTGCAAAAGGCCTTTTCTGCATCTAATGAGATGGTCATGTGATTTTTGTCCCTTAGTCTAGGTAGTGAATGACATTTATTGGTTTATATGTGTTTAACCATTCCTGTGTCTCTGAAATGAAGCCACTTCATTATTATGGATAATAATATCTATGATGTGTTACTGAATTTGATTTGCCGGTATTTTATTGACAATTTTTCTGTCTATGTTCACTGAAGATATCAGCACATGACTTTTCTTTGTCTGGTTTTTGGTATCAGGATAATACTGGATTTGTAAAAGGAATTTGAAAATATTTTTTTCTTTTTCTATTATGTGGGATAATTTGAGGAGTATTAACATTAGTTCTTCTATGATGTTATAGCAGAATTCTGTATTAAATCCATCCGGCCCTGGGCTTTGTTTTAGTTGGAAGATTTTTAATTATTGCTTCTAACTCAGTGCTGTTATAAGTCTATTTAAATTATTAACTTCATCTTGATTTAACTTTAGTAGGTTGTATAGATCTATAAATACATTCATTTCTTCAAGATTTTCTAGTTTGGTAGTATATTAGTTATTAAAGTATGTCCTTTTGATTCTCTGAATTTCCTCAATATCTATTGCACTCTCTCCCTTTCCCTTTCTAATTTTACTAATTTAAATCGTCTCTCTCTTTCTTTTGGTTAATTTGTGTCTTAGTTAGGGTCACCATTGCTGTGATGAAACACTCTGAGCAAAGCAAGGTGGTGAGGAAAAGGTTTATTGGCTCACACTTCCACATCACAGTCCATCACTGAAGGAAGTCAGGACAGGAACTCAAACAGGTAAGGAATCTGGAGGCAGAAACTGATGTAGCCAGATGACATGGAGGGATGTTGCTAACTGACTTTCTTATTATGGCTTGCCAGCCTGCTTTCTTGTAGAACCCAGGACCACCTGCCCAGGGATGGCCCCACCCACAATGAGCCCTCCCCATCAATCACTGATTAAGAAAATGCCATACAGCTGGATCTTATGGAGACATTCTGTCAATAACATTCCTTCCTTTCAGGTGACCCTAGCTTGTGTCAAGTTGACATAAAACTAGCCCTAATGACATCCCTCCTCCAACAAGGCCACACCTCCAAATCCTTCCCAAACAATTCCAGTGCCTTGGGGGTCATTCTCATTCAAACCGCCACATCTCTTAACCAGGAACTCTACATCGTTGTTTCAGTAGGGCTTCTCTAATTGTTTCTGCCAGATGTTGTAAGTGCCCCACTGGATGATGTCATATATCTGCTGCTTGCTTTGTGCTCTTTTACTTGGAACCCTCACCATGGTGGGAATGCTGTGTCATACCTGAAATTCTCTAATTGGGAACTTGAGCGGGCTGCCTCATGGTGCTTCCCTAGTCGCTTCTGGCAGATGCTGCAACCATCTAATTTGATGATGTTTTGCTATTTATCTGCAACTTGCTGCTTTTTGTTTTATTTTTGTTTGCTACATGCCTAACAAACTCACTCCCTCAAAACTAAAAGTACAGCTATTTTGGATCATTCTCTGGAAAGAACATCAGTGATGAGAAGTAACTGAAATCAAACTACCAGATGGCTAATCATCAATGTCATCAGAGAATATTGTTCAGAGAAAAGGAGTAAGTTATCAAAATAAAAACCAATGCTGAGCATGGTAGCATGTGCCTATAAAACCAGAACTTGGGAGGCTGAAGTAGGAAGACTGTAAGTTTGAGATGAGCCTGGGTGTAGTAGTATTCGCTGCCACGTGTCGGCTCACCAGGAAAGACTTGGAGGCATATTTCATCACTGCAAACCCTGCAAACCCTCAGACATCAGCAGAGGGAACCACCATCCTGGCCAGTGCCATACTCAATGGACAGTGAAACCTTGAGCATCTCAGCTCAGGTGTATTCATTCTTCCAGAACGCCTCAGGTGTTCTACTGATAGCACACACAGATCATTAGCAATTAAACAACCCCCACAGAAATCCAACACCTGCAGACAATGCAGAACACCCTAGACCTGGGATAGCCCCTCACCAGGCAGTGCATAAAACAACTTCAAACATCACTGAAAATAAAGTTCCCCAACACCTGGGTTGCATAGCGACCCCATCTCAAAGCAACCAACCAAAATGAAGTCACTGGTATCAGCCCTTCCGAAAGGAACTACGGTCAAGAGCTTATGAAAAAATGGTTCTTGTATGTGGTTGCCTGGCACTAATCGAATGTATCTAACCTTGTTCCCTATTTGTATTCTGTTTATGATATGCGCTTAAGACACTTGCACATTTCACCTCAAGAATGAGGTATAAAAACAAAGTGTAAGGGAGTGTAATAATCCCGGCAGGAATGAAGATACTCTAAAGAGACGCTCGTGTGAAGTTGTACGCTGCTGTGGTGGCTCAGCAAGGAGACAAGGAGGAATTTTTGTATGTGTGAACTCTGCCAGACCTCAGCAGAGGGAGCCACCATCACAGCAAGCACCACACTGGACAGTAGAAACCTGAGCATCTGAGCTCAGTTGTTTTTATTGAGTCAGAACTCCTCAGTTGTTTTACCGATAGCAAGTGCAGAGCCTGAGCAATCAAACATCCCCCGTATAAATCCAGCGCCTGCAGATAATGCAGAACGCCAAGACCCTGGCAGCCCCTCACCCGACAGTGCATAAAACAATTATTTATGCATAACTAAAAATAAACTTCCCCAGCACTCATGCCATCTCTTCAACTATCATCCTACTGATGCAGTGCACTCCAAAGAACTGGGATTCCAAGAATCTCATGCTCAGAGACGGAGGAGTCTAGGAACCTGCTGCCTGTCAGAAAGGCAGCTTGGTTTCCAGCAAGGAGAGTTCATGTAGTTCTGACAGCTTGTCAGATTGCCTTATAGGAGAGACTGCATGCTCAGACAGTGATGAAGAGCAGGACCACACCTTCGTAGGGACTGCTTACGCGTGCACATCTCTTGCTTTTTATTTCAGGCTAAGTGTAAGACCCTAAAAATGGATTTGGGGTGGGACAATAGATCTCTTTGTTCTTCTTCACAATGTGGGCACATTAAAAAAATCTCTTTGTTATACCTTTGTTATAAACACACACACACAATTACCAGAATTATACAAAGACATACATTCAAACGCACTATAAATAGAGCGAGTTGGGTGTCCTGGTTGGCTTTTCTGTCAACTTGACATAAGCTAGAGGCTAGAGTTGTCTGAAAAGAAGGAACCACAACTAAGAAAATGCTTTCACAAGGCTATCTTGTAGGTAAGCCTGCAGGGCATTTTCTTGGTTAATGATTGATGAGGAAGGGCCCATTCCACTATGCATGATGCCACCCCTGGGCAGTGGTCCTGGAGTGAAAAAGAAAGCAGGCTGAACAAGCCATGAGAAGCAAACAAATTAGCAATACTCCTCCACGGCCTCTGCATCAGCTCCTGCCTCCAGGTTCCTGCCCTGACTTCCCTCAGTGATGGACTATGACCTGGAAGTGGAAGTGTAAGATGAAATAAACTGTTTCCTCCCTGAGTTGCTTTTAGTCCTGGTCTTTATCACAGATACACACACACACACACACACACACACACACACACATCTACAGGAAGGCAGCAGAAGAAAGAAAGAAGTAAAACCTAAAAGAGAGTGAGTAATGAGATAGCGGACCTAAGCTCTAAGACATCATAGCCACTCGAGAAAGATTTCTAGATGATAAAATAACCAGTCCATCAGGAAACAGCAATTCTAAGTGTGCGTGTCAAACAATAACACCTCAAAATCCAAGAAGTAAAAATGGTAGTGCTAAAAGGAAGAAAACACAAGGCCACCATTACAGTTGGGGGCCCCGGTCCTTGAGGAAATGAGGAAGTCGCCGCGTCCCTGCCCCTGAAGCGTGGACAAGCAGAGCACAGACTACGTTTCAGAATCCACACAGAAACTTCATGCGCACAATTGGTCAGAAAATCGTAAGCTTCACAATAGGTCCTTCAGGTAGGAAGAGGCCTTAAAGATCTTTTTCCCAAGTTCTGGCCGAATACATTATTTCTTTCTCCGATGTTTGCTCCTCCAGAAATATCTAGCATGCTATGTCAGGCTAGAGGGCGGTGAGAGGGAAGGAGAAAGCGACGTGCTCCTTTTACAGAGCACCGCGGCTGAGGGCTGTGCGAGAAGGGAAGAGACATCGAGAATACAGCTTTCACCTGTTCCAGTAATTCTCATGATATGCACACGTGCGGGTTACAAAGGGTAAAACGTACTACTCACAGGGACTGGTTTAGCAGTCGCCTAAAAGCTTCTTTTGCTAAAAAGCATTGACTCTTTGCTTGGGCCCTGTCTTAGTTACTTTTCTATTGCTGTGAAGAGACACCATGCCCGAGGCAACTTATAAAAAAAGTCTACTGGAGACTTGCTTACAATTTCAGAGGTTGAGTCCATGACCATCACGGTAGGGAGCATGGCTGCAGGCAGGCATGGTGCTGGAGCAGCAGCTGAGAGCTTACATGTTTCACACACCAGTGACACACCTCCTCCAGGAAGGCCGTACCTCCTAATCATGCCCAAACAGTACCAACTCAGGACAAAGCGTTCAAATATGTGAGTCTCTGGGGGGGCCATTCTCATTCAAACTGGCCCACAAAACAATAGCAAGATAAAAACTTGACATATCTACCTTTGCCTTTTGCATGTAACTTGGGTTAAAGGCTGAGATGAGTTAGTGAACTTACCTTCTCTAGATTCACCTTGAATTCCAGGACCAAAACCTCCGGGACAGACCCATGTACACGTCATACTCGATGAGGACAACTATTCGTAAGGGGAGGCTGCACTCCTAGTGAATAACAGATTAAAGTCTCGACAACTTAACCAGAGTCGGGGCAATGATGACTCAGTGAGCAGCACCTCATCGTGAACAGACTGCTTAATCACACATGCCTCCCATCGTCTATTTCAGCGGTTCTCAACCTGTGGGTCGTGGCTCCTTTGGAGGTCGAATGACCCTTTCACAGGGGTCACCTAAGACTATCTGCATATCAGATATTTACGGTATGAATCATAATGGTAACGAATTACAGTTATGAGGTAGCAACACAAACAATCTTATGGTTGGGGGAGGGGTCAGCACAGCATGAGGAACTGTTTTAAAGGGTCGCAGCATTGGGAAGGTTGAGAGCCACTGCTGTATTTAAACTTAAACCTCATTTCAGAGCAGCACTGCTGCCTGCCTGGCTTCCTGAGGTAAAGAAGGCTGCTACATATTAATAAAGGAATAACCCACCAAGAAGAAATAACAATTGTGAATATATGTGCACTAAATATGGGACTCCCAACTCATTCAATGCTAATGGACATTAACTGTCAGATTTGTCCTGTATAATAATAGCGGATGATTTCAATTACCCACTCTCATCTCTAGATAGGTTGTCCAAACCAAAAGTCAACAAAGAAACCTAGGAATTAAATTACGCCATAGATCAAATGGGTATGACAGATATTGCTAGTCCCATTGCTAGTGAGAAGAAGACCACTACCACAGTTTTTGAATCAAATTTGAAGCAAGCTTTCTTAGACATTGGCCAGAAAGATGGACACTGGCCTGGTTCATTCCCAGGATTCCTAGAAAACGGCCATGAAATACATTAGCGAGAGCCTTATAAAGGCAAAACCCACAAGGCTATGTGCTTCCCACCTTTGTCCAATGGGGGGCAAGCATACATCCTGATGTATTTCCTGCCTGCATACCTCCGACCTATGTGTGATCAAGCACATCCTGTGCAGTTGGGTCAACCAAGCTCGTTTAGTAAAAGAAAAACATGTGGCTTGTTATCTTACATGAACAGTAGCCCCAAGCATTCTAGGAAGGTATCTGTGCTTGGGCTAGTGGGGCTTACACAGATGCATTTTTGTTTCACAGATCTCTTAGGCACAGTACTTAAAACTTAAAACATAACCTTAGCTCTCACAATATCTACAGAACATTGCATCTAACCGAAACAGCATACATTTTTTTTTTCAGTGTAGCGGGCTACCGAGCTATAGTTATACAATCTGGTGAAAGTATTCTTAAGAATACTTTAAGTGCTAAAATTATCTTGGGTAAATTGGTCTCTAGTCACATAGCCAGTCATAAATGCATTGGTCATGTAGAATAGCCATAAAATTCACTGGTCACGTAGACCAGCCATAAATTTCTATATAATGTGTCCCTGACCTCAATGTTGTGAGAACTGCCTGACCACTTAACTGCTATCTCTCCACCTCTGAAAATGTTTGCTTGCTTCCTGCAGATGTCCACAGCTGCCTTTCTGTATACATCACACAATTTGGAGTTTTGCCTTTAAAAACTCAAACAAACTGGAGGCTGGGGCTGCTTCCTAGTACTCTGCCCGACACAGCCCTGAGGCAAAGAATAAAGGCTCCGTATAATTTGATGTATTTGGGCCTCTTGGGTGGTCTTTTCTCAGGTATCTGGATCATCAGCAGCCCATGAAACCGTCTCTAAAGTGGATCCTGTTCTAGGCCATGTGGAGAGCACAAACTGTGGGCTGTGAGGCGCTCAGCGGCTAGGAGGTCCACGTGGTATTTGCCTTTTGAATAGTTGAATAAATAAATAGTGAATAAATTGCTATATTCACACAAGCATTTCTTATAATGCCAAGGCTATTACGAAGGTTAAACAGATGTCTCCCCAAGCAGCTACCAGTTGGCTGATGCAGGGTCCCGCTAAATAAATCTTCTCTGGTGAGGATGTTTGGGGAGCAGGTTCAACCCGCATCCTCTGTGAAGGCCTTCAGCTGTGGTAGGCCAGGAGGATGACACTGGTGGAGGTCCAGAAGTCCCTGAGAGCTGCAGCATCGACAGGCGGGCTTGTGTGAGCCTCGCGTGCTGAGGAGGATCCGTGCAGAGGCTTGAGGCGCCATGTCTCAGGGGCATGGCCAGTGTGATCCCAAAGTTCCAGAATTTGTATCATTCCATTTAGTGGCGGCTTTGTGCTCCTGGGGCTCAAGACTTAGGGCTGGCTCACTAACATAGCAATACCACCTTGGGGTTAGTTATTTAGCATTTAAACCTGTCTTGGCTTGGCTCCTATCTGAGCTGCCTTGTGGCTGGATCATCATCTGGATGTTTATCAGAGCTTGCCCTGGGGCCTGGCTCCTATCTGAGCTTCCTGGTGGCAGGTTCCTATCTTACAGGCACTACATTATTCTAAGTCACACAAAATGGTTTTCAAGTTATACAAAATGGTATCACTTATGTTACTAACAGCCACAAATCAAGTCTTTCCAAATTAAAAAACAAAAATAACAACCAAAAAAAAACCCTGAAATAATAATCTCCTGTATCTTCTGAGATCACAATGAAATGAAAATAGAAGTCAAAAGCAAGAAAAAGCACGTCCGACCGTGAAATCTGGGTGCGCCTGGTATTTGAACAGTAGTCCCCAGTTTAGGGGCACTGTTTGGGGAGGTTATGGAATCTTAGGAGGTGGAACCTTGCTGAAGGAAGTACCTCACTGGACACGGAGGGAGTTGGGGAGTAGAGGGCGGTGGGAGGGTGGGGGTGCGGAGGTGTTGTGAGACTTTGTAGCCTCATCCCACTTCCTGTTTGCTGGTTTCTGCAGGTTGAAAAAATATTATCTCTCAAGCGGGGTGGTGGTAGTGTTCACCTTTAATCCCAGCACTTAGGAAGCAGAGACAGGCGGACCTCTGTGAGTTCATGGCTTGATTTTATCCGATCGTTCCTATGCCCAAATTGTTCACTTTTACACTAAACAGGAGCGTACAGCTAAAAGGCTTTGAACTTTTAAATAGACATTGAAAACGTAAAGTACAGGCATTTAAAAAGACTGTGAAACTTCTAAAGCTATACTGTGTTTTACTGGAGTAACGTGAGGTATACCTGTGTCCAGTTGACAAATGATGGGTTCTCCTGGTTAGCTTCAGCTGTCAATTTTGGCACAGCTCAGAGTCGTCTGAAAGAGTCTCAACTGAAGGATTGCTTCCATCAAATTGGCTTGTGGGCATGTCTTCATTGCTAATTGATGCGGTGGGCCCAGCCCACTGTGGGTGGTGCCAGGAAGGGGGGCTGGATGTATAAGAAAAGTAGGTGAATGTGAGCCAGACAAGCTAGGAAACTTGGAAATGTAAGTCAAAGAAACCCTTCTTCCTGAATGTTGTATCTTGTCAGGATATTTTATCAGGACATCACAAATGAAACTAGGAACTTCTCTTATTGGCTTTTACCAGAAAGATTGCAAATCTAGTATAGACCTTATTTTCTAGGCACTCTCTTGTCTAGGGATGATATATATAACATAACTTCAGCTGTAGCCCCTCCCTCCCTCCGTCCCTCTGTAGCAGGAGGAACACACACATGCACTGCACCGCACAGCTCCATTGTCTGCTGCTGCAGGGGTCACAGCGGCAGCTGAGGCCGGCATGCCAGGGCTGCACAGAAGTGGTACCTGTGGAGACAGTGGCGGGGGGTGGGGCACACTCATTTCTGGGCAGGGATGCTGAGGGTGCACAGGGCTGAGGCACCCCTGTAGGTCCTTGTAGGCTACAAGTGGCTAGGCCCTGCCCCCAGACCTTACTAATAGCCCTAGCAGCAGTTCCTACCCCCTCCAGGCAGGAGAATAGCTTTGTCCTGCTCCCCCACCTTGGTAAGGGCTTTAATGGCCATTTCCAGCCCCTCAATAGACCCCACCTCCTGACCTCTGTTTCCAACTCCTCGACATGCCCCTCCCCCCAAAAAATCCCACCAATCCCAGGCCACCCTGGAAAGCCCCTCACCTCCCATACTGTATAAAGAGCCTTATTCTGCTCAGTGCAGGATGCAACTTTGGCTGCCGCCTTCCTTCCTTCTGAGTGGCTGCAGCAATGCCCAATAAATTTCTTTTGTGAGATTTGCTGCATGAAGCTGTCTTTGTCATAGGGTTGATGGTTCAAAGGATGGAAGCAAAGAAGTGAAGAAGCAAAGAACACCTCAGCTCAACCCAGGGATGTTTCTCCTCAGAGCTGCAACACTGGGGATACTTCTCCCCTTGGAGTAGAGCAGAGTGGAGCTGTCACACTGTAACACTCCAGCTCATCTGGGGACGCCTTCCCCATCTCAGAGGGGTGTGGTTCCTGGGCTCCTAACTGCCAGGGTTTCTTTCCATCTCCGTCCAAGCTGGAAAAAAACCACTAACTGGCCATGCAGTGGTTGACTGGGTGGAGTTTGATAGTGAGTTCTGAGAAAGCTTTTGTTTTCCTGATGAAATGAGACAGACTCAATCCATTTGCCAGAACAGCAAAATCTAAAACATTGATAACACCATACTTTCTACACTGGAAATGAAAAATAAATGTGTTTTCTATCAAAGGGCTAAATAAGATGAACAATTCATTTTTAAAAATCATAGAGAAGCCACTTGGAAGAAATTCAAATTCCTCCAGGGTCAGCACTGCTTGAAATCCTGATCACCTGAGGTGCTCAAGTTCTGCTTATCAGCCGCTTACTATCCAGCCTTGTAAGAATGTAAGGCTGAGCTTGGATCACTCAGAATGAAGCACGGGAATAAAGCCCATCGGGCCCCGCTGGGTATGCTTGCTTGCCTGCTTGATTTGGTGTGACTGTGAACTCTTGTGCAACAGTAAAACTTTTTGCCTTACCTAAATGTTTTGGATTATGTGGTCATTTTCTTGGGACATCAACCCCATTTCTAACACCTGAAACTCTAATTCACTGATGGAGTGGAAGTTACATCAGAAAGAGTTTCGCAAATTCACACAAAACTAAAAATAAGTCTTACAGTTATACTCCTTGGCAACACTCAGAGGACGTGAAACATGTCCACACAAAACTGCACATTTAACTGGTCCCGGTGCCTATAATGCCTCCAGTGTTAGTGCTCAGGTGGCTGAAACAGGAAGATTATGAGCTCCAGATCACTCTTAGCTATGCAGCAAGAGTGTCTCAAAAATCAACTAAGCAAAACAAAACTCCATGCACGTAGATGTTCCTAGCATAATTTTTCATAATTGCCAAAATTTGGAGGCAAACAAGACACTTTTCATTTCACTAGCCACATGGTAAATAAACCACCTGCATCAGACATGAGTTCCAGCTACTTTTCATTTCACTAGCCACATGGTAAAAAACCACCTGCATCAGACATGAGTTCTAGCTTCTGGAAGATTCTGTGAATCAATGACGCTTCAGGAGTCAAACCATAAAGTCAGACACAAGCCACAGCTGGTAGTGTAGAACTGCAATCCTAGCTACTCAGTAAGCTGAAGCAGGATTACAAATTCAAGGCCAGCCAGGATAACGTAGCAAAACCCTCTCTCAAAATACAAAGTCCTGAAGGCTTAGCTTTATTCGTAGAACACTTGTTTAGCATATGCAAGGCCCTAGGTTTAATCCCAAGTTCAGAAACCAGGGTATGAGGGAAAGGAGGAAGAGGAGGAAGGCTAGACAGGGTCATTAAACTTGACAGTTAAAGGAGGTAATTGATCTTAATAGAGTTTTTGACACATGCTCAGTAAATGTTAGCAGGCATGTGAAATTCACTATTATCAGGACTCCTTGGCTGGGTTTGCTCATTCCTTCAACATAACCTGAGCCCGTATGGTATGCCAGGCATTAAAGAGAATAAAAAGATACAAAAAAAGACTACCATTTTTGTAAGCTATCAAACCCAATAGTCATAATGGCAGTAGGTTTGTTCTGTTTTGTTTGTGGGTTTTTGTTGTTGTTTGTTCGTTTGGTCATTTGTTTTTTAAGAACATAAATTTTTGTTGTCTTGTGGATACTTGTTACGTACCAGGTAACTATGAATCCTTCAAGAGTATCGTCTCATTTAATCGTTACCGCAGCCTTATGTTCTCCTTGTTTTAGAGATGAGGGAAATCCAACTCATGTTTTTCTAAGGTTACATCACAAGTCAAATGTCACCATGTCAACAACCCCTAGGAAATATTACTAATCCTTTAACCTAGTAGATTAAGTTTGGGATAAATAGAGACTTTTCTCCTAGATGATTTAAAGGCTCCTGAAGAACAAAACCAGATGTTCTTGTTTCGGCTAAGGGAAGAGAAAAGTTCAAGAAGTCAAAGGCTGGGTAATCATAGCAGGGTCAGATTGCAGCAATAGCGAATTTTAGATTCACTGCTGCCAGCTGGGATAGAAGAAGGCTTTAGAGGATAGAGCCATGTTCCTTGATTTTTATTTGTGGTGAAAACATTTTCACTTATCCTCCAACACTGGCATTTTATTTGCTGGAGATTGAAAGCACACGCTGGGAAACCCCCTCTCCAGTCTGGGGACCCCGCAGCACCAGCCTCTCTTCCTTTCTCACCGCGCTCACTTGCTCTCCCTGTTTTAAGAATTCCTGGTGAAGAGACCATTTTTACTGAACACACTGCCTTGCCAGGAAAGGCTGAAGACAGCTAATACCCTTTGTGTAAAGGACTCTAAAGATGGACGAGGAAACAGTAGAACTTCACATAAAGAACCAGTCGCACAATCAAGTCAAAAGCCCACCTGACTCACGGCCCAGTCATTTTTAAGGACACTATATGGCCTCTTTCAGTTGTATAAAAGTCTAAAACACTGAGAAGTAAAAGTAATGTAAGCAGATTCCTGCAATCCAGCGATAGACTGAAATTTCTGGTGGTGGCAGGAAAAAAAGAAGCAGTTCTTTCCAGCTTTACCAGGCAAACGTTAACAGTGATAACGACTTGATGCCTGTCCTTCTTAGGGTTTCTACTGCTATGATGGCAAAAACACTGGGGAGGAAAGGGTTCATTTGGCTTACGCTTCCGCATCCATAGTCCATCACTGAAGGAAGTTAGGACAGGAACTCCAGCAGGCAGGGAATCTGGAGGCAGAAGCTGATGCAGAGTCATGGAGTGAGTGTCTCTTACTGACTTGCTCCTCACAGCTTGTTCAGGCTGCTAATGTGGGGGTCGGGACCCTCGCCCTGGGCCTAAGATTCAGGTCCCTAGTATAGAAAAAGACCAAAGCAGCCAACTTTAGTCAGGCTTCTAAGAGCAACAAAATTGTGTAGGCCCAAGTCAGGGGCAGTGTGACCCAGAACAGTTCCCAGAGTTAAAGAAAAACAATTTCTGTAAGAGAAACAATTTCTAAGGCAAACAAGATATGGACCGCTGACTAACGGCCTTGGGCTAAGGATCTCCCCCCACCCACATTGACCTAAGACCCTAAAGTTTACATTTTCCAGTGCCCATGACCTTGCTATATGCCAGCACCAATCAGTTTAAAGGTTAATACATCACTATAGACTCATGCCTGATAATCTGTTGCTATGTTCTGTCTTTGAAAAACATATATAAATCATATTCAGAATGTGCTAATTTGTCACTCCCACCTGCCTCGCTTGAGGCATCTGTGGGAGCGGACTCCAACGCGTTGGAAATAAATCCTCTTACTGTTTGCATCGATATCCCGTCTGTGAGTCTCTGTGGGGATGCAGTGTCCTGGTTTAGGTCTTTGGGGTCCAACACTTTCTTATAGAACCCAGGACCACCAGCCCAGGGGTGGCACCACCCACAGTGGGCTGGGCCCTTCCCTGTCAATCACTAAGAAAATGCATCACACAGGAGGATCTCTGTGAGTTCGAGGCCAGCCTGGTCTACAGAGTGAGTTCCAGGACAGCCAGAGTTACAACAGAGAAACCCTGTCACTAAAAAAAAAAAAAAAGAAAAAAAAAAAAAGGAAAGAAAAGAAAAGAAAAAAATGAAAAGGCCTTACAACTGGATCTTATGGAGACATTTTCTCAACTGAAGCTCCCTCCTTTCCAGTGCCTCTAGCTATGTCAAGCTGGCATAAAACTAGCCAGCACAATGGTACAATGTGATGATACAGTGCTTAAATAGCATATACTGCATGCCTGGTGTGGTTCTAGGGACTTCTTAGCACCGTCACAATTCTGTTAGAGGATACTATAATCCCTATTTTTCAAAGATGTAAGGTTAACTTTAAGTGCAGAAGGGTTACGACTTGCCCGTGGTAACCTACAAGCAACTGAAATTTACTGCATATTTGTCATATGCCAGAAACTAAGTCCAGAAAGTATACTCCTTCCCATCACCTTGCTATCAAGGTAATCTTAAGGTATGACTAGCGTTATCATTTCTTTCGGATG
Source organism: Cricetomys ansorgei (assembly GCA_026225945.1). NCBI lineage: Eukaryota > Metazoa > Chordata > Mammalia > Rodentia > Nesomyidae > Cricetomys > Cricetomys ansorgei. The sequence continues at coordinate 29,522,775 of JAMJFZ010003875.1, read as the reverse complement.
AAGCCTCAGTCCGGAGCACATACTCATTGGTTTGCCAAGTGCAGGGAAACGGATACAGAGTGAGAGCCCGTGGACCCAGGATTGCATGGCGATCTGCTGGAGGCGCAGGGAAGGCAGCCCAGAATCCAAGGCGGTGTTCCGTGCCTTCGAGTCGCTGCAGCCCCCTGCTGCCCGCCGCACACGGGAGCCACGGCCACAAGCCTGAGCCACCTTGACCCCGAGAAGAAACGCCAGCCAGCCACTAGCCTCACTAGCCTACAGATCGCCTCTCCTGGGCTCCAAATGCTCTCCCCAACCCACAGCCTAATGTGCCCAGCCTTCTCTCCCCAACAGCAGCAAGCTACAGTGAACCTGAGCCGCCCAGGCAACCCGCATCCAAGGCGGGTTGCCATGGCGAAGGATGAGCGAGGAGGCGGAAGAAGTGGGGCCAGTGACCCCAAGACCCCTTCAAGGGTCATTAAAGCTAGCTGCGAGGCCTTCGAGTTGCCATGGTGATGCAAGCCCCTATAGCTCGGGAAGGAATGCTTGGGTAGCAGTCTGTTCTCTCCAAGAGTCAGAAAAACTCAGCTTAGCCCTCAGGTTGCCATGGTGATGCCAGAGTGGCGCCGGAAGAGGTGGGGTTGGGATCTCAGTACTGGCCGGGTTGAACTTCAAGGCGAGAAGGCTCTTGGCTTTGCCCTAACCTCGCCTAGGACAGAATAAAGTCTAGGTGGGGCAGAGACTCTTTCTAGGCTGCTTGGGCAGACCTGAAGCTCTCAGTCCTAGTCCACATCTTCTCCATCTGCCTGGAAGGCTCCAGTTGCCATAGTAATGTGGCTGCTCAGAAGGACTGAGTCTCCAGGCCAGTGAGATGCTCTTTGCCTTCACTTGTGAGTTGGAGAAGCCTGAGAAACAGGGACCCTGCTAAAGCCCAGGTCCGGCCTTGTGGTGGCTTCCTGGCCCACTCCTGAATTTACTCTGACAGTGGGTACGCAGTAGGGTGACAGGTGGGCCAAACCCGGCCACTGGAAACTACTGCCCTTTAAGGCCGATTAGTTTCATAGGTATGCTACAATGTATTTAACTTTAATATTTCCCGACTCTGTTATTACACGTGGACCTAGAACTGCTATTATATGTAGTACTATTTGTGTGTGTGTGTACATGCAATTTAATTATCCAAAACTAAAATTACTTTGTCAAAAAACAAATGCGGGATTTTTGGGGTTTTTTGAGACAGGGTCTTACTGTGTAGCCCTGGCTGGCCTGGAAATTGCTGTGTAGATCTCGCTGGCTTTGAACTCAAAGAGATCTGCCTGCCTCTGCCTCCACAGTGATGGGATTAAAGGTGTGAGCCACCACACCGGGCCAAAAAAAATTGCAGTTTTAATGTTTGTGAATGTGGCTAAATTGCTCTCCAACAACATTAGCAAATTATATACCCACCCGAACTAGAACCCAGTGTTTTTAATTAGAATAATAACGATAATGATGAACTACTTGAAGACTTTTCTACATTTAATGCTTTGATCGGTTGTCATACAACAACACTCTGTCCGATTCTACTTATTTCACAATAAAGATTTTGTATGTTGAGTTACTTTGGTTTCTGGCATTAAGTTTCTTGCTCCTAAGTTATTGGAAACTAACAAATAAAGGGGCAATCCTGACACTCGGAAGCTGGTCTGCCGCAGCTGCACGTAAACATTACAAGCATTCCAACCCTTGAAGAGCCTGCTTTGTGGACATACAAAGAAACAGAACAAGCCTGTTTGTATTTTTGGCTAAAGCACAAACCAAAGGGGGAGGGGAGAAGCTTGTCACTCACAAAATACTAAATATCTTCCCTACCTGGGAAAATGAGTGACTGCTACTTATTTTTATAAATTTCAGTGTTATCTCTGTTCTAGTTTGCTTTTCCTGTAGATTTTCTTGAGATTAGATTTACTGAGATTCTCAGACACAGACCTAGATCAAGCTTAGCTTCCATAGACCCTTTCCAATTCACCCAACTCAAACGCAAACTCAGTTTCTTTCCAAATGCCATTAAGTTAAGGTGCCTCCAGTTCCTCTTGGTGTTTACTTTCTTCTAACACAACTAACAACTCAACCTGTTCAACTACAGGTGAAGAGGCATTGGTGGTACAGTGGCTAGCAAAGCTGCCTTCAGCTTCAGTGTGCTCCGTGTGGTCTTTGGTTAGGGGATACTGGCATGAGTTCCATCTTCTTACGGGAAATTTTTGTAGGTCTACACAAGCTGTTTTAGTCTGTATTGACTATTTCAGTCGGTTGTGATCTCTCTCAGCTAGTTGTGTGTGTGTGTGTGTGTGTGTGTGTGTGTGTGTGTGTACACGCACATAGGCTGCCATGGTGCTCACATGGAGGTCAGAGGACATCTTGGAGTAATTTCTGCACTTCTACCTATGGTTCTGGAGATTGAACTCAAGGCCATCAGGCTTCACAGCAAATTCCTTTATTCATCCAGACATCCTGTTGGCTTCAGCAGATGCAATCTTAACCACCGTCAGTTTTGTTTGTTTTTGTTTTTTGTTTGTTTGTTTGAGACAGAGTCTCTCTGCATAACCCTGGCTGTCCTCAAACTCACAGAAATCCACCTGTCTCTGCCTCCCAAGTGCTGGGATTAAAGGTGTGCACCACCACGCCTGGCCACTATCAACTTTAAATTTCTATTTCACTGTTGAATTCGATTGTTGATAATTTGTTTAACTTTTGACACAAGAACCTTCACTGGGGCAGTGATGTGCCACATGAATGCAAAGGGAGTGTTCTGCCTTGGTCAGCAGATTTCTGTCTGACTCTGCTGTCACTTACATTGGGCACTTAGTGCCATGAAGTAGCTCACAGTTTAACCAGACAAAGGAACTAACTGGCTTCAATTTGCCAAATGGACAAGAATAAAAAAGGCTTTTCAGATGAACAGTCAAATAGGAGACATTTTCAGTAAATATTTATTAAAGCCTACTTTGTGACAGGAAGGATTCAGAGTGAATGTGTTCCATGTGACCCTTGCTATCCCAGAAACTGGGCCTTGTGCAAGAGATGCTTTCTAAATAATCACAGCAATGTAATAACCATTGAGAACTAAACTAAACTAAACTCTGTTGGTCGAACTCTCTCCCCATGCTCCCACCCAGGCCATACACAAGGTGTTAACCCATTTCCATGGTGCTGCAAATCCAGTTTTCTTTTTTGTTTAAAAGCCCATTAATATCGAAGGCTTGTTTTGGCAGCACGGTCTACCTGTGTTTGAGCTGTTGGGGTATTTGAACATTTATGCATACAAGCATTGTGGGGGTGGGGGTGGGGGGTGGAACCTGTTCTGTCAACCCAGTTGAAAGTTTCCTTGGGGTTAGGTAAATATTCCACTTTTTTCCCAGCCCAGAGTCGTATTTTAATATGGCACCTTCCCATGGATGATTATGTCCATCAAAATCCCAGGATTCTAGGGGCACTAGGGTGACCTTAAGGAGGGCTTCTTTGACTCATTTTTAAAATCTAAGGTGTGAAGGAGGTTTTCCTAGGACAGGAAGTGAGAAAGGCTTGACTGTTTAGAGAGATGCAGGCAGGTCAGGGCGGCTGGAATGAAGTGGGCAGGATAGAGCGATAGAGGTAGATGATGCCTGACCCTATAGGATAGCGTCCAAGAGTGTTTGCATTTTAATGTAAAGCCAACACGCTAGAGAAGACTGTAAACATAAGGACTGGTCTCACTCAATCCCAAGCAGATCTACACTATCCATGTAGTGTGCTGCCAGTCCACTTAGACATAAGACCCGGCAACTCTCTGCTGGATGGATGATTGTAATTGACCAGAAGGCATTCAGGAGAGGGAATGATCCAGGGAGTATCGAAGAAGCTGACATGGGCTGAGGGGAGTATGAGGTAGGGAATAGCTAGTGAAAAGATACGAGAAACAACCCTGTAACAGGGTGAAGTGAGACTCCTGGATTCGCAAGTTGAAATCCCAGCTTCCAGTGCTCCACTCTCTCCCTAAACTCCAACTCACCTTCACATCTCAAGTGGGGGATGAAATAACCTCTCAAAGAAGCCATTCTTGGCCGTCATTCTTCGGCTCTCCGTTATTTCAAGTGCCCACAGAACTCCGTGGTTTACTCCGCAACAGTCATCACACACTGGCAGTCATCACACAGCCTCTAAAGATGTGTTAAGGTTGGGAGACCAAGAGATGGTTCAGAGGTTAAGAGCACTCACTGGCTGGTATTCAGAAGACCATGGTTCAATTCCCAGCACCCTGATAGTGGCAACAAGCATCTGTAACCCCAGTTCCAGAGGTTCCAATGCCCTCAGCTGGCCTCTGGGGACACTGCACACACATGGTGCACAGACACTCACGTAGGCAAAATACCGATACACAAATTTTTTTTAAAAAAAATTATATTTCAAATGATGTATTAAAGTTAAATTAGTTATGTCCTCAAATAGGCTTGTTGTTTGAAGGTGAAATACCTAGAGGCTCGTGTGTTTGAACTCTTGGTCTCCAGCTGGCAGCACTGTTTTGGAAGGTGATGGAACCTTTAGAAGATGTGCCCTTGCTGGAAGAAGTGAGAAGCTTGACTGGAGGAAGTTAGTCACTGGGCAGGGGCCTTGAGGATATGTAGCCTGGCCCCAATTCCTGTCTACCCTGTTCAGGACTGGAGGTGATAGAACCAACTGCCTCATGCTCCTGCTGCCACACAATCCCTGAATGATGGGCTGTACTCTCATGAACCAAAATAAGCCTTTCCCCCTGAAATTGCTTCTTCTTGGGTATTTGATCACAGCAATAATACAGTAACTAATATAGTGGCCTAATCCAATATGACTTGGGTGGAAGATGGAGGGGGACAGGGGGGGTAGTGAGCACAGAGATGCACATGAATGGGGAAATACCAGGTGACATCTTGTGAGAAGGTGGCCATCTACAAGCCAGGACAGAGGCTGTGAGAGGAACTAAGTTGCAACCACCTTGATCTTGGACTTCAGGCCTCTAGGATTTTGGATAAGTGAACTTACGTTGCTTAAGTCACTCAGTTGACAATGTTTTTTGTGATGGCAGCCCTCTCAGGCTGTCACAAACACAACATCCAAATAATAGAACGCTTGGGAAATAGGCTACAGTGCAGCCATCTTGGGAAAACAGTGTTACCCTGAGATACACCTGTACAAGTTCAAAGCTTTGACACCATGGCGAGCTTCCTTCAATATCCTCTCCTTGATTTGCATTACAACTACTACTGCTGAGCTTTGGGCAGCTGCCATGATGTCACCTCCACTGGAGGCAAGGCTGCAGGGGGACCGGCCATGGCTACACCAAGCATTGTTCTGCTGTTCATTTGTTTCTATTATTTTAGTTTTTTTTTTTAAACTTCATAACTTTGAGGTCCATAGCTATGATTTTGGGGTTCTTATAGTAATTGTGTACCATCACTTAAAATAGTGACTGTCTTCACCACATAAAATTTCACATGATGACATTTTAGAGAACAACTTAGCCTTGCTGTCTGACTTACATTTTTACTGTAATAAAATATCATAAATCTGAAGTAAATTATAGGAGAGTTTGTTTTGGCTTATAGTTCCAGAGGATTGTAGTCCAAAGTAGAGCAATAGGAAAGAAACTAAGACAAAGCTTAGCATAGTCGATCAAAATATATATCACTCTGGGTTGTCACTCTGGAGACCGGGAGGGGCAGGGGACAAAATGGGTATAAAATGCTCTGTTTAACTGAACTTGGGCTCAGTTTTTTGGACTGATGTCCTTTGAGTCTGTTGTATGATTACAACAAACTGCTTCCTGGCTTTCATCCTTGGTGTCTCTCCTTGTTTTCCTACGGCCTTCTTGGTACCCTGGCTAGGAAACAAGACAGCATTTTATCTCCCTTGCCGCTGGGGTACTGGCTTCCCTGGGCACCAAGGACAGATACTTGCCTGGAACCAACAGACCACTTAATACAACTCTTCTGGGATCCTGGGACGCCTCCAAAAGTGCAGGTGAACCCAGTCCCAGGAACCAGGCCATGGAACCTCTCCGATCAGACCAGTAGGAACATGGGTTCAATGCTGTGCACTGGTGATGTACGCCTTTAACCACAGCACTTGGGAGGCAGAGGCAGGTGATCTCTGTGAGTTCGAGGCCAGCCTGGTCTACAGAGTGAGTTCCAGGACAGCCAGAGTTACAACAGAGAAACCCTGTCTAGAAAAACAAAACAAACAAACAAACAAACAAAAAGCAACAAAAAGAACCTGGGTTCAATTGGTTTTGGATATCTAGTTCACATATTTCTTTGGGTGGAAAAGATGATAGATTTATTACCTTCTAAGAGTCCATGAGCTATGCAAATAATCTGGAAAAACGCAGCTCTACAGTGGCTTGAGAGATTGTAGTCACATGGCTATGTATGTCTGACTAAATGAATGGCAGTATCTGACTCTGGGAGGATGTTTTCCCTCCCTGAAAATTCAGATGCAAGTTTGGCTTATATGAACCTGCCATAGGACAAGAGGCCCAGGATGAAGCGAATGAAACATCCCCAAATTCCCCATCCTCCCCTCTTCCCTCTTGTGTGTGAGTGCCACCTACTGGGAAGAAATGGGAGAACAACACAGTAAGCCTGCACCCTTAGACAAAGTTCAAGAAAGGACATGCAGGGAAATGTAAGTGAAACTGCCTCCCAGAACCCTTTGAACCTTCTGTAAAATAAATTGCCCACTATATGGGATGAGATGGCTACTGAGGGGTCATTAGAAAAGGAAAGATCCAACAAAATGTATAAAGTTGTCACCTGGGTGCAGACCGTCTGATTGATTCTCCTACACCGACTGATGACAAGGTGTGGCTCCCTCTGTCTCTGTCTGTCTGTCCATGTCTGTGTCTGCCTCTGTCTGTTTCTGTCTCTGTGTCTCTGTGAGTGTGTGTGTCTCTCTCTCTTTCTCTCTCTAGGTTGAAAGCTTTGTTAAAAGGGGGCTTTAAAGTCATGCTGCTCTGGGCAATTACTTCCTTAAAATTCAGGGCTAAACTCAAGAAGCCCTTAATGCACATAAATAAATAAATAAATAAATAAATAAATAAATAAATAAATAAATAAATAAATAAATAAATAAATAAATAAATAAATAAATAAATAAATATGAGGACAAAACCATAAAAGTTTAAGCCAAGATATAAAAGTTCTAAATAAATTATACAAGGTTTATAGAGGATGGGATTTAAGGATGGTATATGTTTAGTAATTAAAGTTTATTAAAATTCCTACGGTTATAATGATCTATTCATGGCAACAGACACTAACTTAAAACTGTGTCTAATCAGGATAACCACTTAGGTTTTTTATAACTCTAAACTTCAGGCATTTGGGGAAACTGAGCTGTAACAAAGGCAAGACTTCTTTAAAACTCTTGGGGCTGTTTTGTTTAGATTCTTTCTAAACATTACAGAGTTTAAAGCATAAGGTAATAAAGCTGTCCTTCTGGGTATTCAGCAAAGCTTGAAAGTCTACACTGAAGGGATAAGAGGGTCAAAGAGGACAACCAATATTTTGGGCATTGGGATCCATGGCGAGCCAGGACTCAGTGGACAACGAGACCCCTCTGGTCAGTTCCTGGCATTTTGATCAGAAAAGTCATGTACTCTCCAGAGATTAGACTCTAACCAATGCATCCTAGGAAGTCCCTAGGGACCTCGGGCTATATGTGATACAATACTTAAGTTATAATTATATTGGTGGTCTACACAATTGCTAAACAAGTATGGGGGGATATGTTTCTTACAATGAGGAAAAAAGGGGGAGATTAAAATAAAAAAAACCCTAAAATATATACTGATGGTCCTGGACCATGTCTTCAGATTGATAGAGATCTCCGCACTCCCAGCTGCTACTGTTGATAGTGTGCCTAAAATTGTCAGTCTCCTTGCAAGTTACAAAAGGGCAAGGTGCCCAGGGTAGCCACAGAGCAGACAGAGAAACAAAAATAGCAACTTTAAAATGGGGCTAGCATGATGGAGACAGCAATTACGACAAGCTGCATTAATTCCCAGACTGTTCAGTAAATGGGACCCCAATTACTCACAATAGGAAATGGCTTGGCTTCAGATTGAAACCTGGGGCTATTTAAACTTCAAAGATGATAACCATCCCTGAGGCTATGGCTCCTGCATTTGATAAACAGTTTCATCAGGGCACTCATGTCAGCCTGGACAGCTCTGGAAAATATATTTGGCTGACAGTCTTACAATTCTTGGTTTTCTAGCATATCCCTATATATTAGTCACACACACACACACACACACACACACACACACACACACACAATCCCTAGAGAGGTGCTGGTCTTCAGTCTACACTGGAATCCTGAAGAAGTAGGTTCTAATACCAGCAAAAGGATGCCTGAGCAATAGGTGGATGCACTTGCCAACAAGAGTGAGGATGAGCAGGCAAAAAGTAAAAGCTTCCTTCTTCCATGTCTTTTTATGTGGGCTGCCACCAGATGTGGCCCAGATATAGGTTGGGTCTTCCCACCTCAAATGATCCAATTAAGAAAATCTCTCAGGATTGCTGGGACTAGAGGAGTCGAAGACACCAGAAGACCAAGTCCCATGGAGTCAACTGACCAGCAATCTCAGGGGTTACAGAGCCTGAAGTGGCAGACATGGAACCTTCTGGATCTCCCAAATGTCTTGAGGTTGCCTGGCTTGGTGTTCTTGCCAAACTCATACAGACTGGAGTGGGGGTGGGTGTCTCTAAACCTTTTGCCTGCCCTTGGAGCCCTTCTCTCCCTGCTGGGTTGTCTAGTCCAACCTTGAAGTAGGGAATTATGCCTGACCTTGTTCCATCTTGTTGTGCCATGTTTGAGCAGTAACCCTGGGAGGGCCGCTCTTTTCTGGGGAGAGATGGGGTGGTGTAGAAGGATGGCGGGGTAGACATGGGGGAGAGGGGAGACGGGGAGAGCTAAGAGGAGTAGAGGGAGGGGAGGAGGAGTGTTTGGATGTATTATATGAGAGAAGAAATTTTTTAAAAATTAAAAAGAAAGAAAGAGAGAGAGAAAGATGTGTATGGTGGCACACGCCTTTAATCCCAGCACTCATGAGGCAGAGGCAGGCAGATCTCTGTGAGTTCGAGGCCAGCCTGGTCTACAGAGTAAGTTCCAGGACAGCCAGGACTACACAAAGATACCCTGTCTCAAAAAATCCAAAAGAAAGAAAAAAAAGAGAAAAAAGAAAATCTCTCACAATGGTGCCCAGCTGCTTGGGTTTTAGTTGATTCTAGATGTAATCAAGTTGAAAACCAAGATCAGCCATCACAGATACATCCCTTTTCAAGTCAACACACAATCACTTCTTTATGTCATGCTTAATTTACAAATGAAAACAAAAACCATACCATAATTTGGAATGCATGGCTCAGGAACTAGTCTAACTGGGGTGACAGGGAATGAAAAAGGAAAACACACACAAAAGCTGGGACTGGGTGGGTTGTGTGTTCTGATGCAGATGTGCCAGCAGCAGCCCTGAAACTCAGTACACTGATTATACACAACACAAACTAGGAGGAGGTGGGTTAGTTAATCTTGGTAGGAGGTCTCACAGGGGAGCAGATTGCAGTCATAGGGAGGATGAAGCTGCAGTTGATAATTTCTGTACACATTGGTTTTAGCTAAAGGCCAACCATTTGTCAACATCATACTTGGACCAGGGGGAGGCTTTGCCATTCCTCTGAGCTTGATCCAGGACCATTCCATGGGTCTAAGGAATTGGGGTCCTTGACATGGCCATGCTCACGTCAGTAGTACACATTCACTCAGGACTTTATCCCCCAACACACACACGTACACACACACACACAAACACACACACACACACACACACACACCATTGTAAATGGTGGTAATGTCCTTTGAGAATGTTTAGTATTTTAGCGTCCTATAACTTAAACACAGTTATAGCCATTGACATTATCTCAATTGATGGTATATGACATGAGAAAGAAATGAGTAAATAAAACATAAATATCTGCTTAATATATGTGTATATGCACAAACAAATGCTTAACAAAATAGAACAGAAATATTCATGTCAGTTACAAACCTCATTTCTACAACTGGTCTTATGACCTTAGCTGGTATTTATAATGACCTTCCTTTACTACACATCTGTATTTCCTTTATCCTCAGCAAGCACCTCAGCAGGTCTTAGTTATTTTCCTGGAGGAGTGACACATACCTTCATTCTCTGGGTTCTTTGTGATCCTCCCTGGATTGGGTTGTTGTAGTTTCCCATTGACTTTAATCACCCGACATGGTAGCACCAAGAGACGCCCTAAAGGATCTCCTGCACTCCAGACATAATTTTCCTTACCTCCATTGTGGAGAAGCAATTCAATTTCTTCTTGGTAGTCAGGATCAATCACTTCTCCTAACAGTGTTATTTTTTTTCTTATCTTGTTGGCATCAGAAGCCGTAAGTGGCCAGAAGGAAGTCCAAGTTTCCAGTTCAATGGCATGTTTGTTGTGTCTCCTGGCAGGAGAGCTCCCTACTCTGGAACCTAAACTTCTAGACCAGCAGAACTTAAGTTCATGGGAACAGGAAGCAGAACTTTTCCTAGTAGGTCACTAGGGATGACTGTGAGTGGAGCCATTCCCATTTCCACCCCTTGGTTCCTGCTCCCACTAATCCTGGCTATGAGAGGAATTATACCATACACTGGACATTGATTCAAAGCATACCCTGCCTTCTGGAGAACCCCAATCCAGCCCTCTACTGCTGCCTAATTAGAACTGTAGCTGTGTCTTCAAAAGGCTATGCCACTATTCTATCAAGTCAGCTACTTCGTGATGGGGAACATGGTAAGATCAGTGGAATCCATGAGCATGGGTCTACCATTGCACTTCTCTGGCTGTGAAGTGAGTTCCTTGATCAGAAGCAATAGTGTGTGGAATGTCATGATGGTGAATAGGGCATTCTCTAAGTTCACAGAGGTAGTTTGGGAAGAAACATTATGTTCAGGAAAAGCAAATCCATAAAAGAATAAATATCTACTTTAGTAAGGACAAAGCGTTTCCATTTCAATGAAGGAAGTTATTCAACATAGTCAAACTGCCATGAGGTCACTGGCCAGTCATGGTGCCATATTGGGGGCTCATATTGGTCTCTGTTGCTGATAGATTTGGCACTCAGTAGCAGCTGTAGCCAGGTCAGCCTTAGTGACAGGGAGTTCATGTTGTTGAGCCCAGGCATAACCTCCATCTCTGTCACCATGGCCACTTTGTTCATGGGCAATAACAAAAAGAGCTGAGAAAAAATGTTGACTTTCCAGAGGATGGGTCGTCCTATCTACTTGATTATTGAACTCCTCTGTTGAAGTCACCTTTCAATGAGTATTTACATGGTACATAAGTATCTTCACAGTTGGAGAGATCTATCCAAAAACTTCTCCAAATGTCTTTCTCATCAATTTTCCAATCATGCTCTTTCCAAGTCCATGACTATTCACATAATCTACTGGATACGGCCCATTAATCATTAACAATCATGTATCTAGTCATTTCACCTTTGTGGTGACTTGAATAAGAATGTCTCCCATAGGCTCGTATATTTGAATGCTTAGTCACCAGGATATGACACCATTTGAAAAGATTAGAAGGATTAGAAGGTACAGCCTCATTGGAGGAAGTGTGTCAGTAGAGGTGGGCTTTGAAGTTTCAAAAAGACCATGCCTAGGCTATCTCTTTCTTTGTCTATGGATCTGGATGTAGTTCTCAGCTACTGCTCCAGCATCTGCCTGGATACTGCCATGTTCCCCACCATGTTGATAATGGACTAAACTTTTGAAGCTGTAAACAAGCCCCCAATTAAATTCTTATTTCAATAGAGTTGTCTTAGTCATGGTGCCTCTTCATAGCAGTAGAACAGTAACTAAGACACTAAGACATCCTTTCAAGCAAAATGTGTGACCATGTGTTCAGCTGGAAGTTCTGCCCACTGAGGTTTCCCTTCACCGGAGTCTTCCAGGGTTGTCTGAGAAAGGGATTGTAATGCTGCAGCTCTCTACTTCTGGGTGGTGTCTGCATCGTGTGTAGAACTAGGCTGGGCCTAGTCTTTTCTTCCTCAGTCAGTTGATCACAGGGCACATCCCATGAGGCTATAGGTCCATGCTTAGCAGCAGAAGGCATTTTAATGAGAGCAGAAACCAAAGGTGTTTGGGCAACTTCTTTACGTAACTTTCTTGTGCCTTCAGGTCCTGCTCAGGTCTGATCGCATATATACCACTTTCATTTGTTAATGGATTGCTGCTGTTCACATACTACTGTATGGCTTGGTGGGTCAGCTAATACTCAGGTCATGATGGTAGCTCAGGTTACATTGTAACTTGGCCCATTGTCACACATTCATGAATGTCATTCATTCATTCCCCATCCAGACTTCTTTGTGATTTATCACTAGGGTCCTGCTAAAGGCTCCAAACAGCATCCCTGCCTATTACCGAGACCTCGGGTGTTATTGGGTTTGTTGGATCATATGGCCCAAGTGGTAGAGCAGCCTGCACAGCAGCCTGGACCTGTTGAAGAGCCTTCTCCTGTTCCAGACCCCACTCAAAGATAGCTTTTCTGAGAGTCACTTGATATATGGGCCAGAGTAACACACCCAAAAGAGCAATATGCTACCTACAAAACCCAAATGAGCCTACAAATCATTGTGTTTCTTTCTTAATAAGAAAAAGGGGCCGTGTGCAATACCTTATCCTTTACCTTGGAAGGAGTATCTCTTGTACAACCCATACTACTGGACTTGTAGAAATTCCACCTGAGGTAGTCAGTCCTTAAATTGTGGTTGGATTTATTTCCCATTCTCTGATGTACATACCAATTACCAAAAAGTCTAAAGTGGTTGTTACCTCCTGCTCACGAAACCCCATCAGCATAATGTCATCAATAGAGTGAACCAGTGTGATATTTTGTGGAAGGGGCAATAATCAAGATCCCCTGGGAACTAAGTTATGACACAGGGCTGGAGAGTTAATATACCCTTGGGGTAAAACTGTGAAGATATACTACTGGCCTCACCAGCTGAAAGCAAATTGCTTCTGGGAGTCCTTATGGACAGCAAAGGGCATTTTCTAGAATAGTAGCTGCATATTGTGTACCAGAAGATGTGTTAATCCAATCAAGTAAGGATGCCACATCTGGTACAGCAGCTGCCGTCAGAGTCACTACTTGATTAAGTTTGCAGTGGTCAACTGTCATTCTTCATGATCCATCTGTCTTCTGCACAGGCCAGTTAGGAGAGTTAAAGGGAGAGGTGGTGAGACCATCCCCATCTTTCAAGTGCCTAGTGGTGGCCCATTTCTGCATTTCCCCCAAGGATGAGATATTGGTTTTGGTTTACTATTTTCCCTGGTAGAGGCTGCTAGAACAGGACTGGAGATGGAGACCTGATAGACGGTAGTGGGGAGGTTCTGGGTCAGGGGTGGTGTCAGTAAGGTCAGGATGAATGAGGGCAACTTCCCTGGTGAGCTTATCAGTCTGATTGTTGGAGAGGGAAATGTATTGTTTATCATTTTGGTGGCCACAACAATGAACAATATAGGCTCTCACAGGAAGCACAGTGGCATTTAAGAGATTTTGGATTTGGGCTGCATTAATAATGAGAATTCCCAAAGTCCAGATCGTTCATAGATGGAAACTTGCTCAAGACACTCTCTTTCAAAGCGGACTATGCCATCATCCAGGGCCACCCTCACTCTCCACACTCCCCTCCCCCTTCTCACCACTTCAAAGCAGGCAGAATTCACAGCTCTAAGTCAAGCCCCTTCTAATTCCTGGCGAAGATGCCAAAATGATAAGGATATCTACCAAATGTACGGGCTCAAGAAAGCAGAATATAGGTCTGCAGACAAAAATCTTCCCACCCATAACTTCCCTTTTCTGCCCCATAAAATCTCAAGCCCCCAGTGTCCTGGCGCAGCCTCTGTTCCCACAGGGAGATTGCTGCCCTGCAGTGTTCTGATTAAAGGGCAGCTCTCCTTCTGTAGAAGTCGGTCTCCTCTTTCTTTTATTTCCACTCACCTAAATCAATCCTGATCTAAAAAGAGACAACTCCGATGGCTTCCATTTATCCTTTCCAATCATAATAGCCCTCACTCCATGGTCAAGGAACATTCAGTCTCATGGAGTGAAACTACAGAGCTGGAGACAGCCATAGTTGAGCTATCTGGACCACAGCCTGCAGGTCATTCTTATAAATCCCATATACATATTATATCAGTTACTTTTTCTTTAGAGAACCCTGACTAATAAAGATTGTGGCTCCAGGAATGGTTCTAGAGAAACAGAGTTGTATGGTTGAGTTTTTTTTTTAATGTACCTGAAACAGGATTTCCAGTTTGATGACATCTGCAGTCCGAGAAGACGCTCCTGGTAGCGAGGAGAGCACTAAAACTCCACGGTGTAAGCTATTTAGAGAAGTCACTGAGATGAATGCATTTGATTATACTGATTCACCTGATGTGAGGATCAAGAAATTTAGTGACTCTCTATATAAAACTTTTGGCAATTTGTAGGTAAACGATGATGCTGGCTGGTTCCTTCTAGCATCTCTGGATAAACTGATAAAGAAAAAGAATGAGCTCGGTAATAAAATAGCCAACTTCTAATCTCAAGACACGGTAGCAAAGGAGAAGAATGAACTCAGCAATAAGGCTAGCTCCAGATTCACATAAACAGTCTAAAAGTTTCTAAGTGTACCCTGGAAGAGAATCTTCTCTCTAGCAGCTAAAGAGCTCAAGTTGCAGAGAATCAAACCCAAACTCTCATTATAAGATTGGCTGACCTACAGCAAAAATTCAAGTCTCTGCCTAGGAGATGGGGGGAGGGGTGACACTGCTAAAGTAAGGTACTGATTGGTAACGAGTGAGATCCTTTAACTTAGAGTGGATATGTGTGAGAGGGTCTTAATGAGGCTGAGGACTTTGAACCCTCAGAGTCTAAAACAGTGGTTCTTAACCTGTGCTTCATGACCTCTTTGGGGGTCAAATGACCCTTTCATAAGGGTCACCTAAGACCATCTGCATATCAGATATTTACATTATGATTCACAACAGTTGCAAAATTACAGTTATGAAGTAGTAACAAGAATAATTTTGGGGGTGGGTGGGGGTAGGGGGTAGGTCTTGGGGAGAGCAGAGAAGGGAGGGACTGGAAGGAGGGGAGGGAGGGAGGAGGGGATTGTGATATATTGTACACGAGAAGATAGATGATAGATAGATAGACAGAGTAAATAATAATTTCATGGTTGAAGATCACCACAACATAAAGAAGTAAGTATTAAAGGATCGCAGTATGAGGAAGGTTGAGAACCACTGTTCTAAAGGGTTTATCTCATCTACAATATAAAAATAAAAAGGCAGTCTCCCTACCCTTAGCAGAGACTGCATCCCCACACCCTGCAATTTTGTCCTCTTCATCTTTTCCTAGTGGAATTAACTCTTCATTATTTGACTAACTCTGTGTGACTTTACCTAAAGGAAATGCCAAGCAAGACAACATTGATGTCCCTCAGGTCCCCGAAACAGTTACCTTGAACCCTACAACCAGATTCAAGGTTAAGCAGGTTCCTAGATGGGAAAGAGAATGTATAATTCACGAGGAGGTGTTCCACAGCATTAAACAGCTTAATGTGTTTGCTAATTCATTGAATCAGAAGTTTAGGGAATATGTGTGGGAATATATTTTAAGGGTGTGGGACAATGGTGGAAAAACATAAAACTGGGTCAGGCTGAGTTTATCACAATATACCCACTGAGTGGAGATATGGAAGCTCACAAAGTTAAGAAAAATTCAAAAGTTTGTTTGATTCGTTGGCGAGTCATTTGTTATAAGATGGGCTACTGAGAAGGAACCGGAGATGCCTGCCATCCCTTGGCTTAGTGTTGATGAAGGGATATTTTGAGGCTTGGGAAAATTGCAATGCAAGAGTGACTGTGCTGTGTAAACTGTGTTAAACCCGACCCTCCACAATGAGAAGGGGCAGACATGCCGTTTATTAACCCTGTAAGACGTGAAATGGGGAGAGGGGCACCAGCACACTTGAAGAGCTTTGCCGTCACCTGTCCCGGCTTTGGAGTGTCTCCCCCTCCTTCAGCGATGCATGGTGATGTTCTGAAGGCCAATGAGGGAACAAGAGAGTCGCAGTCTACTACTCCATGCTTACTATCCTTTACACCAGGAGACCAAGGGGATCGTGCTGGTTACTTTTGAGCTAAGGTCATCTGGGAAGATGGAACCTCAATTGAGAAAATGCCTCCATCCCATTGCCAGTGGGTCATTTTCTCGATTACAAAGGGTCTAGCCCACCGTTGTGCTCGTTCTGGGCAGTGGTCCTGGGTTATATTTTTAAAAAACAAGGATTAGGGTTAGGGTTAGGGTTAGGATTAGGGGAAGAAGGGGAAGGGGAAGGAGGGGGAGGAGAACTAACCACGGGGAACAAGTCAATAAGCAGCATTCCTCCATGCTCTTCTTCAGTCCTGCCTCCAGATTCCTTTCCTGACTTGCCTCAACAATTGTCTGTTGTCAGAACCTGTAATTCAATTAAATATTTTCCTCCTGTGATGGAGCCAAGGGTCTTCTATCTTGACCTGAGGCAGTCACCTAAGGTTTGACTCCGAGCTGACTTCTGCTCACATCCCCTCCTATTGGAAAGGCCCTTAGAAAATTATCCAACCCTGTCCCAGAATCTTAGGTCAAGAAGCCCCAGCTAATTGCTGAATTTTGCTTCTGTTTATCTGCTTGTTTGCTTTACTTCCCCCTGCAACTTCGGACCAGGATGAGGTTTTTTTGTTTGTTTGTTTGTTTTTACTTTAAAAGCTCCCTGCAGAAAAGCAGTTGGGACTGCTCTGTGAGAACTGTTTCTCTCCAAGCAGTCACCAGTCAGTTTAATAAAGACTCCCAAATTTGGACTCTGGTTTTGCTGAGTGGTCGTTGGAGTCTTGGCCCCATGACACTCCTTCAAGTTGCTTTTTGTCACAATATTTATCATAGCAATGGAAAGCAAATTAAGACAGGAACCTTCAGGTTTATGGTGAAACCTATTGTCTTTATCATTTTAACACACACACACACAGAGGTAGAGACTTGTTGAGCAGAGTACTGAGTGATTTATCAGTATGGTATTTGTGCAATCAGAATCCAGTTTTTGCACAAAGCAGTCAATGTGTCTGATCTGGTGAATAAGACTGTTCTAAAAGATCCCATCAATGCCCATTGATGGCTTTCTTGTTTGAGAAAGAAAGATGAGGACTCTAATAATCTTCCAGACGGCTTTCCCAGACTTTCTGGAATCTCTGGACATCTCCCAACCATGAATGATGCAGTTGAGGTTTCTGTTCTGAAGAAAGTGATGTCCTTAAAGAAACTGTGCCTGGCATATGGGCAGTGGTGGCACACACCTTTAACTCCAGCACTTGGGAGGCAGGGGCAGGCAGATCTCTGAGCTTGAAGCCAGCCTGGTTAGGGTTAGGGTTAGGAGAAGGGGGGAAGAGGAAAGAGAAGGAGAAGAAGGAGGAGGAGAAGGAGAAGGAAAGAAAGAAAGAAAGGAAGGAAGGAAGGAAGGAAGGAAGGAAGGAAGGAAGGAAGGAAGGAAGGAAGGCCAGATTGGCTTTTCAACAGTGTGCCGCCAGCAGTCTTTGGCAGGGAAGTATTTAAAGGCACTCAGCATGATTCTGTGTAATTGAGACACATTGAACGTGGTTTGCCTATAAAAACTTTAATTTAATAAAACAATTTAATAACAATCTCTCCACAATAGATCAAAATATTGTTTTTCAGACTTTTCACTAATTCTGCTTAGGGCAGATTTTCTGGAAATGAGCTCCATTGAAATGAAGATGGAACATTGCCAAGGTGACTGTGTACAGTTTAGAAAATTATTTCATTTATCAAAATGAAATTCATGACACTTTTAAAATAGGAAAATGATAAAATCGCATTGAATCAGAAAGAGTTGACTGAGGAATTTTCACAGAAGCCCACTTGCCATGGGTGATGAAGGAAACACAATAATCCTGGGTGGCATTTATTATGACACTTATTGCCATAATAAGTGTCTGTTACACTTACTGTGTGCCAGACACAGCTGTCCAAAGCACTCATCTATCAGCGTCTGAAGCAGGGGGACGTGTGGGATTACTTGCTAGTTACTGGAGATCTTCACACAGGATTCCTTCGGAGCTACCAAAAGCCAAGTGGCCCTGTTCCCACGTAGTGCATTCCAGTGGCGTGACACAGAATAAGGATGGGGTGGAGAGAGGGCTTTGGATCCAGTTGAGAGTGGAGCCAGCCACTTTGAGAGAGAGGACAAGAACATTTCAGGCAGAGGGAATATACATGGTCTGATCCCAGGTTATTAGGGCCTGGCACACAAAGAACCAGGGAAGAGATGTGCCAGCAACATTAGGGGGTTGTCAGGAGTCACAGGAAAAACATTAATGTTCTCTGAAGTGCAACAGAAGATGATGAATTGTTTCACCTTTGAAGAGATCTTTTGGCTGACCTGTGGCAAATACCTCCAAGAAGGTAAGAATGGATCAGGTCCGGAAAGCCACTCCTACAGCGGCATTATCCTGTGAGAGAAGGTGGATCTGAGAGGTGCAGGCGAAGGGAATGAAGGGAAGTGGATTAACATGGGCTAAACCAACAATGTTTGTCGAAGAGAAGATGGATGGGCAAACACAATAGCTAGGATTGTAGCTAGTGTGTCTGGATGGAGTAGATGGGCAACCTTTGTAGACGCACAGCTTCGGAGAAGATTACAGGGTTAGGGGTGGAGCTTAGGAGCTCTCTTTGGAGCACATGGAGTGTGAAGTGTCTATTCCAAGCAGATGATAAAGCAGGAATCAGTAGGATGGGTACACAGGTCTCCAGGACACTTCAGAGAAGAAGCACAAACAAAACACAGGAACCTGGGACTTAGCATACAGACAAACACAAAACCACAAGGCAAATGTGGTCCTCTAGGTAGAAACACATTTGGTGCTGACCAAGGAAGGCCAATGCTTCTGTACCAGGTTGAGGAGGTTCTGCAACTGAGATCAAGAGAGAGTGGCTAGAGAGGCTGGAGGAACTTTCTAGAGACTGGTTGTATTCAAGTACAGTGTGCTGGCAAACACCAAATAAACGTTCCATTCCCTTTAGGGCACAGAATACATTTCTTTTCTCTCTCTCTTTCTTCTTTGGTTAGCTAAAAGAGGAGTCTAATGCACAAAACCCACATTTTACTGCCACCTCTCCTGCCTTTACCACCCACGTCGTCTACAGAAACCAGATATGAAACGCTGCCGACTGGTAAAATAGAAGAAAGGAGACCTCGCATCCCCTCCAAGTGCCAAGGCCTCAGAGAGGCTTTTGATCTCATTTTACACTCATATATTTTTTAATATTTTATTCTTATTTCTGTGTATGTTTTTGTCTGCATGTCGCATGCATTTACCTCTTCATTTTTTAAAAAAAATGCACATTTGTAAGGGTGTACATGTGTACACATGCCTCTGTCTGGGATCACAAGCACATACACCATGCCCTGCATACTTACATTGGTTCTGGGGATCGAACTCAGTCTCGTGCTTTGCTGACTGAGCTGCATCTCACTCTGATCTTGTTGTATTTACTCCCATGTTTCGTCTGCACTGTCAGTACTCAGTGGTTCTACCTTCTAAACACCAATTCTATCCACTTCTCACTGCTACCACTGCGTCCCAAAACACACTGCTTTAAAACTATCCCAGGAGACAGCCTAAGTGACTATCAGTGGGGAACTCGCTAAATGAACGGCAACACACCCAGGGGTTGGAGCACTATATCGGCAGCAAGAAAACAAATGGTGAGAATATTCTAGTTCTGATACAATTGATCCCGGCGGCCCGAGGCAGAACACGGCAAGTGTGGCTGCTGAGCCACCCTGTGTGAAGGACAGGAAGGAAGGAACAGATGCAGGTTCCACTGTAGGGAATCACAATAAACCATCTAAAAGGCATTCAGTTTCTGATTTTGTTTGCCTTTTGTTTGTTTTGTTTTGTTTTTCGAGACAGGGTTTCTCTGTATAGCCCTGGCCATTCTGGGTCACTCTGTAGACCAGGCTGGCCTCTGAGATCGGTCTGCCTCTGTCTCCTGAGTGCCTGGCAGTTTCGGAATTTTCAATACCATGACTGCTAAGCACTCATGTTATCTGTTCAACTAAGTTTTTCACATGACTAAGGTAATTAACTCTTACGTTGCTTCCCTCCTAGCCCAACAGAGAATCTAGTCTTCTCTCTGGCAGAGCCCCACAATCTTGCTAACCACCTCTGCTTCCATCTCCAGCGCCTCCTCCCTTCATTCTAGCTATATCCTGACCGCCTCTTTTTTAAAAAGATTTAATTTGTATTTTGATTATGTATGGGTGTCAGTCTATGGGTGGGTTTATGCCATGTGTGTGCAGGTGCCCACAGAGTCTAGAAGATCACCGTCAGATTCCCCGGAGCTGGCGTTACAAGCAGTTGGGAGCCACCTCCTGTGGGTGCTAGGAGGAGCAGAAAGCGATCTTGACTGCTAAACCCTCTCTCCAGCCCTCTTGGTCCTCCACATGGTGAGCTTAGAGCGGTTTGTCCTGCTGGTACCCAGCACTGCTGGCCCTGGGTAACACGTAAAGGTTCACTTTCTAGAGGCTCTGCGTTGAGGTCACTTCCTCAAGGAGCTCTTCCCAGAACTCAGCTTAAATGTGCTGCCCAGAAACTTATGTTCTCCTTACTTCCTTCCGATTGTGCTATCTGAAATTGTCTTCCGCCTGCGAATTGTGTGTCTGTCCTGACCCCATGCCTGGATCAATGCCCAGCTCACATTACACAACAAACACTTGTTAATGAACACGTGGATATTTGCTACTTTTACTGCCACCTCACTGGTGGCCCTTAGAGCCGTATCTATAATAGTTCTCATTTTGTTACTTTATAGACGGCAGTTTAGATTCTGACTTTATTTATTTTTTTAGCTCTGTGACCTTGGGTAAGTCGGAGAGCACTGTAAGTTTGATGAAAATCAAGTGAAACCTGAGGTATAAAGTGCCAGCTCTGACAGACTTCCCAGTGTTCAAGCGAAACAATAGCGCACTTGCATAATTCAGATTGAGGAAGACGGCCAGTCAGGACAGACGGCCTGCCTGACACCATAGCTCCTGGGAAGCAGAGATCTTCATTTTCGGGGTTCCCACTCCATTCGAACGCACAAAAACAGCCAGCTTTTTCTCCTTTTTTGTCCTCTAAAAAAGAGGTCCCCCACCCCCGACCCTGCTGGGATTAGGGGTGTATGCTTTATGACCAACCACCAGAACAGTTTCCCTCCTTACTGGGAACTGGTAGTTTGCTTCTGATTTTATTTCTTGTAAGCGAGTGTTACGTTTTGGCTGAGAAAACAGTACAAAGCTCCAAACATCATCATCACATTAAACACTGTGCCGCGCTGACTCAGGGAGGAGGTTCGTCTCTGTTTCTTAAGAGGAATAAAATGGCTGATTAGTTTTCGCCTCTGCCCGTGTATTTGTTAGGACGGATAGGAGCACTAACATTTACAGCTGGAGACTTGAATCTGCATTCTAAGCGCCTAAGTACAGAGCCATTTTCCAGTCACCGTGCTCATGTTTGATTTTCCTCAATTTAGACCATAGCCTGCAGGAACAACGGCTGGATTTGTAATGCCCTGGAGAAGATGTGACAGCAGATACCGCCATGTTGCGTGCATAACTATCAGCACTACCTACCATCTCAGAGCACCTACATCTTTGGCAGAACACAATTTTTTCAAATGGCTAAAACAAGTTTTGTACCTTCTCACACCTGTCATTATGCCACATTTGATCTCACCTAGCTCTGTACAGGTGTCAGGAAGTCACGGCCATATTCCTCATTTCACAGACGGGGAAAATAGGATCCGAGGGGCCCCAGACTGCCAACAGCCGTAGCAAGAATGACCCTTGTCTGTGTCTAAAGATGGGCGCTATTCACGTTATCCTTGATTAGGGTCCAGTGTTACTATAAACAGTCATCAGTGTGTACTTCTCCTAGGGCTATTGAGCCAGTTAGGAATGGGAGTGTCCTACTGGAGACGCTGAGAGACCAGAGGGACTGGAACACTGATCTAAGCAGGTGAAATAATGGCACAGACGTCTCCCGAAGCATAAACCCAACAGGCCCCGAACCGGCAACTCCCTGCTGCTCAGCCCCTGACACTTGAAGAGATTCTACTTTAACAAATCATGCATTCCATTCTCCTCTTCCATCTCCCTTCTGTGAAGCAGCGATCACCTCTGTCGCTCATTCTTCAGGAAACCAGCCAGATTGCGCCAAGGTTGCAACCGAGAACCAGAGAGCTCTGTTTCTTACAAGATCTGGAAACAAAGCTGTGTGTAGCGCCTTTTGACCTACAGCCTGTTTTCTATATGTAGAGAGGAAGTGTTCCGCATCCAAAGCCCTGTGAGCTTGGGGAGGGTGGGGCTAGAAGGGGGTATGGCATTGCTGCCATTGATTTTCTAAGGATGGAAGGCTAGTCCTGTCTGTGGTCTTGTACATATGGTCCCATTACTCTCCACAGGCCTGCTAAATAGCTATAGCTTCCTGCCTCCCACCTTTCTGGTGAGGTATAGGAGATGGAAAAAAAAAATCTATTTTCAATTAAAATAAATAAAAGAACCCAGAAATCTGGTGATCATAAATAAATAAATAAATAAGGAAGGAAGGAAGGAAAATAAAGAGACTCAGAGACTACACGGTTTATCCAGACCCACAGGCAGGTTTCTCTGACAGTTTCATCCACACTTCTGTGAATCCTCACCCTCTGTTTCCCAGGGACAACCTCTGTGTCCTTCGCCAGCATGGATCATCGTCCAGCTTCATGGCTGCCCACCCATGTCAACGCTCTGGTTCTCAGTTTCAAATGACAAAAGGGGAATGACAGTTGTGCTGGGCTCAAGTCAGATACGGTTCATTCACCATCGCTGCTTAAGCTCCCACCTTGAGGTCAGCTTCACTGATGGGTATTGAGGAAGCAGAGCCTTGTGCTTGTCCTGGGAGGCTGGTGGGTACGTAATCCGTAAGTGCCACACAGAGTGAACCGTCCACTCCACTGAAATGTGGAGAAGGGCTTTTTTCTAAGAGCAGCCTGAGAGTAGGTGGAAATTATTCTCTCCCTCCCTCCCTCCTTTCCTTCTCCTCTTCCCCTTCTGCCTTTACCCCTTCTCCTCTTCTTCTTTTTTAATTTTTTTTTCCGTTTATGTAGCCTTGGATATCCTAGAATTCAGTAGGTATACCAGGTTGGTCTTGAACTCACAAAGATCTGCTTACCTCTGTCTCCTTGGGTTGGAATTTTTCAAAGAGGAAACTAAAGAAGTATAGACCCTCTGAAGCTCAGCAATAAGAGACTTTGACTAAGGAGAATGGAGGGTCCCAGATTTCCAAAGCCTCTTGGGCTGCAGATAGTCAGCAGGCAAGGGTCAGAGAGGGCGATGGGAAGGGCAGTTTCCTTCCGGTGGTTCAGATCCAGGCTTGGAGAGAAGATCCCTGTTTCTCCTGGTGGGTGGGACTTCTTTTTTTCTCAAGTGAAGGATTTATACCTGTCTATTCATTGGTTCATCATCCATAGCTAGTTTCATTCATTCATTCATTCATTCATTTCATGCTATTTGTCTTATACCCAGCACTTGACACTGTCAGTGTACAAATAGCCTAAAAAGACAAATTAGTGCTCAGGCATAAAGAAAACAGGAGAAATTTTATTTAGAAACTGCTTTCTATAATTCTGTTTCCTCAACTCCACCACCTCTGTTCATTCTGTCTCTTCCCACGGCCTGATGTGCAAGTTGCTAATAATTAGGGCTGAAGGATGGAGAAGAAACAAGGCAATGATTGACAGGTTGGGACCCAGGAAAGCCAAATGGAGAGTGTATGAGGGTGCTGAGCGTGATTCTGACTGTGCTGACAGGTGCCAGTACTCTAGGGGATTCAGAGAAGGGGGCTGGCGCAGGCAAGGCTCTATCAGAGCGCTCCCAGCATGTGAGATTGGGCTGAGGCTCTGTGTGTATGCTGGGTTCTGTACCTTTTATCTCACTGTACTCTTGGAGGCTCACCAGACTCCTAGGGAAGTATTTTGCTTAGATATTCCTGAACCCAGCTGAATGGCTTGTGTAGATTCAAACTCAGACACCACCAGCCAACCACAAAGCTTTACTCTGGTCCACTTTGCAGGAGCCACCCAGAAGCAACAGTAACACGTGCAGAACCTGAAGCTTTGCTGGCTCCTTCAGATTATGATTTGAGAGGTCTTAGGTGAGGAAAAGAAATCTTCATTTCTACTAGAAATCCTCATTTTTTTTTTCTTCGAGACAGGGTTTCTCTGTTGTAATTCTGGCTGTCCTGGAGCTCACTCTGTAGACCAGGCTGGCCTTGAACTCACAGAGATGCGCCTGCCTCTGCCTCCGAAGTGCTGGGATTAAAGGCGTGTACCACTACCATCCAACCAGAAATCCTTATTTTAACAAGTTCCTATATGACTCTGATAAAACGTGCCCATTCTACCTCAAGTACAAATAAAGAGTTTAATACTCCCGAAAACTCATCATAACCCCAAAATAACCAGAGCTAAAATTAAGTCATCATATCCTATAAACGGGTACCCTTCTGAGGGAAGATTGAGTCACTGGATCTTCTTCATGGATCCAGGAGGTGGAGCCACCATTCTCTTCCATGTCATTGTATGACTTACCGACTGTATTAGAGATAAGCATCATCGGCTGGGGAAAGGAAGCAATGTAAACTGTGGTGTAGAAAGAGCTTTCTGACATAACAGAATAAAAGTAGTAGGTTGACCCCTGCAGCCTGTCAGTTCCCCAAGTATAGGTTTTTGGCCAGATTTACAGTACTGGATAAACATTTCCTCTTGTGGAGCAAACCTTAAATACAAGCAGAAAGTGATTGGTTACCTCCATAACGTTCATGCCACCATGGCATCCATGGGCAAATCTTGCCACTCCAGTCCTTATTCTTGCTCACCAAGTTCACAGCTGGGTAAGACTGTGACTGATGTTTCTCCCTAGCAGCCTGTACAGCATCTCCCAGCACCACGAGGGCTAGCTACCAGGGACGAAGCTTCCATGTTTGAAAATTCAAAGCTACCAGCTTTGTTTTCACCACGACTTTGTGACCAAAGTGTGTGGTGTCGTCAACAACAGGGCCTCAGTCCAGTTCATGTCAAGAGCAGCAGCAATTGCCTGTATTGCCTTGGGGATCTCCCAGGAGGCTCCCACCCCCACCGACAACTAACAGGGAGATGTTCCACACCTAGCACTGGGCTTTTTATTAGGCAACCTCTGGTTTGTGGGAGGAGCTTATGTAGGGTAACTCCAATGAAACTTTTTTTTTTTTTTTTGGAAGTGTGTGTGTGTAAAATAGGTTTCCATATGGCTTTTTCCAAACATCCTGTGTCAACATTATAAAACCTTTAACGGCCAGGCCTGGTTCAGAACATCTGGCATACAGTGCTAAATGGTCTATCAAAAACGCCAAGGGATTCAGTCCTTAGTATTATATAAAACAAAAACTACTGGCACCAGAGATAGAGGGACGGATGCTGCCTGGCTGGTGAGGGAACAGATTGATTAAGGAGCTCTTCTGGAACACTAGACTCCCAAAGCGGAAGGCCGTCCATGGAAAAGGTAGGACAAGGTCTCAGGGAACAAAATCACTCTGCTAGCTCTTATAAAGACAGGATAAGCAGAGCAACAGGTATATGGTCTGTAGCTGTGTTTTGTTTTGTGTTTTGTTTCCTTCTGATGTCATAAGTTGAGACTGAGTAATTCATTGAGGACAGAGTAATTTACGAAGAATTTATTTGGCTTGCAAGTCTGGAGGCTGGGAGGTCCGAGGACATGGCGCTAACATCTAGTGAGGGCTTTCATACTGACCATCCCACCATAGAAGGTAGAAGGGCCAGAGGCGGCAAGGGCGACAGAAGGCTGAACTCGCACTTGTGACAATAACTAATCCACTCCTCCCGTGGTGACATCAACCCACTCGTGTGGCAGAATCCTCAGGGTCCTATCGCCTCTTAAGTGAAACCACTGCAGCGTGCACGCAAGTGAGAGAGGAGTGGTCAAGGTGACCCAGGTTCTAGACCAGAGGGTGTCCAAACTAGAGTGACAACCACATGTAGTCTCCAGACCCACAGATTCTCTTAAAGGGGGAGGGGTCTTGACTGGGAATCAAGCCTGCCCATCATGGTTTTTTGTTTTGTTTTTCCATGAGAATTCCGAGGTCCAGTGAAAAGGGATTCATTCAAGCTTATATCATTGTTTAGGGATGGAGAGAAAAGACCTACCCCGCTTCTCACACACTAGCTAGAGGGAAGAGAACGGGCCATGAAGGAGCCAGGCTGTGAGCCACACAATTGATGCCTAGGCTCTTGTTCCATCTGTGATGTAACCAGAAAGGAAGTGAGGATGCTATCTGTCCAAACAAAGCGGGCATGCCGGAGAAGGGTGCCTCACTCCAGCGAAAGTTCAGGAGACCCCATCGGAGGAGGGGCTTTCAAAGTGTACCAGTCAGCAGTTCTCAAAGCGTGGTCCCAGACTAGCGGCACCGTCTCCTGGATCCTGGAAGACATGCATGTCCTCAGGCCCTAGCACAGATCATCACTCCTGTGGAAGAAGAACCCCCGGAAGATCTACATGGAAGATCAACAACCTAAAACCCCCAAAACTAATCTCTAGCACACCTTCCTGACCTTGAGTTTTCTAGAGATAACTCTTAATCTCCTGACCTCTCTGGATTATTCTGTACATAATAAATGGGTTAGCACGGAGGAGAGGAGAAAACAGAAGTCTGGATTCAAAAAAGTGTCTGTGTTTCCAACACAATGCATTTGAAAGCAGGAGGGCCTCTAAAGACATTCTAAGCACAGGCCTGCTTAACCCATATGAGAGGCTGTGGAAGGGGCATACATGGCCCCTAAAGCAGACTCATTTCCACTTCATCGTCTCTGAATTCAGGCTTCCTGCAGGACTTCAAAGAAATGCTTCCATTTCAAGCACAGCAACAAAGGTGTGTGGCTGTCCAGCTACTGGCTCTCCAGAGCTCTAGAGTATAACCCACCCAGCTCTCCCTTATGCCCTCGCTGAACTATTCCAGCCCCTCTCCTGGGGGAGGGGGGCTCCCAACTCTTCTACAAGAGGTGGAGCCAGCTCCCTGCAGGGCCTGGTACCTGTGGCTGGCAGATAGATTGAAAATGGCAACACCAAGGTTAACATGTGACAGAAGCCAGTGACTGCTACGAAGAATGGAAGCCCATTCACAGCTGGGCTTCATAAAACAAATGGAGCATGTTCAAGAAAGCTGATAATTACAAACGTGGGACAGACGGCTACCACGCAGGTGACCTGTGAGGGGCTGGTGGTCCCACATTTACAGAGCACACACTCGGCCCCCTCCTTGCTGGCCCACTCCCATTATGAGGGTTACTTTCCCTTTCTTAATGAACTGTCTCTGTTTCTAACCGTGAATTCTTGGTCCAGTTCTTTGCTCTGGGACACAGGAACATGGGTGTTGACTCAAACCCACATCTGTAACATGCAGGCCTCCAGAGCAGGGGCTGTTCTGTCACTAAGCCAGATGTCACCATAATGGCCCAAACCTGGGATGTGGCAATTCTGGCCAAAATGGTCCCTCACTAACATCCCATACTTAGATATAAATCTGAATTCCCAAATAAATGGACAAAATCCTGTAATGCTGAATTAAAAGACAAGAAACAGCTCTCACCTCAAAGGAACAAGAGACATGGTTTATTCTGGTGCTGAATGAATGACATGACCCCAGAAGCACAGATTCAGGTCTCCCCAAATACCATGTTCCAATGCAGTAGCTATTTCATGAATCTTTTATAGTAACAGAACAAAGAAAGCCATACATCGAGACACTTTTCTATTACATTAGAGGTAGGTGGACTATAGCAAGCTGGGGAACCCTGCTGTAGATGCTGTCTGGCAAACACTCTTGGCCCTTACATGGCGGAAAACTGAGGTTTTTTTGTTTTTTTTTTTTAAGTTAGTAAATTCCATTTAGGCATAACTAGGCGGTCCTGTTCAAGGCATGGTCCTGCCCCCATCATCGCCTGGCCACCATGCTGTCTCTCGAAAGGCAGCCTGACAAGGTGTCAGAACTGTGTGAAATCTCTTTCCAGGGTACAAGTCCCCAACCACCAACTACCGCCCATCCACCTACCCTGACCCTTGACTGACACAAGGCTTTAGCTTTTTCATTCTCCCAGCATGAGATTTCTGAGGAAATTCCAATCCCTTGGTGAATCAGTGTGTCGATCATCTGATAGCCAATGGGAGAGGCACAGCTGTCTCTACACCTCCTTAACATCAGGACTTTAATAGAAGTACTGGCGTAAGGGTGGGCAGACGTCTCAGTGAGTTAGGATCTAGAGTTCAGAAATAATCCTTTGTATTCTAATACTGGATCTAAGGCAATGAGGGGAAGAATCGTCTTTACAACAGACCCTCAGGGAATAAGTGTATTCCCATGCAAAAGAGGAAGTTGAGCCTCTAACTTACATCATCTGCCCAAATTCACCACAAATCAAAGTGTAAGAGCCGTTTGTGTAAGACTCAAAAAATATAGGAGCAGAATTGGTGGGATGGTTCCACAGGTAAAAGTTCTTGCTGCGCAAGCCTGGCTACCTGAGTTCAAGCCCTGCAACCTACAGTGGAAGGGGAGAATCTGCCCCAGGAAGCTGTCCTTTGAGCCAGGTGACACATGCCTTGGGAGACAGAGGCAGGTGAATCTCTGAGTTCAAGGTCAGCCTGGTCTACAGAGTGAGTTCCAGGACAGCCAGGGCTACACAGAGAAACCCTGACTTGAAAACCCATAAATAAATAAATAAATAAATAAATAAATAAATAAATAGATAGATAGATAGATAGATAGATAGATAGGTAAATAAATAAATAAATAAATAAATAAATAAATGTAAAGAAGAAAGGAAGGAAGGGAGGGAGGGAGGAAGGGAGGAAAGAAGGAAGGGAGGAAGGGAGGAAGGGAGGAAGGAAGGAAAGAAGGAAGGGAGGGAGGGAGGAAGGGAGGAAGGAAGGAAGGAATTTGTCCTTGTACTGGACACTGTGCCTGCCAATTTAAGACCTGGCCTTCAGCCCAGAGAAATCTCAAGCTGCCCCTAAGCCCCTGCTGTGACAGGACTGCAAGCCCAGACACATCTCCCCAGAGAAAACTGTAAACAAATGCTTCTCTCTTAGGAATGGACTGTTGGAAGTATAAGATGAACAAACCCTTTCCTCCCCAACTTCTCTTTGATCAGGGTGTTTACCACAGCACACTATGGAAAGCACCCTGCAAATCTCCTGGGCCAAACTCTCTCTCTACTGCCCCCTCATGGTCCCCTTTTACTTTTCTAGTTTCTGTGGTTACCCCAAGCCGTATACTCACATTTAAAGATCTGGAGCCAGGGACCCCAGATGAGGGAGAATGTGCACAGTTTGTCTCTCTGGGTCTGGGTGACCCACCCAATTCAGTCTTTCCTAGTTCCGTTTGTTTACCTGCAGAGTTCGTGGGAACCGTGAAAACAGAGGAAGGCATCTCGAGGGAGAAAAGAGGGGACAAAGAGAGACTCTATGTGACAGAAAGCAGAAAGGAAGACTTTGGAGGAGTGAGAGGACCAGAAAAAGCAGTACAGAGGGAGGGAAGGAGGGGAGCAGGGTGGGTAAGAGCAAGGCACCAGGATGTGTGGTGTGAACATCCCATAACGCCCATCACTTGGGGAGCTGCCTTTCAAAATCGGTCAGTTGAAAACGATAACAATGTATTGAGATACAGACTTTATAACAGAAAGTCCTGATGGCAATGGCGTATTGTGCAGGAAGTGGTGTGACTGGAGCGAGATTACACTAAGTTAAAAGTGCGGAGGTGGGGATGGAGCTGAGTTGGTCGGGTGCTTGCTTGCTTAGGTGCACAGAACCCTGTAACTCCTGTTACAAGGGGATCTGGTGCCTCTGGTCTCTGTGGGTCCAACACTCACTCACACGTGTGCACATATCTCCCCCCACCCCAGACATGCACACATATAACACATAGTTAAAACAAAATCTTTTAAAAGTAATCTTTTATAAGCCAGCAGAGAATTGTTTAGATGATATAACAAGGTCAAAGGCAGATGGCTCTTGTTCGGCAGCTCAACTATACTAGGAAACACCATCTGTTCTCTTGATCGTTCACTTTTGGTGAGAAGATGGCTGCCACTATGCCAACCATCACATCTGTGTTCAGGGCAGAAATCTGCACAGCATTCTTTCTGTAAGAGGCATTGATCTTTATTACAGATAATGTGATTAAGCCAGGTGAGGCAGTGCATGCTTGTAAGCCCAGAATTCAAGAGCTAGAGGCAGGAGGATCAAGAGTTCAACTTACTGTGGCTACATGAGTTCTAGGCCAGCTGAGGCTACATAAGGTACTGTTTAAAAAATGAAAATAAAGTAATAAAATTGGAAAAGAATATGACATCCAAGCAGTTGACCCAGGTAAATTAAAAGAGAGAGAGAGACAGAGAGAGAGAGAGAGAGACCTAAGTGGTTTCATTGGTAACTTCTACCAGTATTTACTTCAGCCTCCTCCTGTGTGTCTTTCTGTACCAAAGAGAATGAAGGGCGAAGACTCTTCCCCAGACTCTTGTGGAGCCAGGGAATTGGATGGAATTTTCATCTGACCTATCACTGCATTTGAGGCAGGGAGTGAGCAGACACCTTAGGAACCCAGTCTCACCTGCATCAAGCTACACACCTGACGCTCTCCAAACAAAGCAGCCTGTTACTCTGCCCTAATAACTCTCTAGGAACTACATAGGAACTACTAATGAGGAACTCCCCTTTGTGGTCAAACACATCCTGTGAGATATCCTAGAACTGGAGGCAGGGAGCAGGTCCAGCCTGGTTTGGTTTGTGGTGCACAGGCTGTAGGGAAAATTGTGTGCCCAGAATAAATCCTTAAAAACCCACCCACCCCCACTTACCGTCCAATGCATAATTGGGCATACACATGATTAAAGTCAAATGCACCACGGGAAAAGACATGCACAGTGAACAAAAGTTTACATCATTTGCTGTCATTGATCAAAACAGAAAAGCACCCTCACCACACCGTACCGGCCAATATTTCCAACTCCTGTACCCACCAAAGGAAGGCCTGGGAAGTGCATTGCTTTTGAGCAATCTCACTCAGGGCCCCCTGCTCCCTCCCAGCCTATTTACTCTGCACTTTCTGGTTGCTTTAAAACAGAGTCCAATGGCCCTGGCTTTCGACAGCCAGATCTTAAAGCACAACCAGGCCAGAGAAACAGCAGAAGGGAGCCTACAAAGACACCGAAACAATGGAAACTGGTAATAGCTTCAGTCAGCTCTTCCAATTAGATGGATGTGGTTAGAAATCCAGCCAGTTAGGACTCAGCTGGTCTTCAATAAGCTTAGTATTCCTGGACTTCAAGACATACTTTGGATGTAGAACTACAAAAAGAAAGTAGGCATGGAGACTTCAGAGCCTGGCTGGGGAGCCCCTGCCCTCTCAAACACCCACTGCTGGCTAGCTGGTGCCCTGTGCCTGAGGCTTCTGCCTTAAAGCAGGAGAGCTCACAGAAGATGGAGGCCCCACTTCACCGGAGGCTTCTGGCCTGCGGGAGCTCATTCAAGTCAGCCTCTGTCCAGGACTGAACCAGCACTGTAGGCAGAAGGACTCGTTCCTGGCTTAAGACGTCACAACCTCAATGTGCTGACTAGTTTTATGTCAACTTGACTGACACAAGATAAGTCATCTGAGAGGAGGGAACCTCAATTTAGAAAATGTCTCTGTAAGATCAGGCTGCACCCAAGCCTGTAGGGCATTTTCTCAATTAGTGGTTGATGGGGGAGGGCCCAGCCCATTGTGGGTGGTTCCATCACAGGGCTGGTGGTGCTGAGTTCTGTAAGAAAGCAGGCTGAGCAAGCCAGAGGAAACAGGCCAGTAAGCAGCACCCCTCCATGGCTTCTACATTAGTTCCTGCCTCCAAGCTCCTGCTCTGTTTGAGCTCCTGTGCTGGCTTCCTTGATGATGAACAGCGATGTGGAAGTGTAAGCCGAACCCTTCCCTCCCCTACTTGCTTTTGGTCACGGTGTGTTGTCACAGCAATAGAAACCCTAAGACAGCTGCAGAGGGGTATTTGTCCCTGGTTCTGGCTTCAAGATCTTCTGCTCCAGAGAGCTGTGGCTCCAAGCTTTAGAACTTACTACGTCCTACTTCCAGACTCCTCTAGGCTAGCACCCAAAAGGCCCTGGGAGCTTTAAGCTGTATCGCTTCTCATAGCATCCTACTACGACCAAGCATGCAAACCTGTTTCATTTAAATCACCTGTGGCGATCTGTTTTAAGTTGTTTTACCCATTTAAAGGATGTTAATCCTGAACTGATAATAAGTACCATTTGTGCTTTCAGATGTCTGCCCACTCCACTGTTGAGAGGGAAGGAGGGCAAGAACCCAGTGGGAGATAGATGGTCTCCACCTGAGCGTTTCAACACATTTGTGCAGGATTTGCAGAACCGGATAAATGGAGAATGGGATTTATATCGCCTGCCTGGTCAGAGATGATTCTGCAGCCAGCAAAGCTGAGCTGCTGTTTCTCACTTCAACATGGTAGCAAGGATAGTGACTCAGTTGGCCGCTGGGTCTGGGATGACAGAGTCTCTCCACGCAGTAGAGGAAGAATATCCTTATTCACAAGAAGCAGCATTTCCAGAAGAGTAAAAACTTCAGGTTCTCCTGAGGCCTCTCACTTCCACTGCATTTGCTAGCTTGGATTTTGATTGTTCCCCAAAGCTCATGCATTAAGGGATTAGTTACCATCCAGTGGCACTATCCAGAGTGGTGTAATCTCCAGGGGCTGGAGCCTAGTGAGAGGAAGTTAGGACACTGGGGACCACCCTTTGAAGGGGACGATAGGACCCTTGCCCAATTTCTCTACCTCTGGTGCCTACCATGCATTCCTATCATGTTCAGTGCTGCCTGTCTCAAAGCTATGGAGCAAAGCAAACATGAATCTCTGAAACTGACCTCAAATAAACCGTTCAGCGGGCATTGGGCGCACACCTGTGATCCCAGCACCCTGGAGGCAGAAGCAGGCTAATAGAAAGCTGACTACCACCACATTCTATTGATCAACAGTCACATGGTTGGGCTGGATTTAAGAAGTGGAAAAACAGCAAGGGCTATTTGCAATTGACCATGACAACAATGGGCAAACAGATGAAAGGGAAAAGGCTTGAGGCTTATTACAGATGACTTCCGTGAGCGGCTCCAACAGTGTAGAGCTACTAGAAGTAGTTCAGACTTCCTTATGTGATATAGTTAAAGCTTCTTCTATCTTGAAGTGCACTGGAGCTGGGAGTGTAGCCCAGTTGATAGGTCCCCTGGGCAGCTGTGGAGATTTCCTGCAGGAAGTGGGAGAAGCTGATGGCTCTGCAGACCTCAGCTGGAAGCACATGCTAGGCTTGGTGGCTGGATGTGTATTGGCTGACCTCGCCCTGTCTGTGCTGATGACTCAAGTGCAGGAAGTGGTCTTGCTGTATTTCTAGGACCAAGCAAGCTGCTGAGACACCTCCAGGAACCTTGTCTGTTTACTGAGGAGGAGTGGCCTTGGAACTGAGAACACGTGGCACTCACAGGCAGTGCTCATGAGAATGACCTGACACGGCCTCCCTGTTAACTGGAAGGAGGAGCAGCTGCTGATCTTCTGAACATACATGCAGCCCAGGCTACCGGACTAGAGAGCCTTCCGCTGGAGCACGCCCACAGTATGCCCACTCGTTCGTGATAACCAGCCCTGCGCTGGCCAAGATCAACCTACAGGACCCAAGGCTACCTACAGAAGAAAGCCGAGACCCAGCCTGCTCAGCAGACATCTACTGCGTGCCCCCAGCACTGTAGCTGATGCCTAACGGCAGGCACCCACAACATCCCTACCTGTGTGACCCCTGGACAGACAGCACAAGGCACCCTCGGTCCCCCATGCTCCTGTGCTCATCTTTCCCCTCCCCTGTGCTCATCCCTCTCTCCCATGCTCCTACCCAGACCCTCCCTCATGTCCCTTGCCTCACGCCCAGACTATGGATTAAAGCAAGTCAGTTCAAAAATAAGTAACACAAAATGGACTTGGGCTGTTGAGAAACAGGAGTTCTGCAGTCCAGGAACAGAAGATGAATGCTCAAGGAAAAGAGTGAACTGTTCTTCCTTTGGCTGGTTGGCTGGTTGGCTGGTTGGCTGGTTGGCTGGTTGGCTGGTTGGTTGGTTTCTCTGTGGACAGAAAGCTGCCCTCCGACAGTGATGAGGTGGGCATTTCTACTCAGTCTACGAATTCAAGTTCATTTCCAGAAACACTGTCACAGACATACTCAGCTACCTGGGACTGCTTAACCCAGTCAAGCTGGCACATAAGATTAACTACCACATCCTCCAGATGCCTCCTTTGGCATTCAGCCCAACTGACAACAGTGATAACTTTCTCCATTCCGCACCGTGGTATAGCTTCTTTCTGTTACAAGCCCCAGTTCTCTCCTCCCTCCATTGGTATTCCTCATCCTTCCCAAACAATCTCCTCATACTAAAATCCATCCTCAGAGTCTGCTTCAGCTATAATCTGAAGACACGCATGGTGTCTCTCTTGCTAGAATGTAAAGATCTACAAGAGTCTTTGGTTCATGGATGTAATCAAATTTTTGCAAATCCTGCCCGGCATATGAGAAGCTCTGAACACATATTTATTGAACAGATGATTTATGCAGCGAATGACAGTTCAACAAATATTTATGGAGTGTCTGATGTGCTATTCTCTATGCCAGACACCTAGGATATCCCTAGAGCAAGACAGATGTGAGCCGTCCGCTGGTGCTCAGAGTCTGGTAGGAAGACAAAGACAGTCAACTGCAGGCCATCAGTACTGAAACAAACACAGAGGATTGTGGGGGCACAGAGGAGACCCTGAGTTCAGACACTACAGCAACAGCCTGGAACAGAGCTATTTCATGGGCATATAATCTATACGGTTACACAGGCCCTACCTTTAGAAGGCTCCTAAACTGAGGTTTATCATTGCTGTCTTAGAATTCTTAATCGGTTTTTTGAATGAGCACTGTACATTTTTATTTTGCACTGGGCCCTACAAATTATGTATCTGTCCTGTGTGGAATGAGATCCACAGTGAGTGCTGGGTTCAGGGTGTGTGTGTGAGGAAGTGGAGTGTAAACTACTGAGTGCTTGTGGCGACACATTATTATTAAAATAGCTCTTACATCCTAGGACCTCGCAGCCAGAGTTCATAATATACTTTAAGATTAATAATAGTTTAAAAAAATTTGAAGAGTTAAGAAGTTAAAAACATACTTAATTTTTTTAAGTTAACCATATACTTTAAGTTATGTAAGACCTAAGACTGCTATCCCGCAATGTACTCAACCTGTTCGTTTAACTTGCCTTTAAGAGAAGAATTGCCTTGGATTCACACATAATGAGATTGTACAGCCTAAGCTAATAATGCATAACTGTAATCTTAAGATGTGTACTCTTACATGCCCCTGACTCAGAGAACAAAGTGTGTGTGTGTGTTCTGATAATCATTCGCTGAAAACAGCAAATGTAGGTTCAAAGCAATCTTATAAAAATGAACGTCCTTACCGTTGAAGACAGCACAAATATTGCTTGATAAACAAAAGTGTTTGTGATACTATTTGTTATCTTTGTCAGCTGGAGTCAGTGGGCTTAACTCTTTGTAAAGCTCTGTTGAAGATTTTTATAAAGTATCCCTCATTCCTTCCCACATGTGATGGTTTCTTGTGCTGTTTGTGCTGAAACCCTTTGTTAGACACACACATGGACCCACACACAGACAGGGACAAGTTCATAAAACAGCATCCAGGTAGGCACGGATTCAGATTCATACAATAGACAAGAACAACAGAAGACACACAGAAGAGGAAGTAGAGAATTCAAATCTGGGTTTGCTCTTGGTTAAATTTCTCCAACTTCGCTTTTCAATTTCTTTTCCCTATGAATTATTGACAACACCAGGTTTATCTTTGATGCATTCAAACAGACGCAAATACAGGCTTAGGGGTGAGGAAAAGCCTAGAATAGTCCAGAGGGAGGACACAAGGGATGCCAGGGAAGGTGCAGGAAATAGGCCTCAAGGGAGCCTGGAGGGTCTTCCAGGCTCAGGAGTTTAGAGTTTATTCAAAGGCCACAGTGGATGCTAAGGGTGAGGTAGGTGGGGGGGACCGGGAGGGGGGGCGGGTGTGTGTGTGTGTGTGTGTATGTGTGAGAGAGAGAGAGAGAGAGAGAGACAGAGGCAGAGAGAGACAGAGAGACAGAGACCAGTTAAAGCCTGTTAGAAGAATTCTGGACAAAGAAACTAAGGGACTTGGCAGATTTAATGACACTTAAGAGGTAGAACGTTCAGTGACTTCATACAGAAGAAGAAACTGCCAGCAGCCAAGTTTACCAGCACCTTCGCATTGGGGACCATGAGGAACAGCAGCAGGCCTGGGCATGGTGCCCTTCAAATGCCAGCTGCAACTGGGAGAAGTAAGCTTCTGCTGGCAGAGGCTCAACCCTAGCCCGTCTTCCCTGAGCACCGTCTCAGGCTCCAAATGAGCTTTCTGCTCAGAGCTTTAATTTATTAAAATAACTGCAGAGCCAAGTGTAGTGGCTTGTGCCTGTTATCCCAGCACTTGGAAAGCTAAGGCAGAGACATTGCCGTGGATTTAAGGCCAGCCTGGTCTGTGGTGTAGGAAGAGGGGGCTCTAGAGGACTAAGAGGAAGAAAAAGAGGAAACAGCCACATAGGCTGGCCAATGCCCAGTCCGGTGTACATCCCAGATGGCGAATACTCTCAAGTGCCTGTGAGGACTGACCTGACAGTGTTTCCCAGGAGCCCCTACCTCCCCTTCTCGTTGAGTTCATAATTTATTTAGCAATTAGATTGTTTTAATCTCTTCACTATTACAAACAGTGCTACAATGGGTGAAATCGTGGATGTGTGTGAGCATGCATACAGGATGAACTCCTGGGCTGAAATGTTTCTGTATCTGTCATTTCGATAGAAACTGCCACACTGCCCTCCACATAGGTTGTACCCGCTTAAACTTCCACAAACACTGAGTGAGGTGCTCGGCTCCCCGTAGTCCCATCTCCACAGTAGGTGCTAGCTCTCAATATCTCCCATCTTCATGCCAATCCCCATGTGTTGACGCAACCATTTCCCAGGAAGAAATCGATTTGAGGAAGGGAGGTGACTCCCCCAACACTGGTTCAGCATTTCCCAGCTTGCAGTGAGCACGTTCCCTCCGGAGTAGATGACTCTTGGCATTCCATATTGCACACGGGCCTCAGCAGCTCCCAGCATGCTCTCCGTCTCTGCAGCCCCATTGGACCCAGCTCTGCCTGTGCTGCAGAAGATCTGGAAGCACCGAAAGTGTATCTGGGGATAATTCACTGCCTTCAGTCACTGAGGCAGCAGGAGTCTTGCTACCCTGCCTGCTTTGCCCTGTAAATGAGATGACTTAAGGTCTGACCCTTGGCCGAGCTGACCCGAAGTCTGACTTGGAGATAACACGCTAAGCTTGGCTCCTCTCTTTACCTCTAATCGCTCATCCTCCACCAGCTTTCCCGGAGAGCGGTTCAATTTAAGTCACTTCTGCAGGAATCCCTGTCTCAGGGTCGATTCTGAGAACGCCAACCCAGGACTCTTTCATGGTCTCCATACCACATGTCTCTACACATGAGAAAATATTTGAGAAGTGGCTAATTGGAATTTACGTAACTGCCAAGCGGTCTGGGTGAGGACTTAGACCCAAAACATCAAACCATCAGAGGAAGAACAGAGACTCCATCTCTGTCTGAGGATGAAACCTGTCATCTTTCTGTTGCTTCCTGAATTCAGTGAACCTTCTGCAGACACTGACCCACGAGTGCACCCCTCCCATCCGTGTGTGAGGTTTCTGAGCTTCTCCTAATCTGGCTTCAAAGTAATTATGCTGCCGGTATCAGTTCAATATTTCATGTTGGTCACATCCTAAACGCTGAGTTTGACTATAATTGCAGCAGGCAGACCGTGATGTACTTATTTACTGTACCTTGACTTAGAACCTCTTGCATTTATTTGCATGTTATTTGACTGGGTCTGGAAAAGAAAAACCAACAGATGCAGCTCCTGGGTAGACAAGATTGCTTTCTTGTTATCCGGAAAGGGAGCTCAGGGGGCACCAGGCTGTCCTGCTCCAGGATCTATACTTGAACCACAGCTGAGCTGATTCACTTCTGCTGCCCCACAAGGCTTATCTGGGCAAGAGCTGTGGCTCTTTTGTGAACCCTGTGTCACAAAGAACTCATCCAGTATAGGTTTGAAGTGATGGCCCCTCTGGGTCCCACTACCCCATTCTCCAGGCTGGGAGGTACAGGGAAGCCAACAACACCTCCATCCGGCCACCACTGCATTCCAGACCCTGGCAAAGATATTTTTAAAAAGCACTGCTTGTTACACAAATGAATGAACAATGTGCACGGTCTAGTTAATCTTTCCAAAGCAAGGTTCTTCCTGTTCCTTTCTTGCTCAGAAATCTTCTTCAGTTGGCTTCATGTGAACTGAAGGGGGGTGGAGGATGCAAGGTTTCATTCTGACAGCCAATGCCTTTTGCGTCTTACTCAAAACCTACGAATATATGAATAGCAATTGTACAAAAAATCTGCCAAACCTTGACACTAATTCTGAAACCAAGTCTCGGAGAGGTGAAGAGATGAACTGTCTTACTTGCCTGAGTCAATTTGCCAATTCTTCCCTCTTTCCTTTTCCAAACCTGGATAAAACATCCAGATGTCAAGGGCCGGAGCTAAATGCCAGAGTCAGGAGAGGAACCTTAAAAGTGATACAGAGGCCCTTCCTTGGAGGACATTGTGAGTAAAAATCATTTATACCTGCAAGGTGAGTTAAGAAGGAAGTTTACAACCAAGCAGTTTCCTGGCAAGATCCCTATGCATTTCCCAGAACTTCCAGCAGAGGGCGGCAGCATCCCCAGTTATGAGTGCCAGACAGTTCTGTGTTTAGCAGAGTCAAAATGGGCAAGCCAGGGATAAAGAGTGTGTGCCTGTGTGTTTGCAAGTGTGTGAGAGAAAATCTGAGCCTATGGTTGAGTCCCATGAGAGAAAGAGTGCTTGGTCTAGAACACGTGTATGCAGCCTGTGGCACACAGCCCAGGATAGTCACGTATAACGCCCGACACAAATCATGTCAGGAATAAACCTAGTCAAGAAGGCGAAAAGTCTCTACAGTGAAGCCTTTGCATCTCTGAGGGAGAGACTGAGGATGGCACCAGAAGATGGAAAGGCCTCCTATGCTCATGGACTGGTAGATTTAATACTGTGAAAATGACCATCCTATCAAAAGCCATTTGCAGATTAAATGCAATCCCAATCAAAATACCATGTCATTCTTCACAGAAACAGAAAAAAATCCTGACATTCATATGGAACCACAAAAGACCCCCCCCCCCTCTCTCTCTCTCACACACACACACACACACACACACACACACACACACGTACATTGCCAAAGCAATCTTGAGCAAAGAGAACAATGCTAGAGGGATTACCATTCTAGATATCAGGATTCACTAGAGCTATAGTAATAAAAGCAGCGTGACACTGGCATAAGAAGAGACTTGTAGACCAATGGGACAAGACAGAAGACCCAACATGAGGACACGTAATCACGGACTGCTGATATTTGACAAAGATGGCAAAAACATACACTGGAGAAGATAGCATCTTCAACAAATGGACCTGGGATGACTGGATCTCCTTATGTAGAAGACTGAAGTTAGACCCATATCTACGACTCAGTACACAGATTAACTCCAAATGGATCTAAGGCCTCAATGCGAAACCTGAAATGCTAGAAGACAGCATAGGCAGAACCTACAAGACATACGTATAGGAAAGAACTTTCTGAGCAGGACCCTATTTGCCCAGGAATTAAGGCCAACAACTGACAAATGGAAACTCTTAAAACTGAGAAGGGCTTCTGTATAGCCAAGGATATTCTCTATCTGGGAACCTTAAATGTGAGGCTATAGTCTGGAGTAACCACAGAAGCCGGCAAAGAAAAAAGTGACCATAAGGTGTGGTAACTCCAGAGAAGGAAACAACAGATACAGGCGATGGGGAGGGGGGATGAGAGAGGGGTGGGGGTGCTCTAAATGGAGACAGAGAGAACAATACAGGGGAAGAAGGAGAACTAAATAGCACTTGGGGTGCTTGAAAAAGACATAGGGAATCATATTATTCTATATTTACCTAAAATTACATGTACATGTATGTATATAGATAAATACATATGTGTATATATATATTCAGAGACAAATGAATTTTACTGGCAACAAGCTAAGTTGGAAGTGGAGGACTTACATGCAGATTCCGTCCTGCCTGGGGCCATAGATACAAAAATCACATGGCATTTCTAAGGGTATGTGATAGGGGCTGTTGCCAAGCAACAGGCCTCAGCTAAGGTCCTGTCTCAAGGTCAACCACCCACTCACTAGCCTATTTCTGGTGTGGGGGATTGTCAAAAGCATCCTGAATTTGTTACTTGCATTAAGGTTAATTGGGGGAGGGTGCAGAATGTACTCTTGGGGCTCCATAAATTGCCACACCCCTGGAGAAGCAGATTTATTAGAGGCTAGGACTCCCACACTATCATCAGCTTTGGTAGCCAGAGAAGAGCAGGGGGTCCCAAAGCAAGTCTGGAGTGGGTACTGGGGAGCACAGATTCATCTCCTAATTCCAGTCCCCACTGGAGAGGTGTGTACCATTCAGAGGTTAAACGACAAGACCCAGACTCATACAGCAAGGAGAGGGTAGAGCTGGGACTCCCTGTCTAAGACAATGAGTACAGGCATTCTTTGTGCACCTTTGTGGTCTGCAGGTGGAGCCTAGGGTGTCACAGGAGCCTGGGGCGGGGTGGGCGGGGGGGGGGGGGAGCTGCAAGGAGAGGGAATGGGGCTGAGCTCACAAACGGGACTCTAACGTCCTTCCTTGGCTTTCAGTCATTTTCTTTAGGTCTCACCACCAGGATAAGAAGTCAGGACTCCTGGCCTTTCCCCCCAGCCCCAGGCTCCCTTTGGGGGTGAGGATGGAAATAACACAGAGTGTCTGTGGATACAAACTTCCCATAGGAACTGTGCAGCAGCCAGTGTGAATGACTCCCTTTAAAAGCAGCATGAAGATCGTCTCTCATCCCCATCGCAGGAGGTGAGTGGCCTCCTGTCCTTCCTGTCCCTCCACCCACATTAACACTCCTCGTTCACAGAACTGAGCACAGATTTACAGATTCACGCTTTATTGCCAGCCTCCCCCAACTGGAAGGTTAATTTTGGGGGCCAAGTCCACGTTGTTAACAACAGTTCCCCTTCCCCTCCATGCTTGACACTCATCAGGTGTTCAACAACAGGAAGAAGAGGAATGAATCTTCACGGGCTATGTCACAGGAACATTTATCACTTTAGCTACCTGGTGTCCATCTTATATTAACCAAGGTTCTCTAGAGGAACAGAACCCATAGCATGAATAAATTTCATAAATTATATATGTACGCGCACACACACACACACACACACACACACACACACAATGCACATACACCCTGTTAAA
This sequence comes from Cricetomys ansorgei, assembly GCA_026225945.1. NCBI lineage: Eukaryota > Metazoa > Chordata > Mammalia > Rodentia > Nesomyidae > Cricetomys > Cricetomys ansorgei. The sequence goes on along the minus strand of JAMJFZ010003875.1, from coordinate 29,480,988 downwards.
TAATAGCAACAACAGTTGTCCCACACCTGAGAGGATGAGAACTGGCCAGTTGGTCCGTCCCTGAGGCTCAGAAGTTGGCAGAGCCTCAGAATGGTGGTGTCTCACACTCAGGAGGCCAACGACCCATTAGCTGCTCAGTCAGTCCCAACCAGGCATGCCTGGAAACGCTGGTTCTGATATCAGCCAAGTAATGAACAACAGCAACAATGGGGCAAATCAACTTAGCAGCAAAGGGGAAAGCCGGGCAGGCAAGAGGAAAGGTCAGAAGAGCAAAAGGAGAAATAATCTTCCTTCTGCCGTGCCATTTTCCATCTGGGCTCTGCTAGGTGGCATCCACATTCAGGGTGGGCCTTCCAAGCCTCCCTCCTCAGGGGCTTCTGATTTGTGGCACTTACACTCTGAGACTGTCACCTTCTTCTACCTAACAGTGCGCTGAGAAAGTCACATCACGTGGTTCTCAGCGACTCGAACCTTGCAGTTCTCCTCCATACTGCAGATAGTAACAGCACAATGGTAAGTATTGAGTGAGCTTTTTCTGAGTGTGAGGTGCCACTCATAATACCATAACTGTGTCACATCATTTGACATTCACGGGCCATTCCGTACGTGGGGATAGCTCCAGCCATCGGTGGACAGCAAAGTAAGGCTTGGAGAAAGAGGAACTGGCTCATGGCTGGCGCGGTGGGATTTGAACTGAGATGAGCCCAGCGTCTCCTGCTTTGTCATCAACCTGTGGATGGAAGAGACAGCCTTGAGGAAGGGCTTCCTCAAGCCCTTCACCACACTCATTACCAGTGCTGGGTGTGACATTCAGCGGTATCAGACGAACTTCCCATGAAAAGATGCCTAGCTGAAGAACTAGTTGAGATGCCAATTTCCTAGGTAGGACCCTGAGAACCTGGTAGCTACTGCTCTGATTCTAAACCTGCCTCCCCAGCCTTCCTAGGATATCCAGAAATCTCCCAGCAAATTCTCCTTTGACCCAAATGTCCATGTACCTAATAGGTAAAAGAACGAGAGACGATCTATCAACTAGCTGCTTCTGCGGGACAAAGCAGCCCAAGCCTTACTGGGTTAAAGCATCAAATGATTTCTAACGACTCTGGGATCTGCTGAGAAGTTCTAGTCCAAACCAACTCACCTGAGACTATCTGGTTTAGGATCTGGCACTACTGGGATGGCTTACCTGTCTCATAGCTCTAGATCAGATTCCGGCACTATAGCTGCTTTTCAAGTCTCTGTGATGTTCAATATGGTCGCCATTGGTCAAACGGGTCACATATCAGTGTCCAAATCAGAGTGAGAAAATACAACACAGATGAAGAACATTAAGGCTGGAGGTAGTTTGCAGAGACTTGGGTTGAGTTCCCAAAATTCACATGGTGGCTCAACCATCTATAACTCCAGTTCCCGGGGGATCTGATGCCCTCTTCTGGCCTCCGCAGGCATTGCATGCTCATGGTACACATGCATACATGCAAGCAAAACACTTTAAAATAGCATAAAATAAAAATAGTTAAATCTTGAAAAAGAGGGCCATGAGTTGCTACAGTCACCATTTACCACGAACAAGGACTCGGAGGAACGGGTTGTGATGAGCAGATGGAGAAGCCCAAGGGCACACACAGTAGGAACGTGGCTGTAAGTTGGAGGCAGAGTAGGGCATCCACTGCTCAGGGCCAAGTTTAGTTTTTCTCCGCGAGACGTAAAACAAGCTGATTTAATAACCTCTCGTGCAATAAGGAGGATGTAACAGTGAAACATTTGTTGTGAAAAGTAAGTTAGTCCCATTTCCTGTGCAGAGCGCCAGCCTGGGGTAATTGCCTTTGTGCACAGAAAAAATAAGATAGGCCTGAAAGCATTTTCCAGAGCCCAGGAAGGTTGCCTTCTTTTAAAAAATCAATTACGAGTTCACACTTGAGAGAAAAACACTTCAGAGCGCATTTTACATTCTAAGTGGAATTCAGCTCCGGGCTGAAATGTACCTGGAAACTTTTCTTGTAAAGAAGACAGATGGAAATCTCCAGTTACCTCTGCTCCAGCTACCGATGTTTCAACAGTAGCCATCTCATAATGAACTGCTTTGTTTAAATCTGGAAGAATGTGTAAGTCAGGTTTCCCTCTCTGCCTCCTGCCCCGCTCCTCCCCACAAGCACTCACATAGCAAAGGACTAGAGCAACCCTTCCCCTCTAGGTCTGCCCCACCAGGGGCCCAAGCTCAATCTCAGTTCTGCTCCTTTCTCACTATGCACAATTGGCTAACGACTCCATGGCTCGGGGCCTTGGCTTTTCTCCTCTGTAGTGCGGGAGCAGTAGCGATGTTCCACAGGCTTAGATGACACAGTACTGTAAGGAGCAACCGCAGAAGTGGTGCTTTGCACGAAACCAAGCGAGGAGCATGTGGAGCATTTGCTACACACCTCTGGCTTCAACCTGTTCATAGTCCCAGCTGCTGGGCAGCCGAGCAAAGGAGTTCCCATGAACAGGTGAGGAGAAGCCAACTAGGAAGGAATGGGGCTGGGGTATTAACCCCACTTTTCATATGCTATCTTGAGGTATCTTTGGGATGGATGAGAGGAGATGTGGACACATTTGGCTGAGTCACTGTTGTGTGACAGATTTTTCCTGGAGAATTGAAACATACAAGTCTACTCACCCCAGATAGTTCATGACAGACCAAAGTACAGATACCACCAAAGTCGGCTTGGTGAGCCAATGAGTTTTATTGGGGTTACTTATAGGAATAAGGTGAGGCGAAGGGTTGCTTACAGAACCAGACAGGACTCAAAAATAGCTGTATCCCAAAGCCTATCCCAACATGGGTGACAGCCCACAAAAGTTGGTGGGAACCCGGGCACAATACACAGCCTGCAGGAGGCTCAACAGGTTGGAGTGTCCTTTCCAGGTGGCTCAGTTGGTCTGAGTCTCTTCCAGGAAGCCTGGCCAATCAGATTCTTCAAGGAAGAATGTCTGAAAATGACTCTCCCAGTCTTAACAGTTTACTCTTGGGGGAGGAAGGGCCTAGTGGATCTGGTTTGTTTCAGGGAGTTCCTGAAGTTATTCTGAGGTGCTTACTTTCTGACCTAAGGAGCCTCCCAGCAGGGTGGGGTTGTTTCAGTCTCAGGGATGTTTCAATCTCAGAAGAATCTGCTGAACAACAGAAGCAGGTGGACACATTGTGTTTTACTGGCTCTGCAGGGGGCAAAGGAAATGATGTTGGAGTAGCCCCTTTCCACAAGGGCAATGCTTCCTGCCTTCAGAAGAGTCTAAGATGCTGCATGGGTACAGTGAGCCTTGGCTGGCCACAGCCTCTCTGAGAGCAGTGACAGCACCAGGCTGAGCCAACAGCCCTCTGGCCACGTTATTCCCATCATTAAGCCACAATTCCTCCAGTATAAAATGATGATGCACAGTTTCCAGGGTGTTGTGATGAGATGAGTCTGGAATGTGAGGACATGGTCCAGGAACAGTGTTGCTCACCCCATTCCATATGTACAGCCATCCTGCTGGTCGGGCTGGTTGGCTCTACCCTTTTAAGTACCAGATACTGGCCACTTCTTCCTTACCATCTTGGTCCCAGAGGAACCACATCCTTTCCAGTGTTAGGATGTTGGCGCTGGCTCCTCAGCCCATCTGCAGCTTCTTTGTCTGACTTCTATCTGGAATTGACTTCATCTCCTCCCTTTGTTTTCTCTGACAGAGTCCCCTTGCTCTCAGGCCTACCTAGTCCTTCCTCTCAGGGCCTGTGAACTTCCTGACTGGCTCGCGCTGCTCTAGGCTCACCCTCCTCAAACACCACCACTGCAGAGAATCCATCCTGACCCTGATCCTCTTGGTCCTATGACCTTGATGACTTCCTAGAGTTTTACTGTCTGAGGGACACTTTTGCTTATTTATATTTGTCTGGATTCTAAATGCCAACAGAGCAGAGACTTAAGGAATGAGTCATTTTGAGACCCCAGCAGCTGGCCTGTGGCTGCAACAGTGTGCCTTGCTGTTGACCTTTGAGAATCAAGGCTTTCCCATTGCATTGTGAAGTCAGTTTGATTTGATGGTAGACAGAGGATGACCCCCCCCCCAACTGGGTCACTGTGGGTAAAAGGATGCCTGTGGTGCTGGGTAATGCAGCTCAGGCCATGAGTTCAGTGCAGGAAAAGGCCAGTAGGCAGATAAGCAGTTGCCCACAGTAACATGTAAGAGCCCCGAGCTTGTGCAGGCAGGTGGACAAGTGAGAACTACCCAGGGCACCAAGGCACCCAGTTACAGCATCAAATACACACCAGAGTTCGAGCTCTTTCCATGCCCCAATCCTCCACCCATGAAGGCTCCTTTCAGAGCCAGTAGGCCAGCTGAATGGGTGCTGAACCCTGTCAGAACAATTAGGAAGCACAAAGCTGAAGGGTTGATAGCCCAGTATGTGGCTTGGAGAAGTTTCTCTGGGCAAACACATAATAAAGGATCTGCCTGCCCCTTTCACCCCTGCCCAGAGCCAGGTTATGTAATGTGTTGATGCTGCAAGTGGCATCCACCCAGCCCTCTGCAAGCTGTGCCTACACCCCAGGAAATGAGTCTCAGGATGACCCAGATAGCTGGATGCTTCATCAAGAGAGACATGTGGCATCAGAGAACAGATGGGAAGGCCAACATAGCTCTGCACAACACATATGTGCACACACACACACTCATGCACACAGGTACACTGAGCTCATGCGTGCATACATGCATACACACCGCTGTCCAAATAAAGACAGAAACCTGCCTTTGGAGTCTTGCCCTAGTCATCTTTTTGTGTCCTTTTGAGTGCAGTTAAAAAGCAGGAAACAAAATGGAAATGAGGTGCCCTTGAGGCACTGGCTGGGGGAAAACAGGTAGACATGTGACACAGAGGTGACATGTCACATTGGAAGCTTATGTGTGCTCCAGAGAAAAACAGCCCGCCAAGGAGAAGAGGGGAAGGTGTAAGCTGGCAGAAATCAGGGAACGGGCAGGGGGAGCACTTCAGAAGCATGAATTAAGCACAAAAGCCCAAGGCAATAGTGTATGGCCTCTAAATTCCAGGAAAACCGGTGAGGTCTGACAGTTAGCGGGATAGAGGGACTGTGGAGGGTAAGAAGTTATAGAGGGCAAAGGATGATGCCTTTGTGGTCAGGGAAGAGACACACGCACCATCAGAGTCAGAGGAGAGAGCAAGTGTGGTCCTCGCACAGGCACAGTGCGGTGGCTGCATCTCAGCTACAGGCCGAGCTGGGGACTCTTGCACTTCTTAAACCATGGTGGGGAGCCACAGGGCATGTGCAGCTTGCCTATGAATCACTACTGTATATGAACCCTATTTACGTACCTCAACCAGGCCTTGTAGGCCGTCTAGATGAGGAAAGAGATGGAGGAAAGTCTATATGAGGAAAGAGATGGAAGAAAGCCTGTATGAGAAAAAGCCACCCTGGCCCAGACCCATACCTAGGCAGGCTGGGAGGCGGGGACCAGCATACTGGGAGGGGCTCAGGTACTGCCTACTGCCTAGAGGTCAGAGCCTTGTGTGGATTCTCCGAGCTAAAAAGGCTAGGGGTAGGGCAACCACTCATTTTGGTTCTTCTCCAACTTTTCGTCTGCATATTTTCATAATGGCAGAAAAAGTAGAGGAATTATACAATGGAGACTCCTTCACACTTCACCTAGGCTCCTGGATGGAGCATGTGTGTTCTCTTTTTCTTTCTTCTCCTTTGGTGGACGGGCATATGGGTGCATGCGTGTGTGGGTGTGTGTGTGTGTGTGTGTGTGTGTGTATGTTTGTGTATTTCACACCAAATGTATTGTGTACCCAACTAAACAAGGGACATTCTTCCACACAACAAAATACCAAACACTAGCACTGTCAATATGATTACCTTGTCACAAACTATCATTTTACAACCCTGAGTCCTAACAGCTTTTATTTTTCTTCTTTTTTTCAATCTAGGATTGATTTTTATTGTTTCCACAGAGGAAGAGCCTCTTCATTTGGTTAAGCGCCCCTTGCCTGAACTGTAATGACCTGAACCCCGCTAGACTCTCCTTCTCACCTTTGTTTCCTTCAGGACATTGACATTGTCAAGAGAGACAGCCCAGTTGTCTTGTAGAATGTCTCTCTGTTTGGGTGTAACTCACTGCTTCCACATGACTCGATTTCGGCTAAGCATGGTGGGTAATGCCTGCAGAGAGGCGGGGCTCTGTCCTCTCCACTGTTACATAAGGAGGCGCCACGCCAGTTCCTCCGATCTTTGGTGATACTAACTGTGGTCATTTGATTAAAGTGCTTCCATTATGAAGGTAATCCCTTTTGTAAATAACAATTCATCTGTATGATGGATTACATTTGAGATGTGAATATGCTGTTCCATCACAAATTTTCACAAAGTGACTTTCACAGCTGTTGATATACTTCGCTTGAATCAGCTACTGCATCCGGTAGCTGTAAAATGAAGATTTTCCTAATACTGCTATTTTTTTCTCTATATATATATATCCTATATTTCTATATATCCTCCTCAGTTTCTTCAGGATTTCCACACACTTATGCATTTTTAAAAATTATTATTCGATATGTTAAAATCTATCACTGCTGTCCTTTTCTTATGTTCAGTTTTATTACAAATTTCGCTGGGGCCATGAGTCCCTTCAAGAAAATTTAATACCCTTTTCCCTTTTTCTGAAACAATTTTATTGAGACATAGCTGACATACACTAACTGCACATCTTTGAAGTGTGTAACTTGATATGCTTTGAGATATGTTTGCACTCATGAAGCCATCACCGTATACAAGATGAGGAGCATAGCCACACCCCTCGGAGTCCATCTTCTAGCCCTTCATTCTCCTCACAACCAATGGCCTGCCTTCAGTTAGTGTGCATTTGTTTGCATTTTCAAGGGTTGTGTAGACCAGTATAGTTAGTTTTGAGTTTGGCTTTTGAGTTTGAGTTTTGAGTTTAGCTCCTTTTGCTCAGTACAATTGCTTCAAAGCTATTCTCTGCACCAAATGGGTCCCCATCCCCTTTGTCACGAATAGATCTGCACCATGTGGACATCCCCAATGTGATTATTCAGGTGTTGATTTAATGACAGACCTTGGTCCTGTTTGGCGCTATTACAAAAAAAAAAAAAAAAAAAAAAAAAAAAAAAAAAGCCTGATATGAACATTTGTTTAGACTTTTGTATGGACATAGGCCACCTTTTAATTTGGTCAGAAGACATGGAATGAATGACTGCATTGATTTCTAACAACTGAAAAAACATGGTAGCATCATTTTCCATCCATACCAGCATGTAAAAGACTTTAGTTCTTCCATGTGCTTCCCAGCATTGGTATGGTCAGCTTTAATTTTAGCCGGTCTATTAGATGTGTAGTATTTTCTACTTGAGGTTTGTTTCAATTACTTTTCTGTTGTTGGGTTAAAGATAAGGATGTCTTTGGGCTCACAAATCAAGGCCATAGTCCATCTTAGGTAAAGGCAAGGGGGGCGGGGTTTGAGAACTTGAGGCAACTGGTCATATGTGTCCACGGTCAGGAAGAAGCAAGTAATGGCTTTTTCTTTATATGCAATCTAGGACTCAAACCCAGGGAATGATGCTGCCCTCCTTTAGGGTGGGTCTTCCCATCTAGATGAATTTAATCAGATGAACCCACACAGGCACCTGGAAGTTTGTGTCCTAGTTGATTCCAGATCCAGTCAAGCTGACAAGCAACACTAACCACTACAGAATGGCGCAAAACACTTCCCCTGAGACCCTGCAGGGAAGCTCCTGAAACATGAAGGTAAACAACTCAAAAGAGTTTTAGGAAGTCCCTGAAACTGACCAAATTTACTAGGCTCCTCACTGCCAGAGTAAGCAATAAAAGCCAATAGTCCCTCTCAGAATAGCAGAGCCAAAGCTGCAAATAAGACTCTCAGACCAAACCAGCTGCCTAGAAGTAAAAACCAACCAAGCTGCCTGGAAGAGGTTTTAGCCAACTGGGGCACTTGAATATTCTCCAACCCGTTGAGCTGCCTGCAGGCTATGCAATGCACTCCAGGTTCTTAGCTTGTGAGCTATCAGACATACTAGGATGGCCTTTGTCTTTGAGTCATTTCTGCTCCTGTAAGTAACCCCAGTAAAACTCATTGATTTACCAAGTTGGACTTTGGTGGTATCTGTACTCCAGTCTGTTGTGGACTCCCTGTCTGGAGTGAGTAGATGTGTGTGTTGTGTATCCCCAGGGAAAGTTTTGTCACACAACAGAGGGAACCAGAGAACCTCTGTGGTTACAAGAAAGAGCTAAGTTAGATATTTCTTCTGTTTGTTTAATAATTGTTTAGAAAGCCTCATACGTCAACACTAGATCTACATTACTTCTGCCTCTCCTCCCTTCAATTCTGTGCTCCCCTCCCAAATTCATGATCTCTTAGTTTTCATCTTTAATTATCATTACATATGCATGCACATATGCAATACATGCACTTATATATAATCCAGTGAGTCTGTTTAGCTTTGCTCTTATGTACATGTGTCAAGTGTTGAGCACTTGGAGTCGGACAGCATATATTGGAGCTTATCCCTAGAGGAGACAGATTGTCCCTCTCTCATCAGGCACTAACCACCTGTAATGCTTCATCTCGGAGTGGGACTGTGTGAAATTTTCATTGTCCATGTTGGCATGTCAGCTGCTGTTGTCATCATCATCATAATAATGGTCAGACAACCATACTGTTGAGGGTTGACATATGCAACTTACATACTCCGTAGAGAAGGTACTATCTCACAAAGACGTTTTGTTCCTCAGGCTCTTACAATCTCTCCAACCTCTCTTTCATAAATTTCCCTGAGCCTTAGGCATAGAAGTTACATTAGAGATGTGTGTATCCATTTGGCCAGGGCAAACTACAGTCATCTATTACCTGACCTCAATCAATTGTGGATCTCTGTACTAGTCCCCATAGTTTCTGGGTGGGGGTGGGGCACTTCTTTGATAAGGAGAGAGGGTTACATTTATCTGGGGTAGAAGGATAAGTGTTTAGAATGCATTTAGGAGTTATCCTGGCTTAGGACAATGAGAGTAGAAGGCTCTCTAGATCTATGACCTAAATTTACCTCCATGAGAAGTGGGTTAGTATAATGGTTTGAGAATGGCCCCCAGAGGCTCGTATGTTTGAATACTTGGGTCCCAGTTGATAAAACTGGGAAGGATTAGGAGGTGTAGCCTTGCTGGAGGAGGTGTATCATAGGGGTGGATGTTGTGGAAGTTTACTTTTAGTTATGTATAAAATAATTGTTTTATGCACTCTTGGGTGAGCGGCTACCCTAGGTCTTGGTGTTTTGTATTGTTTGCAGGTGTTGGATTTCTGTGGGAGATATTTGATTGCTCATGATCTGCATGTGCTTTTAGTAGAACACCTGAGGAGTTCTGGATCAATAAAAACACCTGAGCTCAGATGCTTAGGGTTCCACTGTCCAGTATGCTGCTTGTCATGATGGTAGTTCTCTTTGCTGAGGTCTGACAGAGTTTACAGATATGATTATGCCTCTTTGTCCTTCTCTACTGAGCCTAATTATTAGGTGCCAACTACAGGTGGGCTTTGAGGGTGTCAGGGTTTATCCCAAGTTGGGAGCCAAACTTGGCAGTGGCATTCATGTGGTTCTAGCTTTCCTGAATGATACATGAGTAAAACGGCTGTGGAATCTTCCTCCATAGTTAAGCAGCCCTGCTAAGACCAGATATTTAGCAGGGAAGACCCTGCATGGAGACCCTGAGAGACCATTTCATGAAACTTGAAAATGAGCCTGGATTGCATATGATTCCCCAAGATGTTAGAGGTGCCAGAGCTACGGGCTCTCTGCCAAGAAGAGCTGTAGAGGAGTCAGCCCAAAAGAGGGATGTATATCAGAGGCAACAAAGCTAGAAGGGCAGAGCCATCTAAGTCCTTTGACAACAGACATGGTGTTACAGGATTTGGTGTTTTCCTTGTTGGGTTTCAGTCTTGCTTTGGTCTTGTATTTCCTCACGATGCTCCTATTCATTCCTTTTAAAGTGGAAATGCATATTCCATGCCATTTTATGTTGGAAGTACGTAGTTTGCTATTTGAGTTTACAGGGATTACAATTAAGAGATTGCCTTGAAGTCTTAGTAGTCTTTGGACTTTCCAACTATGTTGAGACTGTGAAAGATTTGAAGTTGGACTAAATGTATTTTGCATTGTGATAAGGCACAAGTCTATGGGGGCGAGGTAGTAAAATGCGGTGATTTGAGTGAGAATGACTCCCAGTGGCTGATATGTTTGAATACTTGGTCCCCAGTTGGTGGCTGGGGAAGAATTAGAAGGTGTGGCCTTGTTGGAGGATGTGTGTCAGTGGGGCTGGACTTTGAGGTTTCAGAAGACTTGTGTGATTGCTGGTGCTCTCTCTGCCTGGTGGTTGTGGGCCAGGATGTGAACTCTCAGCTGTCTGTTCCTTTTGCTACAACGGACTCTAACTCTCTGAAACAATAGCCAAATTAAATGTTTTGTTAGGCTTTGGTCACGGTGTTTGATCACAGCAACAGAAAAGTTACTAAGACACTGAGGTTTACAACACCGGGCAAGAATTCCATTACCACCAAGAGGACTTTAAATCTAATTAAACAGCTACTGGTTACCTGAAAGATAAAAGTGCCACTATTGTACAGCTGGGGCTGTCAACCAATCCAGTCATTGTTGTGGTTCACAGGCTTTACAGCTGGATGCGACGGTTTCTCCTCTCTCTTGGCACCTTGCACAACTCCTTCCGGAACTGTGAGAGCCAGTCCTCAGCAAGGGGGCATCCAGATCAGTTTTAGCTTGATTCCTTCAAGTCCTATATCCAAAATGTGTGGTGTCTTCAGCAATATCGTCATAACTTCATGTTCTGGGTGGCAACCAAGGGCAGTGGCAGCAGCTATATTGTTTGGGGAGTCTCTTGGACTTCCCTGACTAACAGCTTAAGGGAGTTTCCAATGCCTGACACTAGGGTTTTTGTACGTCTGTGGCTTTTGGAGGAGCATTATTATTCCAAGAGGAATAACTTGATTTAAATTATTTATATATGTATACCTATTACATACATATGTAAGCAGTTTGAGTAAATATGAAATGTTTCCCTGTGGCTTCTTCAGTCTTCCCTGATGTTCATTCTTCTTCCACCCCTCAGATTTGGGTTTTTCCTTCACTCTCTTCCCAGATAAGAGCCCCTCCCATTCTTCCTATTTATCCCCTACTATCCCGTCTCCAGCTCCTTCTCCACTCCACCCAGTCCCTTCTCATTTCCCTGGTTTCTGTGGGTACTCCAGGTTATATGTACTTGCATCTAAAGATTTGGAGGTATGATCCAAAAGTAAGAGAAGACACGTAGTATTTGCCTTTTGGGGTCTGAGTCCTTCAGTATATCACATTCTAGTTCTATCCATTTACCTGTAAATTTCATTAATCCATTTTATTTACAGGTGAATAGTTAGTATTCCATTGTGTTTATGTACTACGTGTTCATCCATTCATCAGCTGAAGGACATGTAGGTTGTTTCTATTTCCTAGCTATTGTGACTAGAGCAGCAGTGGTCATGGCTGAGCAGGTATCTGTGGAGTTGAGTGTCAAGCCCTTTGGGCTTACGCCAAGGGTGGCATAGCTGGGTCATGAGGTAGATTTATTTTTAGCTTTTTAACTCTACACTGTATCTAGAGTGGGCTGCACCAGTTTGCAATCCCACCGTTAGTGAATGCAGGTTTCTCTTTCCCCAGTATCTTTGCCAAATCTGTTCTCAGTTGTTTTTTTGTTGTTTGTTTTTTTTTTAATATCAAAGTATTTTAGATTTGCAATTCCCTAATTTCTAAGAAAGGTGAACATTTTTGGAGATATTCCATAGCTTCTTGAATTATATGCATTAGTGATTAACTCTGAGTTACCAGTAATGCAAAGGTGTCACAATAAAGAAAGAAATCAAAGCACTTCCCCCTTGGAGTCATTTAACCAAGAACAAGTCTAGAATTGAATTCTCTGCTTTATACTCCCCGTGTCTTCCACCCTCTGTCTGTCTGTTGCATGAGTCTGAATCTGTTACTGCCTGAAGGGTGAATCTGTTTGTCCCTGTGTGTCTGTGTGTCTGTCCCTAACACAGGGCTTTGCTCTGTATTTATTAAACAGCATAGAGAGCATCACATGAGGGAAGAAATGGGATACTTTACAGAAGTTTGTAATGGTTACACAGGGATTAAGTCACTGGCTCCTTTTGATTCCAACTGACCCAGATATTAAACACCATCATTTATCAATCAGTTTCCATAAATGGTTGCTTTCAACCTTTGTAGTAGAATTTAGAAGTTGCTCCCGACTTCTGCATTTCATGCGTACCGCAAATGATACACATACACCATCTGGGTCAAGGGCATGAAAGAATACATAATTTAAGATTATAACTAGGCATTAGCTTAGGTTGTAAAAGTTGATCACGTGGGAAATCCACAGCAAGTAAAATTGGTTGTTACATTGTTCTCTTAAAGGGGTGTTAAACAGTTTAGGCACACAGTAGGGTAGCACTCTTAGGTGACCTCAAGGTGTATTATTAACTTGGGCTGAGAGGTCCATCAAAAGTTCTTAGAATATAAGAGATGTAATAGTGTATCATCACACATACCCATTTTTATTTCTTCTTTTGAAAATTCTTTATTCAAATCCACAGCCCGATTTTCATTGGGTCATTTGTTTTCTTGAGTTCTTTATATGGTCTATATGTTAATCCTCTGTCAGATACATAGGTTGAAAGATTCTTTCCCACTACGTGGATGGACTTCCTCTTCATTGAGTTAACTGTTTTCTTACAAGCTTTCTAAGGAGCTTTCTAGTTTTATGAGGTACCATTTGTCAACTGTTGGCCTTAATTCTTGGGCAAACAAAGCTCGGTTCATAAAGTCCATTCCTGCACGTACCTTGTAGAGTACTGCCGATGTTTTCTTCTAGTAGTTTCAGTGTTTTGGTTTCACACAGGTCTTGATCCATTTGCAGTTGATTTTTGTGCCTGGTGATAGATACGAGTCTAATTTCATTCAGGTCACAGACATTTTCCCCAGCACTATCTGTTGAAGATGCTATCTTCTCCAGTGTATGTTTTTGCCATCTTTGTCAAATATCAGCAGTCTGTGATTACGTGTCCTCATGTTGGGTCTTCTGTCTTGTCCCATTGGTCTACAAGTCTCTTCTTATGCCAGTGTCACGCTGCTTTTATTACTATAGCTCTAGTGAATCCTGATATCTAGAATAGTAATCCCTCCAGCATTGTTCTTTTTGCTCAAGATTGCTTTGGCAGTGTGTGTGTGTGTGTGTGTGTGTGTGTGTGTGTGTGTGTGTGTGTGTCGGGGGGGTCTTTTGTGGTTCCATATGAATGTCAGGATTTTTTTTCTGTTTCTGTGAAGAATGACATGGTATTTTGATTGGGATTGCATTTAATCTGCAAATGGCTTTTGATAGGATGGTCATTTTCACAGTATTAAATCTACCAATCCATGAGCATGGGAGGCCTTTCCATCTTCTAGTGCCGTCCTCAGTCTCTCCCTCAGAGATGCGAAGCCTTCACTGTAGAGATCTTTCACTTTCTTGAGAAGGTTTATTCCAGATATTTTATTTTATTAGTTTTGTGGGTATTGTAAATGGAATGCTTCCATGATCTTGTGTTTGGTATTGGTATATAGAAAGGCTACTGATATTGAAAGTTAGTTTTATATCCTGAAAGTTTATTGTCAATTGTTGATCATTTCTAAAAGTTTTCCGGTAGAATCTTTGGGATCTTTAATATATATTGTCATAGCTGCAAAAAAGTGACAATTTGTCCTTCCTATTTATATCCCTTTAATTTCCTTCTGTTGTCTCACTGCTCCAGTGAGTGCTCCCTGAACTGTGCTGAAAAGGAGCGGGGATGCTGGACAGCCTGGCTTGCTCCTGATGTTCAAGCTTTGGATTGATTTAAAGCTTTTCCCCATCTAGGATCTCGGCAGTGGGTTTGCTGTAGTCTTAGATACATTGTGGTGTGTTCCCTCTAGTCCTACTCTCTCTAGGACTTTCCTCATGAGGTCACGTTGCATTTTGTCAAAGGCCCTTTTAGCATCTATTGAAATGATCATGTGGTTTTTTTTTAGTTTAAGCCAATTTATATGACTTATTATATTTATTAACTTATGTATGTTGAACCATCATTTCCCCATGTCCAGGGTAAAGTCAACTTGATCATGGTAGATGATCTTTGTGTTATATACCTGTATTTGGTTTGCAAGAATTTGATAAAGGATTTTTGCATCTATGTTCATCGAGTATATTGTTCTGTAATATTTGAGTGTGTGTGTGTGTCTGTGACCTGCTTTTTTATATTAGAGTGATAATGGTTTTGTAAAATGAATTTTCTGTTTCTTTCTCTTCTTTTCTGAATAATTTAACAATATTTGGTTGTAGATACTTTTTTAAAGTCTGGTAGAATTCAACTGTGAATCCATCTAGGCCTGGGCTTTAGTGTTTTGTTTTTTTTTTAACCATTAGTCTTTTTGTTGTTGTTTCAATCGTCTAATATCTGTATCAGTCTATGTAGGGTGTTGATTTCTTCTTGATTAACTTGGATGGTTTAGAGCCTCTGCGAACGTCTAGAAACTTACCTATTTCTTTTAGATTTAAAAAAATTTTTTAACTTTATTCAATTTTATATGTGGGATGTTTGCCTATGTGTATGTCTGTACACCACAAGTGTGTCTGGTGCGTGCAGAAGACAGATGAGGGTGTTGGACCTCCTAGTACTGGAGTTACAGATGGTTGCAAGCTTCTCTATGGTTGTTGGGCTTCACACATGTTCCTCTGGAAAAGCAGCCAGTGTTTTTCTGAGCCATTTTCAGCCCCTAGATTGCATATGCAATCAAGTTGAGAACCAAGGTTAGCATCACAAGCTGTTGGAACTGGTGTTTTCTTTAAACTCCTTGAATTTTTTGATGAAGTTTATGATTTTTTTCTTTTAAGTTCTGCCACCTGGTACTCACATAGGTATTCTCACTGGACACTATTTCTATAAGGCTGGTGGATTTGGGGTACGGGTGAGGGTCATATTGTCTTGGCCTATCGTGTTTGTGTTTTTAGGATGAGACCTGGACATGTTGACTTCTTTCCTTGGTTGTGTGTCTGATGTGAGGTTTCTAGGCTGCCTTTGGAGAGTGGCAGTTTGATTGTGTTTTTGTTGTTCGAGCTTGGCTTATTTCAGATCATGTACGAGAACTCGGTAGGTCAATCTTCTGGAGGGTCAGTGTTGCTTTTGGATTGGAGGAATGGGGGAAATTCCAATTTAGTAGTAAAGAAGAAAGCAGATATATGGCACTAGTGCTGGATCTGCTTGGGCTGTGCTACCCAAGTTTTACCTGGGAGTGGAAGGATTGTGTGGGTGATCCAGAGTCTTGGCTATCCTGTCCACCATATCCACCATCTAGGCCTGGCTTATGTCAACATCCTGAGCTCTGGTACAGCCTGATGAATCTTATGCTGCTCTTCCAGAGGACCCATGTGTCATGCCTAGCACCCATAGGGAAGCTTCCGACCATCTGTAACTCCAGTACTAGGGAATCTAATACCCTCATCTGTCTTCTGTAGACACCAGGCACACTTGTGGTGCACAGACATATATGCAGGCCAGTATGCATATCACCGGGCCAGCATACAAGCTGTGTAACTGAGGCTAGACCTGAGGGGTGGGGCTTGTACGAACATCCGTGTTTCCAGGGACTCACCAGGCTATATAGGAACACAAATGTGTTTTCCAGGCTAGGCCTGGAAGTTGGGTGTAGTGTAGGTTGGCTAGTGTCCCAGGATTTATCACACTGAAACAGTATCAATATGCGCTGCCTGGGCTAAGCCTGGAGGTTGGATATGGCATGAGTAGTTTAGGGTCTGGTGGATTCAGCAGGATGGACTGGGTATAATCCCTGGAGCCAAGTCTGGAGCTTGGGAGTGGTGCAAACCGGACTCGCTAATTGGGCTGGTGCAGACAAGATTTGAGAACTGGGGTAGGTCTGCAGATTGGGAGAGTGCAGGTAGCCTAGGACCAGTTCAGATTCATCAGGCTGTACAGTTGCTCAGGATGTGTGACATGAGCTAGGCCTACATGTTTGATATGGTGGACAGGATAAATTCCAGTGGACTCAGCAGTCTGGGCTGACATACAGGGTCAGGTAGAATCATGTGCTGGATCAGAACTTGCAGGATGTGCAACCAAGAAAACTTGAATATGGCCTAGATATTTACTCTCTTCTTCACCCCTATCCCACCCTTTTGTGGCTTCTTAATCGTTTTGCTTTGTTTGGAGGTAATATGCCTTTTTAAAGTAGGGTTTTTCTATGTAAATTAGGATGGCTTTGAACTCTCTCTGGCGATCAGGCTGACCTTGAACTTGCAGCAATCTTCATATCTCTGCTTTATGCTGGAATTACAGGCATGTACCACCACAGTTACTATTAGTTACCTTTATTCGAATATACCAGAGGAATATTTGATGTGAGTCATCAGCTAGCTGCCCACCCCATCATCCAGTCTCCTTCAGCTTAATTACAAGGTCATTGTCAACTCTGCTTCCCAGCATTCTTGGCAACTGATGTGGCTGTATGACTAATTTTTAGCCAATAAAGAAATGTGTTATCTGTTTTGGGAGAAGGTTATGGAAACAGAGAAAGAGAGAGAGCAGGTTAGTCTTCTCCCCTTTCTTTATGCTGCCATTTGGAATGAGGATGAAATGTGTGGAGCTCCAGCACCGATTCTGCACTGGGAGGTGACCTTAGAGACTGGAAGCCATGGCTAACGACAAGAAGATAAAACCTTTGCTGACTTGATATATTCAATGTGAGCCTCGTGTTGCACCCTGTTTAGCATGTGAAAGAAGATATATTTTGTCTTCTCTCAACAATTGCTGTTTGGGAATCTCCTGTTTGTGCAGGAGCGACCAATCCTCAGAGACACAGGTAGTTATTACTCTCATTCGTATATGAGGAAACTGGGATCTTGAAAGGCAGAGCAACTTGATTGAAACCCAGGCTATCTTGCAGTTGAGCCAGTGTACAGAACCACTAAACTACAGGTGCCTCCTAGCAAAGGCTAAGGGGATGTGTTCGTGCTAGGTAAACACTAGATAAGGGGCCAGACCCAGCCAATGCGGGGCCAGGAATGTGCGGGTTTGGCATGACACTTGGTATGTTACTTGGACCGACCACTCTGTGTTCTCACCACGTTCAAGTTGTCTGGGAAGCGCTCTCAAAGCATTTGGGCAGGGAACCAGATTATGGATATTAAATTCCCAATATTTTTGTCTGCCCTCAGGGAACCAGACGACCAAGCAGAGGAAATTATTGAAGGTTTTTGCAAGGGAGATGTGATTACAGCCTCATGGGAAACAGGATGGGGCAGCTAAAGTCCCTTGGAGGGAAATTGTGATCTTAGAGGTGCGGAGGTGATCTTACTGAGCATCCGCCAACATAGTGTGAAGATATGTTAGCAGGTGGTGCTCTGTGTGTGATCAGAGATCTGAGGAGCTGGAGAAGAGCACTTAGTTCAGGACTTCTCAGAGCCTTGAAGATGCACAGGGGAAGTTACAAAAGGGGGAAAAATACAAACAGCATTCGTTAACATTATTTGAACTTAGAACCTTTTTATTTGAACAGCATCTTATTGGGTATCTTTTGGCTTAAGAAAGAAAACAAAGTTAGGACACATAAGGGGTTTCTATACCATGAGCACTTAGCTCAAATATCTACTTTCCCCCAAGCTCCTGGGACCGACAAGTTGGGGTCTTTAGACCTGGAGAAATTGACCTAATCTTCTGCCTTCTGCCCAGCTCCCAGCGCCAATAGTAAGGTGTTCCCAGAACCTGAGACATCCAACACCTCCTCAGTCCCAGTACTAACAGGTAAGCAGATACAGACACTCACCCTCCAGGTCACCCTTCTACTCAACTAAGTCCAGATGTGCAAGTTCCAGTGCAGAAAACACAAAACAGCACAAAAATCCAAGACAATATGTCTCCTCCAAAAATTACTAATCCCCTAATAATTAACTGCAATGAGAATAACCTGGAAGAACATCCAAAGAATTCAAACAAGTGATTTTACTTCTATCCAAACAGCTTAAAGATATGAGATAGATGAAATAAGGAAGTTAATACAAGATATGAAAACGGAATTCAACAAAGAAAATGACTGAAGAAAAGCCAAACTGAAATGATGCTGAAAATGAAAATCCAATAAACCAAATTAAAAACTCTGGAAAACATCACCAACAGAATGGACCATGTCGAAAATAGAATCAAAGCAGGAAGACAAGGTAGAAGAATAGGATCACACAATTAAGCTCAATGGTAAATTCTTTGAAATATGAATGGAATATGGGAGAGCTCTGGGATACCACTGAAAAGGCCAAGTCTTCAAATTGTGGTCGCAGAAGCAGGAGAATAACAGAAGCAGGAGAATAATATTGCACCAAAGGCATACAATTATTTTCAATAAGATCATAAAAGAAAAATTTCCACACTTAGAGAAAGAGATGCCCATCCAAGTAGGTACAAGAAGCCTACAAAACATCAACTAGACAGGAGAAAAAAAAGAAAGAAAAGAAATTCCCCATGATAACATCATTAGAACATCAAAAACACAAAGTAAGAAATGGGTATTGAAAGTTGCAAGTTACCTATAAAGGCAGACCCATTGAATGACACCTGATAATTGTACAGAAATTTAAAGCCAGTGCATGCCTGGAAAGATGTATTCTAAGTTTTCAAACCATACCTGTCAACCCAGACTATTCTACTCAGGAAAACTATCTAATATAACTGAAGGAAAAATAATAAAACCTTTCATGATAAAAACAGAGTAAACTAAACCAGCTCTACAGAGGATACTGGAAGGAATGCTTCAATCTGAAGATGATACACACCCAAAAGATCATAAGGAATAAATTAACAACACCAGCACAGTGGATCAAAAGATCTAAAAACCATCACAAAGTCAAGAAAAGGACAGGAAGAAATACACACTTCAATAATAACCTGGAATATTAATGATCTTAATCTCTCCCAATAAAAATGCATGATGGTGCATGCCTTTAATCCCAGCACTCAGGAAGCAGAGGCAGGTGGATCTCTGAGTTTGAGGTCAAGCCTGATTTGCAGAGTTGAGTTCCAGGACACCCAGGGCTACAAAGAGAAACACTGTCTCTAAAAACAAAAGCAACAACAACAACAAAAACAACAAATCAAAAAAGAAGGAAGGAAGGAAGGAAGGAAGGGAAGGAGGGAGGGAGGGAGGGAGGAAGGAAGGAAGGGAGGAAGGGAGGAAGGCAGGAAGGGAGGAAGGGAGGAAAGAAAGAGAGACAACTGGAGAGATAATTCAGTAGTTTAAAAGCACTACCTGCTCTTCCAGAGAACCTGAGTTTGATCCCACAAATTGTACCCACAAAGCAGCTCACAATCATCTGTAACTCTAGTTCCAAGGGACAGGACACCCTGTCCTGGCCTCTTTGGGCACCAGTCATACACATGCTTCACAGACAGCATTAACTTAAACATAAAAAAGAGAACACAATCCATCTTTTTGATGCCTCCAGGAAACACATCTCACCATCAATGATAGATACCAACTTAGGGTAAAAAGATGGGAAAAAATATTCCAAGTAAATGAAACTATAAAACTAGCAGGTGTTGCTATTTTAGTATCTGACAAAATAGACGTCAAACCAAAACTAGTCAGAAAGAGATAAAGCAGGGCATTTCATATTCATGAAAGGGACAAGACACTAAAAAGACATTACAGTTCTAAACATGTTCTAAACACACCTGTTCTCAATACACCAAACACGTGTGTACCTAATTTCACAATGAAAACTGAAATAATGTTTTGCTTTCCCACAATGGAGTAAAGCTAGATATCAACAGCAATAAAAACTACAGAAAGTAGTAAGTTCGTGAAAATTAAACACAATACACTATTGAATGATAATTGGGTCACTAAGAAATCAAGAAATAAATAAAAATATTCCTAAAATTGAATGAAAATGAAAACATAGCATACTAAAGTCTGTGGGACATGATGAAGGTTGCAGTAAGAGAGAAGATTATAACATTAAGCACCTTCATCAAAAAATTTGAGAAATCTCAAACTAATAATTTAATGATGCACCGAAAGGCCTTAGAAAATCAAGAACAAATCAAATCCCAAGGAGTACACTGGAAAAGCGAATCAAAATTAGGGCTGAAATTAATGAAACAAAGTCAAACAAATAACAAAGAACAATACAAAGAATCAAAGCAATGCAGAGCAGTTTCTTTGAAAAGATAAACAAAATTGACATGCTCTCAGACAAATTAACCATGAGGAGACCTAGATCAATACTATCGGAGACTAAAGTGGGGGGAGGTACCCAGATAACTCTAAGGACGAACTCTAATAACTTCTTGTAGTAGTTACTTTTCTGCTTCACCATTTGTGAAGAAGCTGTCTTTTCCTCCATGTACACTTTTGACATCTTTGTCAAAGATCAGGTAGACGTAGTTCTGTGGCGTTTTATCTAGTTCCTCTGCTCTATAACTTTGACTTCTGTGTGTCATTTGTGCCAGCTACCATGCTGTCATATCTCTCCAGCTCTACAGTGTACGACATCGGGTATGGTGTACCTACACCAGTGGCGCTTTTGTTTCGGATGGCTTTGACTATCCTTGGTCTTTGATGCCGCCATGTAAATTTTGAGAATATTTTTTTCTATGTCTGTGAAGAAAGATCTTGGTATTTTGACTGCGATTGCACTGTAGGTTACTTGCCTTTGGTGTGATGGCTACTTTCATAATACTGACTTTCCGATCCAGAAGCTTAGAAGGCATTTTCATCTTCTGGAACCTTCCTCAACTTCTTCCTTCAATATCTTAAACTGTAGAAGTCCTTCATTTCCTCAGTTAGGTTTACACTCAGGCTATTGTGAATGGCATTTATTTATCTGGTTTTCTTTTTTAATAAGTTAGTCATTGATATCTAAGAAGGCTACTGATTTTTGTGTGTTAACTTTGTATTATTGGTGGAGTCTCTAGGATCTCGTGTATAGAATCATATCGTTTATAAATACCAGTATTTTGAATTCTTCTTTTCCATTTGTATTCCTTTTATTTCCTTGTAGCTAAGACTTCAAGCACTACATTGAGAAGGAATAGAGAATGGGAGCCCTGATCTTAGCGAGAACGCCTGGGGTTTTCCTCCTCTTTGGTATGATGTGTGTATTGCTTTTTACGTTTAGTTAGTGATCCCACCATTCCTAGCCTCTCCATGACTTTTTCATGATGGAAAATTGGGTTATGTCAAAAGCCAATGTCAAAGGCTTTTTCTGCATCTCATGAGATGATCGTTTTTTTCTGTGTTTTAATCCATTAATGTGGTGGCAAACAATCACGGCTTTATGGATGTTGACCTTCCCCAAATCTCCATGAAGCTTATCATGGTAGACGTATTTATTCTGTATGAGCTTAAATTAGGTCTGCCATTATTTTTCTGAGAGTTTTTGCTATGTTCATCAAGAGATTTGTCTGTCATTTTTCTTTTCTTCCCCTTTTTCCTTTGTCGGGTTTTGGTATTAGAGTAATACTGGCTTCAACTCTTGTGTTTTATGTTTTTCTCTCAGTGACGAACCTGGAAATATAACAAGATGAACCTTTTCTTCCCCGAAGTTGTTTTTGGTCGTGGTACTTGCCATGGTAACAGAGTGAAGTGAGTGCAGTGGGTGGCATCTACTTCCCTTGTCCATATTCAGAGTTGTAGCCAGGGAACCAGGTGGGCATAAAGCAGATCTCAGGGCTGGGCTCATCCTCCCACTTCTGACAGGCACAGGCACTGTCCTCACGCCTGTGAACCTGACACATGACGCATCACTGACCTGGCACATCTGATGATAAGCCATGTGTCCATCAGAGGCTCTGCTCACAAAAGCAACCCTTGAACCTCTCTGCTGTGTAATTTTATGTATTTACTTATTTATTTGATTGATTTATTTAGACAAGTTCTCACTTGTGTAGTCCTGACTGGCCTGGAACATACTTTGTAGGCCAGGCTCTGCCCTTAAACCCACACAGATCCATGTGGTTCTGCCTCCCAAGTGTCGGGATGAAAGGCATGAGCAAGACATGACACCATGTCTGGCAGGTGTGTGGTTCCAAGTGGTTGAAGTAAAAGTACTGACACTCAGGAGAAAATATGAAATTCAAATTTCTGTGTCCATAAATAAAGCTCTCCTGGCACTCCGGACACTCATTTGTGTACATATTCTCAGTGGCAGTTGTACATTACAACAGCAGAGCTGAAAAACCTCAGCAGACCTTATGGCCAACGAAGCCTAAAATATTTACTGTTTGGCCTTTGACGAGTCTGCAGATCCTTGATAAAAGATCCAGATAAAAGAAACGAAACTTGCAATGTCGCCAGGCACGTCTGCTGACATCCTTAGGCAGTTTCATTCCTGTGTCTCTGGGGCTGGCTGGAATGAAGCGAGGCAGGGTGGGCCAGGACTCACAGGCTCCGGATTCTTACCCCACTGCCACAGACTGCACTGCCAGCCCCCAAGCAAGTTCTTCCCTTGAGATTGTGGAGAGACAGACTGATTATACAGTGTCTCATTCATCTACTGAACACTCATAGGCTGCTGTCTGCTATGTGCCTTTCACCAGGCGCTCTTTAAGGA
Source organism: Cricetomys ansorgei (assembly GCA_026225945.1). Classification (NCBI taxonomy): domain Eukaryota; kingdom Metazoa; phylum Chordata; class Mammalia; order Rodentia; family Nesomyidae; genus Cricetomys; species Cricetomys ansorgei. Next base: position 29,458,255 of record JAMJFZ010003875.1, on the reverse strand, counting down.
CATATACCTATTTTTTATTTAAATAATATAATTACATCATTTCTCCCTCCCCCTTCTTCCCTCCAAACCTTCTGTAAACATCTCTTGCTTTCTTTCCAATTCATGGCCTCTTTTCTCATTGTTGTTACATACATACGTATGTATGCATGTATGTGTATAAATTCCTAAATATATAGATACAATTTGCTCACTCTATATAGTGTTACTTGTATGTATATACTTTCAGGGCTGACCATTTGGTATTAATCAATTGGCGTGCTCTTTCCTTAGGAAGACTATTTTTCTCATGCTCAGCAGTCCTTAGTTGCCTGCTCTTGTGTAGGACAGAGGCCCCATGAGCTTTCTTGTATTAGTGTTAATGTGTCTATTGTTGTTCTTGTTCAGCTCATGTTTAGGCAGTCATGTTGGTAAGGCTTTATGGGTGTAGATTCTGGCATTCCTTCAAGACACAATATTACCACAAACTCCCTGGCTCTTACAATCTTTCTGCCCCCTCTTCCACAGCGATCCCTTGATTAGTCACATCTATTTGTATGTAAATTATAGATATGTTCATTATATAGTAAACTGTGGTAGTGATGTGCTTGAGGAAAAACGAACCATTTAAAGAGTCAGTGATGGTGGGGACATGTTTCTTTAAGTAGTCAGGAAGGATCTTGGTGACATGAACAGACCGCCTGTATGAAGCAGGAATACCAATGTATTCCAGGTAGAAGGAACGGCTCAGAGCAAAGGCTCAGGGTAGAAATGTTCTGTGTGCTTAAAGACAGAAGGAAAGCCAAGATGACTTGAAGCAGAGATGGAAGGATGCTGGGTGGCAAGGCTTGAGAAGGACTGTAAGTCTATAGTGCTCTGGACCACTGTGTGGCCTGCTCTGTAGGCTTAAAAGGAAATTGTGTGGATACTGACCAAAATCGGTCTCAATGCCATAGGAACGCCTTTGCAGCCTCAGGCATTGATCCTGTGAAAGACCTCATTCAGGGCTCAAAGTTGGAAGACCAGAGGCTGAGGGAGACCTGGGCTTCAGGTGAACAGAGTCTGGACTGGGAATCTGGCTATGCAGCAGGATGGACAGAGCAGAGCCTTACCTTCTCCAAGTCTCCTCCTTGGCCTCTGGATTGTTCCAGGGCTTCATTTCTGTCTCCCTCTGGCCCAGCCTGCCAGACCAAAATACCTATATTCTCCCAATGTCTTCCTTTGGAACAGAAGCTCCTGGACAGCAGTGAGTAGGCTGGAAGCAAATCTTTATCAAACCACTAAACCAGAGGCTGAAGCTGAACAACAGATAGAAGCTGGGGGAGGAGCAGGATTAGTGAGGTTCTGGTTAACTCCTTCCACGGATATGAACACTGACTCGGGGGTGATGTTTAGTGATGTCAACTTGACAGAATCTAGAATCACCTGGAAGTTGAGTCCCTGGGAATGCCTGTGAGGGATTATCCTATGTTAGTAGATGCAGGAAGACTCATATTAATTGTGGGTGGGGCCTTTCTGGAGGCTGGAGATGCTAGACTGTGTAGAGAAACAGCTGAGTAGTAGCACGTCTGCACCTGACTGTGGATGTGATGACATCTGCTTCAACCTCCTGCCACCCTGACCAGCTATGACTGTGAACTTTCTCCTTTAACTTGCTTCTTTCAAGGCATTTTATCACGGCAACAGAAAAGAAATTAAGAAATTGGTACCAAGTGGGACCAGTGCTGTGGCAGATCTGACCCTGTGGTCCTTAAGTCTTTGAAACTGTTTTATGGGACAAATGTAGAAGAATTTAGGCCTATGGACTAGAAGGCCCTCAAGTGCTAAAAGCAGAATAGGCTGTTCTGATGGGAGCTTGGGAGCCAAAGATACCGAGAAACATGGATAGTGGAGGCCCATCTCTCGAGGTTCTGAGGGGAACAGGATTCTAGAACTGGGCTAGGGCTCATTCAGGGGATATTTTGGCCAAAAGGCTGGCTTCTCTTTGTCCATATCCTAAGAAGCTGAATGAAGCTCAATTTACAGACTATGTATGTATTTGTTTGGCCGGGGAAAGGTGTGTGAGCAAGCTTCAAGTTTTGGGCAGAGAACAGGCAGGCAGCAAACATTGTAATTGCTGGAGAAGTGCCGTTTACAGAAAACTGTAACAGTGTCTCTCCGTCAGAGGCTCCTCTCAAGCTGCTGGCAGTATTGTCCAAGAGATTCTGGTTTCAAAGGCATGAAAAACAGGGGTCATTGAGAGCAGCTGAGGCCAGGTAATTTGTGACAGGGTCAGAATCCCTGTAAAGAGGTCCTGAGATGACTGTGTGCAAGTCTGAAGTTGGGACCCCTCGCTCCCCCACCCCCCAGCCAGGATAATTGGAGTGTTAGGACGGTGGGATGTCAGCCAAAGTAAGTTGTAGAAATGGACTAGAACCCATTGGAGAGGCCACAGAGCTGAAGAAGTGTAGCTGCCTGTATCCTTTGGTGATCAGTCTACTTCATCACAGCCTCAGGCGCTAGGTAGAGAGCTGCAGAATTTATTTGTTGTGAGGGTTAGCTCTTGCTCTGGCATGACCATTCCTTGTTATGCCCAGATTCTTCCCTTTTGAAAGAATAGTGTCTATTCTATGCCATTCTGAGTTGAGGTGGTTCTCAACCTTTCTAATGTACAGTTTCTCATGTTGTGTTGATCTCCAACCATAGAACTATTTTTGTTCCTACTTCATAACTGTAATTTTGCTACTGAGTGGTGTCTCGGTGCCTAAGACATTTGGAAATAAGTGTTTTCCGATGGTCACTACCCACAGGTTGAGAACTGCTGCTTTAGAGTTAAAGCACTGAAATTGTTAGAAAAATAAATACAATTATGGGGAGGGGTTATGAGGTGGTTTAGCAGGTTTTTACCAGTTACATGTGAGCCCTGACATACAAAGTGCATGCATGAGCCCCATGTGTGTGTGAACACACACAATCACAAGAGCCCTTTAAAGACTATGGAGGCTTTCAAATTGGACTGAGGGCATTTTACAGTGAGGTGTTGTGTCCAGTCGACAAGGGGTGGAGCTGGGGTCAGTGTAGACTTGCCAGGCTCTATAGAGTCTAGACTCTTTTATTAAAGATGGGACTCCGGGTATCCCTGTGAGGGATTTTCTTGATTATGTTACTAGATGTGGGAAGACCCTGTGTACTAGTGATCCTAAACTTTGTAAGTGGAGAAAGCAGGAGCCTTTGCATGTATACATCCATTGTTCTTTGTTCCCTTTGTAGATGCCCTCAGCTGTTTGAAGCTCCTGCACCTTGACTTCCAACCTTTAAACTAAGTCAGACTAGCCTTTCCCCTCTTAAGCTGTGTCCCAACCTACAGTTCCCCTATGTAGCCCTGGATCCTAGAACTTCTTGTGCAGACAAGGCTGGCCTCGAATCGAGAGACCCACCTTCTGGTCTCACTGGTGCTGTGATGAAAGGTGTACACCACCACACCCTGCTGTTCATTTGCTTCTGTTTGGGTATCTTATCAGCACTTTGATAAGTAGTAACTAAGATACTGGGTATTTTAGATCTTTCCCAAACAGGTCTAAATGACACGCCTCTAATCCTTGGAGCAGAGTGCTTTGTTACAGAGGTAACTCATGCTTCATGTTAGCCATGCCCAAACATGTCACAACCTTACGAAAGTTTTGAAATTGCCTTAACTCCGTTGTCCAAAAAACAAGACTGGGAGAGTATACTCATGGAAGATAAGGGGCATCATCATGTGTTTCTGTAAAAAGGCTTTAGTCCTTTTAATCATCCTATTATGGGGTTATTTACTACTCTGTGGACGAAAAGGGAAGTCGGAGAGGTGAGGTGCCTCCAGATTGAAGGGCCAGCAAACAGCAGAGCGGATCTTGATCTGCATCCCTAGGCTATGCACCTCCTTACTACACCCAGTGAGTCAGAATCTAAAGAATCTGTGGCTATTCTCCCTCCATTTCGCTGTACAATGGAGTAGACATCTACATTTCACACCTACTCAACTAACTACAAGGGGATATGGAAAAATGCACTTATTGGGAATGTCCAAATGATACAGACAAAAGCCAAGTGTAGTGGCGCATGCCTCTAGAAAATATAATCTTAACACTCATACACATAAAAGAAAAATAAATCTTACAACACACATAGAGAGCCATAAAACCCACTAAACTCATGGGCTAACCTCTTCAAGTACCAGCTCATTACCCAGGGTCCGCAATGGAGTCCAGTCATGTTCGTGTCAGAAGTCTGTTTTGCCTTTTCCTCTAACATTTTCCAGCGTCCTGATTCTTTTGTGTTTGTTTCTGTTGTTCCTCCAAGGAGACTGTGAAGGCTCACAATGGTGGGCTCTACGTCAAACATCAGCCTTCGCTAGACAGGTGTGCTTCAATAAGCGCTGCCCAGTGCCTAGAAAGTCAGCTCAGCTTTCCAGACTCTCCTGAATCCCAAAACTGACTCTTCAGGACAAGAAACTATACAAAGTGATAAGCCAACCGCACGCTGGGCTCAGTGTTAGGTTCTTGTTTTGTCTTTGTTTGCACTGAAGGGAGCCGGCAGTGCTCCCACATCACGCGGAGACAGGTGCATCGAGGCTCCTATTTGCCCCAGCTGGCAGGCTTTCCATATTACTGTAATTGATCTGTGGAGGGCAGGTCAGCAAGTCTAGCTTGTCAGAAAGGCCAGGGCCCAGGCTCTAACCCTAACTCCTTTTCACCCGTCCAAACCAGTAGCAACAAAACCACAAAACACTCATTTTCAAATAGCATATGGCTTTTTTGACCCCATCAAATAACTTTATTCACACAAACGTCCCTTAATTTACAAAGCTTCAGTCATTCATACACATTAGGGGATCCACAGTGTTCAAAGAACTTAAATATAATGTTATCATACCAACCCAAGTAAGCCAAGTACAAAAAATATTCATATAAAGTTGTTCACACATAGGTCCTATATTACCAGCTTCTGTGCAAAAAAAAAAAAAAAAAAAAAAAGAGGAAAATTAGACTAACTAGTATTTGAAACTAACCTTGTGCCTGGCTTTAAACCTCCCTCAAAACCAAGGCTGACCCACAAGAGCATTAAGAATAACTGAAATATCCTCCGGTTTTGATGACAAGCAGCCTGTGGGGTGCAAGTTCTTTTTTTAAAAAATGTCCCCTAAACAGGTTTCCTTCTTCCTATGTTCTCATCTGGAAAAAAACAATGGCCCACTCTTTCTGGTACTCACCCCAATCCTAGGGGCCCCTAAACAACCAACAGCAGTAGACATCCCCCTCAGTGATGGCTATGGTTGCTGACATCAGCCAATGCTATGTCATAACTGCTGGTTCCCTTTCCAGAGCATGCTTCCAGACAAGGCTCCTTCCCCTCAAAGTCAGACCTGGGCTGACCTAAAGGCTGTATGACAAGCTCAGAATCAGGAAGGCAGAGGCATCAGCCTCCAGAGTCTGCTGGCCTGGAGAGCTGAATAACCAAGCTTAGCCAATTCTGAGGTAGACTCCCGGCAGCTGCCTGGAGTTGCCAGACAGGAAGAGAGAACTCAGTCAAGGGGAGGGATAACCCAGAGACCCACCTAGAGCTGAGTCACTAGTGCCCCCAGATGTGGAGGGAGGGGCAAATGAGCAAGAGAGAAGGCAGGAAGAGCTCATGGTGGGCAGGATTGGTAGGGGCTGAATAGGGTAAGACAAGGGCAGTAAAGTTCCCCTCCTTGGAGGATAGATAGCAGTCAGACTCTTGCTTGCTCTTCCCAAGTTTCCAAGATACCTAAACGTTGAAAGCCATTTATCATCCATCCTTTTAAGCTGTCTTCTAAAACAGTAAACAGCTAATAGAATACACAGATTCCCAAAATGTTCTTTTCCTCTTCTTGGAAGATTCACACAAAAACAGTATTACCTTATTGCTGCAAACACTGGTTTTCTAGAATAGTGATATGTTTAAGAGCCGAGACTCTCGGAGGAAGGAACTGATGGAGGTGGGGACTGCTGGGACAAGAAGGAAGTGGTCTTAGCACCACAGGGTTAGGAAGCAGAGTCAGTCTAGGGCCTCTGCTCACACCAGGCTTCTCTGCCTTCACTACCACTGGAGCTACTACCGGCAGTGCCACAAAGGAGGCCAGGCCCTATTCAGAATCAGATCTTCACCTAGCATGGGCACATTTCTCCTCCAGCTGTAAACAGGGTATTTCATAAGTAAACATTAAAACTCCCTCAGGCAGCCAAAGGGCAAACCTTACAAGGTGGGCAAAGAATTCCTACTCCCTGCCCCAATGCCCCTAGAGCTAGGTAGGCTAAAGCCCGAACCTTACTCTCCTGTGACCAGAAGGGGGTTGGTTAGCTAGAGCCAGTTTGGTTAGTGCAGTCGGTGTTTTCCTGGCTAGAGGTAAGTGTAGGGAGGGACAAGGCAGTGTGCATATGTGGGCAGCAGCATTTGGTCCTGATCTAAAGCTGCTGTGAGGGCCACAGAGGCAAGAGGGAGGTGTGCCTGGCTATAGCCCACAATGGGTGGGTGGGGGCTCAGAGTTTTCCTTCCCCTGTGGCTATATACGCTTGGGAAGAGTATGAGTACATGTGACAAATGAACACAGAGAAAACAGCCACCTGCTTCTGGCTGAGTTTAAACAGGGAGGACAATGGAATAAGGCACTATGATCTGTCCTGCTGACTCCAGTCACTGACAGGGAGCTGGGCTCTGAGTGCAGAGAACTGAGGCCAGGACAGCCTCCCAACAGGCAATCCTCACATCCCCCAAAAAAGGATAATTTAAGAAGTTCTGCAGACTTCTAGAATATGGACAGATCTAACAAGCCTGGAGGCACCTGAAATGATGCCCCACATTGCTACTGGTAGGCCTGCAACCCATTTAGAGACAGAAGAGCAAAGTAACAGAGGAAAAGGATGTTGATCCCCAAGAGGGACAGGGAGCTGGGCTCTGAGAAGACTACAGAGCTCACCAGGGGCTGACTCACTGGCAGCATAGCAAGCATGTCACAGGGCCAGCTTCCATCTGGCTGGCAGGTGACGGCATATAGCAAGGGAAAGAGGGAAGAAAAAAACAGGAACAGGCACTTGGGCTCAAGACCTGGCTCTCATTTGAGCTAGAAAGAGGTGCTATTATTACCAGGCCAGAACCAGCTGGGAGTCATGGAAGATAAGGTGCAGGGAAGCAGACTGCTCTGACCAGGCTTCCCACCTGCAACCTACGGGGGCTACACTGACACCAAGAAAAGTACAGTGGGGAAGCACTGCAGCCCAAGTCTTCATATAGACCAAGAGACAGGTAAGAGAAAAGTTAAAAAGTAGGTAGAATAGTGATCTGCTAGGCCTGAGCCTTTACCAGGGACCCAGAGCAGGACTCCAGCAAGGAAGAGTTGGGGCATGGGGCTGAGACTGCTTTTCCCATTTGCTCAGGCACAGAGAGAGAGCAGCATCCAAGGAAAGTGAGGACAGGAGAACAGAGATGGAATGCCTTTTGCAATTAGGGGATGCTGCTGTTCCCACCTCCCAGGTGCCACTCTGATTAGGCTCAGGAGGCTGCTTAAAAGTCACTCAAGGAGACGAGATGCTACCACAGTACAGCACAGAGAAAGGGCCTAGGTTACCGCCTGTAGTCATGCACCCGCAGGAACAGTCACTGACCTCTGGCCAAGAAGAGAAAGAAACTTTGGTGCCAAGGTGCCTGAGAGAAGGCTGGAAAATGCAAGTGGACAGAGCTGAGTAGGGTTCACTGTAGTGCTGGCCTTCCCCGTCCTATAGGACCAAGGGGCCCCTGCTTGAGGAGAACATCCCCCTTGGCCTCATAGTTCCCTATCCATCCTATGCTGGTCTAGGAAGAATAAACAAGAATAAACACAGACACGTTCTTTCCTTGTCCAGAGACTCCATCCCATGTGGCCAGAACAGTGAAAAGTCTAATGAATTTTGGAGCAAGAAAAAGTACATCCAAGTAGAGGGCAACAGCTGGGGGAGGGTATCTTCCCTCAGGAGGCTGTAAAAGCACTGCAGAGGAGTTAAGAGTGAAAGGCCAAACAGGCAGAGTCATGGGGATCTCCACTGGGGATGCTTTAAGACAGCTAGATGCTACATGGGCCCTCTAATAGCCATGGGCATTACTGTCTGCCTCATGCCTCCCTATTCAAGGCAGGTCCTTTCTCTTCTATCAGACAACACTTACATAAAGGTCGGTCACCTAACATGAAGTCCCTGGGGGTAAGGGAGATGGCGCTTGACAGTGTCACCCAGTGGTGAGTGACAGCATGAGTCCTGGTACACAGGGCACACCTTTCACCCAAGGGCATGATGGCAGCAGCCAGCTGAGGATACTCAGCAATGGTCAAAACTGGATGTTGGGGTCTAGGTAGTGTCTGTGACAGGCTGGACACTTGCAGCACACTGGGAAGACAATCCAGGAGGCAGAGGTCGTGACGTGTATTGGCCTCAGAGCAGTGACAAGAGACAAAGGAAGACAAGTCTGACAGAGGGTTGGCACAACGGTCCTAATGGGAAATAGGCTTGTGCAAGTAGGGTAGGGGTGGGGTCTCTGTATCCCCAAGTGATGAGATGATCGCTCTTGGTCTCCTTCCTCGGGGACCCCAGTTGGAAAGGGCAGAAGAGGGAAGCAATTGCCACTCCAGTGAGTCCTGGTGTGGCCTGGAGCTCCCAAGAACTTAAAGAGAACTGAACCCACGGTTTAGCTCTTCTTTCTAGAGTCCTTCTGGCCAAACCCTGGTCTTCTCTTCTGAGAGGTTCTTCATCTCTGCTCTGTCTGAGGTTTGAGGGCTGGCCAGGACCAGCCCACTCAAGGATCCCAACAGCTCCCACATCTGGCGGGGAGGTAACTCAGAGGCTGCTTCCTTCTATCTTCCTATCTCTTTCCAGGAGGAAGACCAAACTCTGTCTGGGGAGACAGAACTTCTCTGGGAAATGGGAGGCTAAAGCAGAACTGAGAGATGTGTAAGAAAGAAAACAGAATGTGAAAGACAGAACCAAAATTGCTTCCTAACTTAAGAAATTAACGGATTAACGGCGAATTTATGCATACGATTTGTCCACATTCTATGTTCTTAAAAACAAAACAAAAAGGTGCCTGTCCAGAGTGTAGCCTTCTGCACTCAGAAGTCTTGATGGTTTAATGTTTAAAATAATTATTATTATTATAATAAAGACAAAGAAAAGGGTAGAGTGGGAAACCAAAGCAAAAGCTTCACATTGTGGGAGGTCCAGCTGTCAGGAGATCGCCACCACCTGTACCCTCTGCCATCCTGTCCGAGACATGATGAGAATGTGGGTCCCGAAGGATCGACCTGGAAGACAGAAGGTAGGCAAGAAGAGGACATTGGATCAGCGGGTGAGGGTACAGAGCCAGCACCCAAACCAAACTGACCCTAAAGCTGTGTGTGCTGGGTTTTCTAAATACTCTATGTGGAGTAAGCTGCCATCTGCAAAGACACACTCCTATTTCTCAGGTAAGGAAACTGATATGCCATGATGACTAAGGGCAAACTCTGGAAGAAGGAATGTATAAGCATGCTGGCACCAGCTACCAATCTGATCTCAGATCCTGTACCTTACTTATTCCCACTCCAGTTTCCCTGTACTCCACAGGATCCATTCCGGACAGGTTGTCCCCATCAGACCTTGACGGTCTGTCTTGGTTCTATTTAAACCTTTTCTCTCCACTCTCATTAATAACTGCTGTCATAAGCCTCATGGCAACCCTTTCAAGACTTTGCTATCCTTTTTTACAGATGAGAAAATTATGTTCAACATCTGAGAACCTACACTAAGTTAGCCAACAAACTTTAAAAGAGACCACATTATCTCCTCCTCCTAGGTCAGCTGGACTCAGAACAAGATTTCCAAAAACCAAGTGATAGGTCCCACTCTCGCCACAGCACTCTCGAGGTTTTAAATGAGTGTTCTGGAGAGAAAACTGTCTTAGTAAACTGGCTCTGCCAGCTGACTGTGTGCAAATTCAAGCCCTTTGTTCTTTGGTCTCATAATCTACACCTATGTCACAAGCTCTTTTGAAGATTACATAATTTCAGCTGTGAGTGGCTTAATGATATAAGAAGTAGAGCTGCTTGAACATCAGAGTATATTATGGGACCACCACTGCATATTGTCTGTTATTGCATGAAACACCATTATGTGTAGTACATATAATACTTAGAAGAATGCCTGGTCCTGTGAGCATTGGTTGTTATTTGGGAGCTGCTTTGGTGCCAGGTCTCAGGAATAAGACAAGAAGCTGCCCTTCACAGAAACTTAACACACAAAAGCCTGTAGAGATTAGTCTTGGGTCAGTCCCATGTTCTGAGCCACTTAATCACATAGCTAAGTATAGCTTTGTCTTTGGCACTGCAGGTCATCTGGGCAGCATGTTCCAAAGTTTTCAAAGTGCCTACTTTCACCCGAGATGACTGACCCAGACAAGCCTTCCTTGTATGCTTTGCAACCCTTCAGTGGCGTCCTTGCTCCATGGGCACACGGAGCCTACTGTCTGCAGCTCGAGAAGTATGCCCTGATTCCAGCCCAGTGTACTCCTTCTCCACTGGCCTCTCCACTGGAGCTGTGGTCAGTATAGTCAAACAACACTGGCCCATAGCCTCAGGTGTTGACAGGTGGCCTAGCTCATCCACAAAAGTGACACCAGACTGGGCCTATCTGCCTGTCCCTCCCTCTAGAAGCCTTCTATCCCTTTTTGGCTCTGAGAGGAATAGGTACAGGGCCTACAGCAGGTTCTGACATATTCAATGAGCACATTTCTCCTTTGCCAGTGTCTCTAGCTAGACTCTGATGTACTTTCAGCCATTCAGCCATCACAAGAGGTTGTGGGCGCCATGGGAAAGGTATCCCCCTCCCCGCCACATAGGAGAATGTGAACAGCCTTGGGATGCAGCTGGGAAAAAAAGGTTTCAGAACTTCAGGTGTGCTTAGAGCTAGAGCCTGGTGGATCCTGGAAATCTAGCTTCACTGATAACTCTAAACATGGAAAAGAAATTATGAATAAAGGTATTCCATATGAGGCACTACCTCCAAAGTCCAAAACTAAGAGTGATATTAAGTGATCCATCAGCTCAATGCTATACTGAAGAATGGAGAGATGTGTATCATTGTGTATCAGTAAGAAGCCTGTTAATGGGTGGGGTCAAGTGGAACACATAAGTTACAAAGCTGTGTGGGTAAAAAGCAAGAAAATAGTTTGTCTCTACAGCTCAGGATGGATGTAAAAGTCCTTACAAGGTAATGAGGTGGTGAAAATTTACGGAGTTTGAATGGATGAGGCCTCTGGGAGGTAAGTAGGATTACATAAGTCATTATGTGGGGTCCCATGATTGAGCTCTGGTAGTCTTTTAAGAGGGAGATCCTAGACATATACACACACAGGCTTTGTGATACATGATGCCCTGTGCGGCCTCAAAAGACAGCCAGCAAGAAGGGCCATCCTCAGATGTGGACCTCTGACTTGGGACCAAAACCAAGAATATCCCTTTTCCCTATTATTTTTAATAATATTTATAGTTTATTTTTTATAAACTATAAAACAACAACAACAACAAAAACCTGTACACATAATAAAAACAAGAATGTACCAAAATTAACCAGATCCACCGTCTATACATGAAAGCATGCACTCTGGACAGATAGGTATATAGTAAGGGAAGGATCTCCCAGGAGGGGAAAAAGAACATGCAGTTATGGAGAGATGGGGGGAGGGAGGGAGGGGGGGTATAGGACGATTAAACTAAAAGGGGGAAGGAAGAGGGGAATAAGGAAGAAAATACAGGGAGGGATAACTAGCACTAAGGGCCATTAGAGGGGGCCGTGGAAACCTAACTGTAGAGGCGTCTTAAAATATTTACATATATGAAAGAAATCTAAATGGAGTCACCAAATAATGGAGAGACAATACTCCAGCTAGACATTTTACTCCACCAAGTAAAACTTCTGATGCCAGGAATGGGTTACATCTAATTGATGTTGTTGGCCAAAGGGGCCCCATGGAAAGCCCCCAACAACTCAAGCTATTGCCAATGATATTTATTGGTTGTTTTCCACAAACTGATGGTATGGCCCTATTGCTGAATACAACACCTACGTATCTCACTGAACACCTTCACCCTGACTGACAAGTGTTCACGATACTGGAAGGTACTCTGCATGCCAGAGGAGAAAGGGAACCAGAAACCCTAGTACAAAACCTGTGATCTACAATGATAACCTGCATGCATAATATACTTGTACAATAGTGGAACAAGCATTATGGGAATAACCAACCACTATCTGGATGGATTTAAGGCCCACTCCATGAGATGGAACCCATGTCTGACTATTGGGTGGACAAGAACCTGAGACTAGATAGGCCATGGGCCTAGACGAAAACCAAACTTTTTGCTATGCCCATAGATTTGTATCTTGCTCAGTCATCATCAGAGCAGCTTTCTCCTGCAGTAGATGAGAACTAGTCAAGAGATCTACAAATGGACAATAAACAAAGAATGAAAGACCGTGGAACACGCAGTCCTAAATGAAATGTCTTCACAAACCCCTGCCCTCAAGACTCAGGGAACTATGTGGAAGAAGAGATGGACAGATTTTAAGAGCCAGGGGGGATGGATGACACCAAGGAAACAAGGCCTTCTAAACACAACAGGACTGGTGCACATGTGGACTCATAAGAGACTGTTAGCACCCACAGGTCCAAGCTAGGTGAGGTCCCAGCACTGAGAGGGGGAACCAGATCGGGCTCCCACACCTAACCAAGAAGTTATCTTCTATTGACAACGGCTTACAAAGGAAAAACTAGTTTTCTCCATTGGAGTCTGAGGACTCCAATATACACCGAAACTAAGGGCAGCGGTGGGTCCTTGCTTATGAACTTTCTTCATAGCAGATGCCAAGCCTTGACTCCACTGTTGATCAGACTTATATAGCATGAGGGTCTAGTTCCTAGCATCAACCAGGGTTTTTTCCTTGCTCTCAGTGGGACCCCTAACCACAGAGCCCTCCTGAAAAATCAAAGCCACATCTGCTAAACATGAGGAATGGTAACAATCTGTAGTGGGCTTTACAATTTGAATTGCACCCCACAATTACTATTAAGATGAACTTGACCACTTTTTCCAAAGAAAAGGCCCAGAGAGATGGAACAAGTTAGCTCACATCACAAAGTTAGAGTAGTAGGTGTAGCACTTAACCAGAACTTCTCCAGTCTCACTGCTCAAAGCTTTCCCATTAGGACAACCTTTATGCACATTTCAAAGCCAGTGAAGCCACTGTCCTAACAGTTTGCATTAAACATGGCCTTGGGATAGAAGGTGATCTGTCAGGTTTTTACAAATCCTGACCTTTATTTCAGATCTTTGACTAAGTTCCCTCAGTCTAACCTAATTTCTCTCTACCACCACAATAAACTCTCATTCCTGAACTCCATGAAGCAAAGGCACAGGCTTTACAACAGACACCTGAAGGTTTGAAGTCAGGCTCTACCTTAGTCACAATCATGAGCTGTTTTGGATCATGTTCCCTGTTTTGGAAATGTAGACAGTGCAATTTACATTAGAGGTCTGCTGTGAGGAGTGGGGACTCCAGCAACTACCAGCAGTCCATCTTCTTACTCACTTGCTACTCACCCACTCACTACTCAGCTGGCAGACAGTGGGCACTCAAACTACCACACTGCTGGGTAGTAATGGTCATTTCAGCTTAGTGTCAGCCCAGACTACCTAGGACCTAATGTTTTGTTTTGTTTTTAACTGAAACAGGATCTCATTCCACAGCCTAGACTGTCCTAGAACTCAGACTGGTCTTTAAGGCAAAGCAATCCTAAGCAAATCCTTAGCCTTTCTGAGAGGTGGGATTACCGGCATGAATCATCACGACCAGCTTAAGTCAGCAACTGTCCTATGTCTTCCATATGGAGGCGAGAAACATGAATGGTGGAGAATAGCCCTCTGAGCTCTGTTCAGAGAGATATAAACCTGCCATAAAGGTCACAGAGACAATTCTCCTGCCTCAACCTCTTAAGTACTAGGATTACAGGCATATACTACTATGTCCAACTTCATAATAGTCATTTTAAAGCAAAAATTACAACTTGGTCTCTACTCAGTGTTCTCTTGAGGTGAGAGCCTCCTTTCTGCTCGAAGTTTTAGCTCCTGCTGTTCTGCTTCCTTTCTAATCTAGCTATCACCTAGCCTTGCAGTCCCTCTCCGTACCTCCTCCCAGAAAGCATGTCCAAAGAACAGTCTTTGCAAGGACTCCGCTTTGCAGTGATCGGCAGACCTGAAAGTCAGCCTCTGCTATCCACACTGTGCCTCAACCTCACTATCTCCTAGAGTCTGCTGACTCTCTTAGGGCTATCAGATTACCAAGTGGTGGTGGATGCTACAAGGAGCTCATATACTGAATGACTGATACAAACTGTCAAATTAGAATACATGGCGATATAAAACTAATTTACTAACTTCTCAAACATATTTAGCAGGACAGCATTTTTAGGGGAGAAAAAAAAAAGGTTATAAAAGCTCCTGCCTTAGCTGGGCGATGGTGGTGCACGCCTTTAATCCCAGCACTTGGGAGGCAGAGGCAGGAGGATCTCTGTGAGTTCGAGGCCAGCCTGGTTTACAGAGTGAGTTCCAGGACAGTCAGAGTTACAACAGAGAAACCCTATCTCGAAAAAACAAGAACAAAACAAAACAAACTCCTGCCTTGGACTAAGTCCCTACCTCACCGCCAAGTACTCACAACACTCGCACCAAGCATCTGAACGGCCAGGTGCACTGAAGGGAGTCCATTCACACCTATGAGGAGGGGCGGGCTACTTCGCCACACTCTGACATCTGGCAAGGGACAGAGCTGGGACTATGCCCAACCCAGAAGCCTGTGCTGTTCTGGCAACAAGCTATACCATTCCTTGACTCTCTCACACCATCAGAGCTGGAAAGGAGAAATGAAGCACACGGAGACCACAGATTTTTTTTTTTTTTTTTTGACATTTAGAGTCTATGGGTTATAGAGAGAGGCTTCTGGCTCCACCTTTCTTCACAGCTTCTTAGCAGAACAGCCTCCCTTAAATGGAAGGCAGATTCCATATGATGCTCATGTGAAGAAAGCTCCTGAAATCTGGGTGTGGCAAAGCTGAAAGGGGCCTGGCTTCAGAGTATGTCCCTTGAGTCTATATCAGCCATAATACATAGCTCATGTCAAGAGCAGAATTAGAACCCAGCAACTATCTGTATGATGGCAAGTAAGTAAGTAGTTTTTTTCTTTTTTTACTGTCTTTACTTTCCTCAGTTGTCAAATAGCTTAGAAGTTAGTAATGGAGTTCTGGCAGGGCCAGGACTCAGACTCTGGGTTCATAATTCAGTGTCAGAAGGGGTGGCTGTGGACAGATGACAGCTCTCAAAGGAAACAAGCAGTATCTACTAGTAGCCAGGAGTCTCACTGTTGCCCAGGGAGTCCACACTCCCATCACCTGCATCCCATGTACCTACTTCAACCAGTGGAATCTGGCCTGATGGCTTCTCTGAAAAGCAGAATGCCACCTGGGCTGTAACAGCACAACTAAGTCTTGGGCACAGATTCCCAGGTGGAGGCTATTCAGAAGAAGCTGCGTCTCTCCATGGTGGCAGAGTAGAGATGAGAGGCCTGACTTCCAATGCCACTGCCTTCTCCTCTAGAGACTTTACTTTTCCCCAAGTACTCAATGAAGAACTTGACAATAGGGAAAGGACTTTTAATCCAAATGAGGACTCTGTAGTCTGAGTTCTAGAATCCCTGAAAGGTCTTAAATTCTCACAGTGTAAGCTATATGCAGTTTTCTGATCAAATATCTCACTACTCAGAATCTGAGAGTCATCTATGACAAAATAAATGATGAAAGCCAGAAGACTTTCTTTTGACTTATGCAGACAAAAACTAGCCAGAGGCAGCCTGTGAATGTCAAGAGGAACCCATGGCTCTGTAGGGAGGACCAGGTAATAAACAGGGCAATCTGTGTGGCTGAGACGCTGGGGCATCAGGACAGTGAGAAAGAGTGAGGCCAAGCTCAACTCAACATGCCCCGGCCTTGCCTTTGCTCTGAAACCTTCAAGCTCTGTGACCTTTCTTAATTAATGGGCACAAACACCTCTGAGAGACATGGGCTCTATGCCCCATTGTCTGAAACTCCCGAGTCTCAGCTACCTTACTCCTCCAGAAACACATTTTTAAAGCACAGCCGGGCCTAATGGCTATCAGGGTGGGACTCGGTGAGAGAAAGGATAAGAGCAGAATTTAAAACCAGGATAGCATGCTACTGAAAGCACATTAGCTTTCCTCAACTGTCAGAAAGCTCTGGTAGGCCAGGGAGTGAGTCCATGGCAACTGCACAAGCAGGAAGCTCTTAGACATGGAGGCTTGGTCATAATATGGCAGTGGTCACAATGTCTGTATCACTGACTTAATACTATTTTAAGTCATCTGATTCTAGAAATTATGCTGCCAAAATTACTAATATCAAAACGTTCAAATGCACAAAAAGAATTATTATTGGCCAAGATGGAAGATTCTAGATTTAGAAGGTTCCATGGTGACCAACAGTAGGCAGAGCTGCCAGCTGAGTCATCCATGTCTGAGAACTTGGACCCATTGAGACCTCTGTTCTGGCCTTGAGACTCAATAAGTCCTGGGGCTGGTGTTTTCCTTTAGCACTTCGGCTGATAATCAGGTCCTAGATGAAGTAAGACTAAAAGAGAGAAAAAAATTGTCTCTAAAAATAGCTGATAAAACTCTGCAGTTAGATAGGTGGATAACATAACAAGTACTCTTCCTCAACCTTATTAAGTGTAGGGTTGAAATAAAAGCTGCTAATAACTGCCTCAGTTGGTCCCCACAGAACCAGGTTCAACCGTAACTGCTATGATTAGCAGAGTAAGGGCTCAAGGGAAAAGTCAGGGATCCTGGGATCTCCCCAAAGGACACTTTCCCACCAGGAGGAAGCCATCTAAGTCCTTGTTATTAAAGGAGAGGTCACTCTTCCATGTGGTGACAGAACAATTTGTGGTTATAAAAGGCAAGACTCAAGGCCAGAATGGTCTGGGCAAAATGACAATATGGTCTTCTGGTTAGAGCTCAAAGCTGAGCATGCCAAGAGAAACTCTTGGGGCTCTTGCTTAAGGAGTTCTGCGGCTTTCTTAGGGAAAAAAAGGGCTCTATACACTAATTAGGTAGAGATAAAATGAAACTCAGGGTTAGCCTATAAAGGTTTGGCAAAAACAAAATACCACGACGGGGACAAAACGTGGCACTACTACTGCTGAATCCTTTGCTTACTGAACTGCAAGGGAGACAAGTAGGGAAACAGCCCAGAGAGGAGAGATGAGGTGCCCAAAGCCAGAGGCAGCAGGTGGAATGTGGCTTAAATGAAGATTCTAAAGCAAATCCCTAAATGTCATTACTACGGAAACATAGGGCTTTCGTGCTCCCGTCTGGTTGTCTCCCTTCCTTCATTTACCCAGGAAAGGAACTGTGTGCCCTGCCAGGTGCGGTACTGTAGCTCCTTCCCAGGCCTGACCCATCCTCCTGAAATGCTGTAGGCACCACTCCACTTACTCTCCAGCCTTACCTTATTTGCAAAATGAAGTTCCTCCTCCTTAGGGTGCTTGCCATCAAAGCCCCTGATATTTGACCTTTGTATGAGTCAACCGGGATAAGTTCTTTGCATATATTCCTGGTGCTCTGCCAATGCTCACTCTAACTTCTGCTCCGGATGCCCTGTCTGAAGCTTCTTTTCAAGCCCACCTAGACATGTGAGTCCTAAATGTTGCTGTCACTTATTTCAACAAAAGCCAGCACTCCTTTCTCTGAGTTGCTAGTTTTTCTTAAGATGGCTCAGGATCATCCTGGGGTTGCCTACCTGGTCTCTCTTTGGGAGCCTGAGCTGGAACTCTAACCCTTGAACTAGCACTTGTCACATGACCAAATCACTTCCTCTCTGGAATGGAAGTGAGAACAGGGAGAGGGGCAGTGACACCCAGGACACAAGGATTAATCAAGATGAACACAGCGGGAGCCTGGCAAGGCTCAGAAAGAGTCTGGAAAGCTCAGCAAGTTGAGGAAGTAGGGTTCCCTTTCACATCCTACTTATGTTTCCTCATGATAAAGAAGCCAGCTTGTCCCAGGCCTGCTTCTTTGCAAAAGCAAACAAGTAAATGCAGGGCCGTAGACATGCAAATGCGCATTATGAGCAAAGAAAGAGGACCTGGGTTCCATTGGCAGGACCCATCTCTCCTTTGTACCATGTACCATTCAAACCAAGGTGTGAAAAGATGCTGAAAGAAGTGACAGAAGTCTCCTCTCCATCAGCTAGAGGTCAGGTTAAGGCTATTGAAGCATCCCTAAGCTTTTGATAATTGTACTTAGATTCCTAAAGGCAGCTGAGAAGGCTTGAAGCTCTTTATCTGATCAGAATTATAATTTACTTAGTAGGAAACTCCTTGCTTATGGTTGTCTTCAGTTCTTCCCACTGCTAAATTGGGATTCCTTCCAATGCAGCTCCATTTCACCCAAGGTCAAGGAATGGGGTTATAGAAAACTCCCATTGAGTTTGACCACAGCATCAATCCCAGCTATACAAGCAGGGGGGCAAGTGGGGTTCTGGTTTTCTCTAACAGTGGAATGGAGTTGTGTGTTCTCCAAAGGCTTTTTATACCACACTAGAATGCACCTACGACCTGAGATGGTCCAGAGAGGGAGGAGAACCTCGGGGCCATGTCAGTGGTGACAGCTGTATTTCAGTTTAGGCACTTGGCCTAAACCTCAGAACAAGTTTTATAAAGGTAAAATGTCACCCTGTTGTTTGTCTGGGTGTGGTATTTTCACACCCATTTCTGCTGCCCCATGCAAACCAAGAGTTTCTTCAAAAACATTCACCAGATCCAAACAGGCAATCTGGTTACTAACAACAAATGAGCATTTACTTGTGACCTCCAGCTTGCTTTATGTCTGGTACAAGGGGCTGAGTCCTGCTGGCAGTGTCTGTGCAATTTGCCAAGATCTCATAGCAGCACACTCCTAATCCACGCCTGAGATTCGTCCTAGACTTCAGCTTTAAGACATAGAAGGGCATGTCTTAGGCATGTCCAGTAAAAAGTAGACAGGAAAAGCAAAGGGGTACCTTATATGGTTGCTAAGGGTTCCCTTTCCCCAGAGAATGGATCAGATGCAGAATCAACCAGCTGCCTCACACCATCTTGGTAATCTTACTTACTAGACAAGATGATAAATACTAAAACCAACATGATACAGCCAATCTGCTTCCCCTATCGCTGCTATAGTACCATGCTGCTGAGTTCAGAAAACTAAAAAAAAAAAAAAAAAGACATCATTCACAAGACTCCTTTCCCCAGCTTCAAATTAAGATTAGTTTTGTAGTCGGAAAACAAGCATTTCTATCTTCCTTACTATGCCTTATGGGATGCCTGGATGGCTCTAATATGTTCTTCCAAAGTCCCTAGACATCATTCTCTTTAACAAAGAAACAGAATACAAAATTCTGTCTGACCTGTTTATGTTGCAAGCTGAGTTACAGCTTTCCCCTGGTACCGCTTACTGAAAGTGAAATTCCTTTAAAGTTGGGAAATTCACTGCAGTGTTTTATAGTATTGATTTATTTTAACTTGGTTGGCATTTTTAAGACCTGCCATGCCTGAGCCCTAGAAATGCTGAAAGAGATCTCTATTTCCTCTGATTTTGGAATATTGTGAGGTATTAGTTGAAATGAAGAGGGGCTGGCAACTTGTCTGCTCTTCTCTACTTTGTTAGGACAAAACCCTGGTACTCTCCCCAAGCCTGAATCCAAGCATCACCCTTGGGAATTTCATCCTTCTCTTCACAATAGAGTCGTCCTGAGTAGTCTGCTGAACAAAGTCTCCTCAGTACATACCCAAAGTGATTGCAAGTGTGATAAGATATTTCCAAACTCCCTCAAGAACTAGCCCTAAATACTTCTCTATAAAGGCTTCCCTACTCTCCGCTGAGTCATGACTTGTAACTGAACTGCAAGCTCTCAGGAGACAACCCTGAATTCTAAATGACCAATGTCAACCAATGTGCAACTGCCTGTCAGATACTAAGATGACTCCTGCCTACCAAACCTGAGTTTACCCCAGAATTTTTCAACAAAGGGTTGCAGCCAGCCCCACCCAGCAGAACAAACAAGAATGATGGCATCCTCAGCTTCAGTCAGGATTTGAGAACTGGGAGATCTGTCACTGAGAATTATACAACAACACTGCTGTTCTGCCTTTGGGTCCTAATCTACCTGAAATCCCTGGCTGATTCCTGGGAACAGGCTTCAGCCAGGATACCATGGCAGCTTCTCTTCTTTCCTCAAGCTGGTGCTGCACTGCTTAAATGAGAACACTCTTTGGTTATATGGTTGTCTTCTATCCTTGCCTGTGTCCCGCGACACCGTCTAAGGCAGAGTCAGAGTAATCCAAAAGCAATCTGTACACAGGCGGATGTCACCTAAAGCAATGGCTGGGCTGGCTGGTGGTCCTGTCGTGGTATACACAGCCAAGAACAACTGTGGCTGTTGGAGGACACCCACAAGAACTATGTACGCAGGGCCATCAGTGCAGTGCTTTCTGGAAGAGAACCGCTACCTGCTTGAACCCACACAGATGTGGTTTTCAAGAGACAGCAGAAGGCAGAATGAAAGGATGGGACCTCCAACCACATATACCTTGTATCAGACTGACTCTGAACCTGAGTGAACCGCTGCTCTCTCAGTACAGAACGAGGACAAACGGCATAACCAGACAGATGATGGAGAACAGTAAACACACAATAACAAAAACCTATTCCCTGAATAAGTTAGTTCAGGGATAGAGATGAAGAGACAGGGCCTTTGGCCCCAACTCACGGGCCCCTCACAGCAGGCTTCTTTGATAACATAAAGCTATTACTTTGGTCAGTGGGAGTGTCTTCATGTCCCTGGTGTCTCAAGAGAATGAGCTGGAAGAAAGCCAAAACTTTAGGCAGATTTGCTGGCAGCTGGATGATTATCAGAGTTTCTCAGATTTGCCCAAAGGATGAGATCTCTTCTGGGTGGAGTCAAGGATGCCAGAGACAGCCAAGAATATGGGCAGCATCTGGGCCTTGCTACCAACAGCCCCAGGGCAAGTCTTATTCCTTCCAGATGTCTGCATATCTATCCAGCTTATAGAAACAGAGGACCCCTAGTGGGCGCACAACCCATTACAGAACTGACAACTCAGCTTCCTCCAGTCTCAGAGCAGGAGCCACCAAGAGGTGGCAACAAGATGTCCCAGGAAGCTGCCTGGACCTGATACCAGACTTCCCCATCTATGGAGGAAAACTCTAAAACACCTAGAAAGACAAGGCCCCAGGGGACATGTGTGTGCACTGGTACCTAAGCCAAAGTCATCACAGACAAAGGTAAAGCTTTTATTTCCTGGGACAAGAGAGAATCAAATATGTATCTTCCCTCAAAGTTCTCTCTTGGCACAGCTCTGTGAAGTGCTGGTGAGACACAGTAAGGCACAACTCTGACTCCTCAAAAGAAGTTAAGACAGAAAAGACTCAGGTGTAAGTCTGCCTAAACCAAAAAAAAAAAAAAAAAGCCTGTTAATCAATGAATCCCCAGTAGCCAAGTGATGATTCTACATAAATAAAGGCCACCTCATTCTTCTTATGGATGCAGCAACCTACTTAGGCCAAAAGTGGCAAGTCCCTCCTCCTGCCCTGGGATGTTTGGGGGTGGAGGGGAAGATAGCCAATAGAATGTTCCAGAGACTAATATCAGCTTCTGGGACAAAAACCAAAGGCCTTGACCCTTCAGCAACCACACCTTTCCTTAAGGCCTCTTCTAGCTTAGACTAGGACACTAATTCTCATAGAAGACACTATCTCCCATGGGAAACCTACTAAGTTCTCTTGCCCCTGCCTGAACTTCAGAATGCTTAGAGCTTGACAGCCAAAGTCAGGGTGGTCCATGCTAGATTATTACTGAAAACTATGAAGATCCCTAAAGACTTGAGTTAGGACTCTCCACATAATAAGGCTCCTCGACCTTCAACAACAAAAAACAGGCCTAGTTCCTTGGTGTTAGGCAGCTACCAAGACCTCATTTGGAGTGAAGAGTATTTTCTATGACTCCACCCTTTCATGGACACTTCAGATCACATCAACATCTGATTTCCTTCATCAAGCTTCAGCTGCCCATTCCAAATATGTCACCCAAGAGCCTGGCTTTAAAAGGCCCTAGTTACAGAAATGTGTGTATTGGACCACAGGCTTCATATTCATATTCATATTTATACAGAGGTCCTCATATCACAGCACCCTCCCTGGTAGAGCGTGGGCTATGGCACCAGGAACATCAGTTTAGCTGGCTTCTTGCTTCGATAAGGCATATGGCTGACAGGACTTATTAAAAATTACTCTCTTCTAAAAGTGATAAGGGAGAAAGATAGTCCTTATTGAGCAATTGTTAAACATAGATATACCTTTCTAGGACAATCAATGGACAAATTGGCTTTAAAGACAAAAGACCCAATGTTCTTACAGAAGCCAAGCTACTAAGCATCACTGCACTTCCATCTCAGCATAGGTACACACCTAAAACCTACTGTTCCACTGCAACAATCTGTCCACGTATATAAAATATACATAGCTAATTCCATTTTGTGGGTAATAAAACCAAGGGCCAGAGTTGTGAAATCACCTGCCTGATTATCACATAGCTAATAAACCAAAGAAATAAGACTCAATCCCTACACTGTAGTCAATTACCCTCCACAGGAATTCTACCTTTCCAGCCCAAGTTGCATCTCTCCCCCTTTTCACTGTTGCAAAGACAGCAACAACAATAACCACTCATCAGCACTTAATCTAAGTGTAACTCGATTGTGGAGTCTTTCCCTGCTTGTACTGGGGCCAGTATGCTTGATATCCGCAGTCATGACACGTCTAACAAAAAATTACCTAGAAACCAGGGTATTCAAGTTCTAGCCATCCATTTGGGACAATCTTCAAACAAATCCCTTTGTCTGTAGGGTTCTACCTCCACACACTTCTCAGATCCTCCACAGCACAGTTCCTCAGACAGAGCCATCTGTATAACTGCTTCTCAACCTGCTGTCTAGTTTGGGAATTTAAGAAGCTATATTTTTCATAGTGACAAAAGGACATTATTTGCTTTTTTCACTTTCATTCTCCCCTAGAATACAATGGAGTTTTCCAGAAAGTCTGTACCATATTATAATGCAGAAGCCATGAGACTATTAAAGCAAGAATTAAACAGACTTGCAAAAACAATGCCAGTCATCTTTAGTTTTTTTAAAGTTTTTCTTCATAAAAAATAATTACTTATGACAATATTTAACTGATATATTGTTATTAATTAATTCATTCATCTGAAGGGAACATTAAAAAATATCTCTCAGGGCTGGAGAGATATAGCACACTAGTTAAGTAGCTTGCTGCTCCTGAGGACCTGAGTTTGGGTCCCAGCACCTATACTAGGTGGCTCACAACCAACTGTAATCCCAGCTTCAGGAGACTATCACCCTCTTCCGGCTTACACAACGCCTAATCAATCCACTTGACTCCTTGTTTTTTGTACGCACGCCTTCCTCTACGATCCCACCACTCAGTTTCCAGATCATATACCACTTGTTATCACTGAGACAGGCTGCTCTCCAGAATCTTCAAGATTCACTCCCTCAACTACTAGCTCGTGCTCAGAGGCACTGTCAGGAAGGCCCACCCTGAAAAGACTCTACCTATATATAACACTCAGCCTTCCTAATAGAAGACCTGTGTTCAGTCTGTTTTCACAAGAAATATAAACTCTAAATAAAAGTGCAAAGTTCTGATTTTGCCCACTATTGTATCATTTATGCCTAAAATGTATCTGTCAAAATGTTTCCCAGTAAGATTACTGAATAAAGGGAATTAGTTTGGCAATGGGAGGGGAAACAGGTCGAAGGCCCTTTCTAACTCCAGCCTCTGATTGTCTAGCGAACCAGATATGGTTCATCTGACAAAGTAACTGAAGTTTGAGGCAGCAGTCACACAGCTGGGCCCAGGCCCACAATTCCAAGTGCTCAACTAGGACAAGGTAAAATAGGCCAGTCAAATCGGTACAAGCACAGCATTGGTTAGCTGTCAGAACCACAAAATGAACGTACCGAAGAGCTTGGGACAGGCACCCTTAAACAAGTCCCTAACTGCGCCCTCATCCACCGCCACCCTGGGCCAAGTCTTTTTTTTTTTTTTTTTAGATGAAGTTACTTCTCTTTCGCTAAAACTCTGCCCTGTAAATCAGCACAAATCTCAAGTGCTGATCTAAATAGAGGCCCAGATTTCAATTGAGACAACCCCATAATCCTAACCTAAACTCAGGTCTTTTTCGTCCAATGATAATCTTTCTCTTATGCGAGGAAAATTAATTCCAAGAGGTCTTTCAGAAATGCAAAGGCAAAGAATGAAATGGAAAACTACGGTAAGAAACACAATGAAAGCACTGGCCAGCCAACTATACTGAGAACAGGAAAGATGAAACCTGCTCAGCTCAGTATAAGTCATCTGCAGAGGTCTGGAGGCCAGAGAGGCCAGGGCTGGACCCCATGGCCCATTCCTATGACCATGAATTCAGCACTGTCCCCACCACTTCAGCTCTAAGTATGGCTTATTTCTTTCTACCGTGACACTGATAATCCAGGAGGGGACAGGTGAATTTGGGTAAAATATACCTACTCTTAATTTAGTGGGATATAGGATAAACCACCTACAGCATGTGTAAAAATACCTAGTTTATATGGTGGTTAGTTTCTAAAACTGCCTTGGCCACACCTCAGATTCTGGTCTAGTCTAAGTGTTCTGGGTAGAAAAATCAAACATCTCTGGATCCTCTCTATTCATTATCCTAGCCGCTCCCTGTCCTCTTCCATCTCTATATTCCACACTAACGAATACTGGTCTATTCTCTCCAAGTCTCAATTTCTTCCAACATCAGGTCCCACGTGGATAGAACTGAATACATTAATAACAAGAACACGGTTTGAACAAAGTTCTTTCTCTGAAAACTGTATTCTTTCAGCACCAGTTTCCAGGGAGAATTTATTACTCAATCATAAGAAAAGGTGTTTCTAAAGAGCTTGGGAGATTCAGCCTAGCCTAATTCCCCTTAAGACTTCATTACACTTCTCACTTTGCACTCAAATTGTCTGACCTATCTCAACTCATCAGGACTTGGGGCTAATCCATGTCAACAAGACTTACTTCTTCCTGACCCTGCATTTTCTCTGCAACTCCAGAATCCAACCCAGCACAAGACACACAGCCAACCCAGGGAGTGTGTATGCACAATAACAAAAGAGCACTCACCTAGTTTAAAAACACCCAAGACATCCAGCCCTGGGGTTTAAGCAGCACATGTGACCTGGTCCATTCTGGTTTCAAGTTCAAAAGCATCAGGTCGGTCCTGTGGGTTAGCAGCTAACATGTCTTTCAAGAGCTGCTTGACCCCCTCAGACATGGAAGTCCTACGTTTCTGGGGGATATGCAACTCCATCTTTGGGTTTTCTAGCAGCGCCTCACCAACAGGGACGATCTCAGTCCCTTGTTTAATGTAGGTCCCCAGAAGCTCCTTCTTGGTTTCAGAGTCAATAAAAGTAATTCTTTCTATCATTGCCCAGATGATAATGCCCAGGGCAAAGATGTCCGCCTTGGCTGTATAGTGTCCCTCCCAGACTTCAGGAGCCATGTAGAAGTCTGAGCCACAAGCTGAGGACAGCCAGTATTTATTCACATTCACATTTTTGTTATCTTGATTGCCCTCTTTGCCTCGAGGTGCCAGCCCTGCACAGACCTTGCTCAGTCCAAAGTCTGCCACCTTGAGGATGGGGGTGCCAGACCGCTCTGTGATGAGGATGTTGTCTGGCTTTAGGTCCCTGTGCACGATGTGGTTTTTGTGCAGGAAGGCAATGGCGCTTGTAAGCTGTAGCATGAAGCTTTTGTTGGTGGCTGGGTCTGGTCTCCGGGACAGGACATACTGATTGAGGTCTCCACCTTCACAGTACTCCATGACAAACCAGAGATAGCAGGGCTCCTCAGCATAGCCCAGGATCCTTTCTCCTAAACCAAAGGACAGGAAAGAGCTTGAGTGGACATTCACATCACTATATTAAAGAAAGACGGTGACAAATAATTGTGCCAAGAGGACCTACACAACTGGCACCAAGCAAATTCTATGCACAAGGTCCACTTCTACCCATAAAGAACAAGTCAAGGTATGGCAGAGGCATTATGGCCTGGTGTCAAGCACCTGGGGTTTGAATTTAAAAACCTAAGGTTACTGCCATCTAATTGGCTTTGAGGCCACATAGTTCCTTTATATCTTTTCGAACTGGTGTATGAGTCTACACCTAATTTGTAGGGCTGCTGAAAAGTAAGAATAAAAAGCATTCAAAAACTTCAAGTATGTGCCGTTCGACTATTGCCATTTAGCTACTGGCCCAGCTTCTATCACTGCTAATCCATACCATGCACATGCTCTTTGCTCTCTTCTTTTCTGATGTGCTTAAGCATTCTTAATTAACACAAACAAAATGGCAATTACAATTTTATTTCAGAAGTACATACCAATCCATCCATATCTCTGCTAGTTCACCATATGCCTAGTCCAAGCTAGGCATGTATCATGCCCCTGGCTCTATGAAGCTTGCTTTCACAGGTACCTATGACAGCAATTATCATTAAATGGAACATTGGCAAAAAGGTCAACCACATGTCAGGACTCCAGACAGAGATGAAAGATAATGGGACACAGTGGCAAGTGGACCACAAAGGTATAAATAAATGGGAGATATGGGTAGGAAATTCAGTCCAATGGAACAGTGAAATCTGAAGCAGATGCATAAGGCAGTATTGGGTATATGGGTTCAAAACAAGGAAAGCTGGTGACTAGCACTTCCATATCAATCCCAGCATTCTTCATAAAGCAACTGATGGAACACCGAGTCCTTGTGTGGAAAATGTTGATGACAAATGCCCTAGTCCAAGTAGGCAGCTGTCTCATTTCAACAATATACTGATGCTGTGTGTGCAGGCGCACACCTTGAATCCTACACCTAGGAAGCAGAGGCAGGCAGCTCTCTAGAAGTTTGAGGCCAACCTGGTATATATAGCAAGTTTCAGGACAGCCAAGGGCTATGGAAGGAAGGAAAACAGACAGACTGGTCATTTGTTAGGTAAGTCGAGACCTGAAAACAGGTCCCTTGGCTCAGAATATGCTATGTCCCAAAAGGCAAGGCTAACACTTTCTCAGCCTCTGGAAAGAGGCTTTCTCCTAGCCATCTATTACAGTATCATACACAGCCAGTCAATAAGCCAGATGAGCCTCTGCTTCCCCAATGGCCCTTAAATTACCAAAGTACAAATAAAGTCTACCAAAGCCAGAGAAGGAGGAGACACAACAAAAATTTTTGGTTTTAATCACCTCCCAACAGACCTCACTGCCCTTACTTATTTGCTTACACTACTCACAAAGTTATACAGACAGAACCAGTTCAGGGTACATGGCTTCTTTCTTAAAGTCAGTGTTGAATAGTGTATCACTGTTCCCTCACCCCACCTGGCTCCATAATCCTTTTTGGTAGCTGGCAAGCAGGCTGAGTCTCCCTAAAAAATTGAAAATGAAGCCATAACCTGAAGCCCCAATCCATCTAAATAGTAAGAGAAACAGACAGAAAAAGAATAGCAAGCAATGTCCCCTAGTAGTATAGCCACACCTTTAAAGTAAAGCAGTGGTAGCAAGCATCTTTAATTCCCGTATTCAGAAGACAATGGTGGTTCATGTCTTTAATCTCTAAGACATGGAAGCAGACACAGGAAGCAGAGCTCAGGAGTCAGTGTCACATAGGGTCTGAGAGGAGTAAGAATGAAGGACAGGCTAAGTCATAAACTGGAAGAAGAGTTAGTAGAGTCAGTCAGTGAGGACATGCCCAACTCTCATGATATAAAAGCAGGCTATCCACTCGGAGCAGACAGTTATAGCAATCAGTTATAGCAGGCGGTTATGAGGTGAGCAGTCTGTAACAGGTAGGCAGAGGGGACAAGACACAGAGACAATAAAGTGGTCTGACTGAGGGAGAGAAACAGAGGCTGACTGAGACAGTATGGAGCAATGAGAGCTCAGAGAGAGACAGAGACACAGAGGCAGCTCAGCAGAAGTTAGTTATCAGTTGGGAAAAGTGAGTCAGTTTGAAGCTGAGCAGAGCAGTTCAGTCTGAGGCAGCTAGAGTCTGCAGAGTCAGAAGAGTTCAGTCAGAAACACTGAGGCAGCTCAGAAGGTCAGTTTGAACCAGGCAGCTTTGAGAAGAGTTTAAGCCAGAATAAGAATGAGTTGAAACTAGTAGAGTCTGAGTTCAGAAGGAGCTAGTCAGAGTGGCTTAGTCAGCAGTAAGCCTCAGAGGCTTAAATGTTTTTAGACTGTACTGGAGGCCAAAAAGCTCCAGGATTCCAGAACTAGGACCCATGATTAAATTAGGCAAAAGAATAAAAGCTTTTGCCCAGAATCAAGTTTACAATTGACATCTGGTATGTCTATGTCTACAGGAAAGTCATCAAATTCCTCCTGCAAAGACCACATCAGATAACAATAAAACTTCTAATAGGAGATATGGGTAGGGAAATTATTATTTTATATACAAGACTGGTAACTATGGTAACTAAGGGGAATAAAAGAAAATACATTGGACAAATGAACTGTAATAGATCTAGGTTTTAAGAGTCTATGGAAAGAAAAAAAAAAGTTAGGTAAAAAGTATCCTAAGCTAGTCTATGGGTGAGACAGACAGAGCTTGAGATGCTAGAGGAGCTCCATGAAAGAAATGCTGGCAGAAGCAACATTCTCAGATCCCATGCAACATCACTGACCAAGACATATGAGAAAGCTGCAGAATTACTTCTCTGAGCAGACAAGGGTCTGGGCTCCCTTCAAGGGAAGCATGCTTTCCTGGAGCATCTTTTCATTTGGGAGTCCCAGCTGTCCACCCAGAACACAGAAGAGAGACATATTAGGATTCTAGTCGTTCCTTCAAGCAGACTACCTGTCTGGGCCTCTGTCAACTCCTGACCAACACCTAGGGAGGAGACACAAAGTGTCTGGTGTTAAGTGAATTTCTATGGAGAAAAAAGGCAAAACGAAGAAAAAGGACAAGCACAGACCCAGAAAAAGGGTCTGAGTGACGGCAGAACTCAACTCTACCCTCCATTCGAATGAATTTTTATCTCACTGGCACAAATGGAAGGTGACCAGAACCTTGGGGAAATCCCTGAACTCTTAAGCTTCAGATTTCTTACCTATCAAATTTTGAGAATTTAACATTATCTGACATGATCCCAGTAAATTAATTACAAAGCATAAGACGCTTTTGGAGAGTTTCCTACTGACATCACTAACATCCTCACTGCCACCCAAACCCAGGTCCTTCAAAATCAACTGCAGAGAGGGCCATGCAACTGCAGAAGCCAGAAAAGGGCATCAAATCCCCTAGAGCTGGAGTTACAGGCAGCAGTAAGCCACCTAACACGGATGTTGGGAACCAAACTTGCTCTGGAAGAGCAAGAAATCCTCTTAACTTCTGTACTGTCTCTCTAGCCCCTGATTTTTTTATTTTTTTATTTTTTGAGACAGTCTTGATAGGTAACCCAGGCTGTCCCCAGTACTGGAATTACAGGTTTGCCACCACACTCATTCCAGTGTGATACAGGCCATCAGATGTCACATGTTAGGAAAAAGATGAAGTTTAGAACCCAAACAAAGGTAGATTGTTCTTAGGCTGAAGCCCAAGAAATGACCGCTGAAGCCTACATTCTAGCTAGATCAGAGAGGCTAACTTGGGCAGGGGCATGTCTTGGACAATGGATGAACAAGAAGCAGGGAAGACAGTTGAGTAACAAGTCATTAGAAGATTCTGAAACTGAAGAGTCAAGAGAGGAACAGAAGTTAGAAAGGGACAGGGTAAAAGATTTGAGAGCTTACATCAGAATTTAGTAGCTAATCCCTATGATAATCAAAGAATTCAAAGCATCCCTTCAAACTGTCTCTGCTCCCAACTGTAATCCTGATAACTACACCCTTAATCCTGATAACTATGCCCTATTTCCAGGTAATAAAACTGAGGCTCAAAAGATTAACTATTTGTAATTTTGAAGTAAAGTGGGGGCAAGACTCAGAACTCCTCACTCAAAGCTCTACTGCTTCATGGTGCTATCAGCAATTTCA
The DNA here is from genome assembly GCA_026225945.1 of Cricetomys ansorgei. NCBI lineage: Eukaryota > Metazoa > Chordata > Mammalia > Rodentia > Nesomyidae > Cricetomys > Cricetomys ansorgei. Next base: position 29,427,979 of record JAMJFZ010003875.1, on the reverse strand, counting down.
CACTCTTATTTTTCTTGACACACAAACTCCTTATATGCAGGCTCTTGCACACACCAAACAACTGACTTCATCAACTCCCTAGTGCTGGATTATGTAACTATAGAAAATACAAATTCCTTTTTATGGTACAGGATTTTGATTGACTTAAATATGCTTTGTAAGAGCTATCCATCAGGATTCACGTAAATAAGGAGTCACTCAGGGGGATTCCTAGCCCTAAGGATAGAAGGGCAAATTCAAGGTGAACTGATACTCTACTAGGGAAGTTAAGCTCTCCCTGAGAGTTTACACTATAAAAAGCCTTACCCAATGAAACCCCAATTAACCAATGCTCTCAATTAAGAAAGGGTGGCTTGCATCTCCTGGAGCTGGTTCCTAAAATCCCTACACATAGAAGAAAAACAGCAAGAAAAAGGGTCTGTACAATTGCACCATGACATCCAAGAACAGATCAGAAAGCAGGCAGTGTCTTTGGCTGCTGAGATACTAATGACACCAACAGAGAACAGTGCAATAAGCACTGATAAAACACAAACAGCAGCAATTAGCATATATGACTAATAAATTAGTATTAAATTCTATTAGTAAGTAAAGTATAATTATACCCATTTCACCACCAAGAGAAACAGTTCTGAACTTGAAGACAGGTCCTCAAGCATACCTCTTAGCAGTTAAAGACAAATGAAGTCATAAGGTCTGTTGTACTGGAATTTCGGAGGGTTAGTTGTTTTGGTTTCTTTTTTTTTTTTCCCCCCACATTTTTGTTGTTTTGTTTTTGGTTATTTTGAGACAGGGTTTCTCTGTTGTAACTTTGGCTGTCCTGGAACTCACTCTGTAGACCCGGCTGGCCTTGAACCTCCTACCTCTGCCTCTGAGTGCTGAGATTAAAGGCGTGTGCCACCACTGCCTGGCTATGGAGGGTCACTTGTTTAGCTATTTTACACTAGGCAACCTCACCCACTTGAATAGTTTTGGATGCCTCACCTGCAAAAGACACTCATAGTATCCATCTCAGATGTCATGAAGGCTGAATGAGCTCTGGTAATGAACTCTTTAAAATAGCACCTGACACATATCTGCAAGGTTTGTGTCTCAGACAGGTCTCACTCTAGAGCCCAAGCTGGCTTAGGACTTGCTCTGTAGTCTTGGCTGACCTTGAACTCAAAGCAATCTTCCTGCCTTACCCTCCAAGTGCTGGGATTACAAACATGAACCACCACAACTGGCTCCATCCAATAAATTTTAATAAAATTGGGAATAAAATCTTTGGACCCTAAATCCATTTTCTATTGTATCCCATTAATTTTGAAGGTCTCCAATGCCACTTTTATCTATGTCAAGAAAACAAAAAAATATTCAATGCTGTCTAACTAAATTCCAAGGCCTAAGCCACAGCAGGAGAATTCAGAGTTGCTTTATATTAGCTTGGGTAAAAGAACCCTGCTCGGAGCCCCTTAGGTTTCCTTAGGCTCTCAGTAGCCCTGAAGAGTCTGCCAACAACTCATTTCCAGACTCAGGTTCCCCTACACTAGGTCTCAGATCAGTACTTTTGTTCCTGCTTCCCTGGGCCACTAATAAGACTCTCAACAAGAACCTATTTATTAGGATGCCACCACGTGTGACCTTGCAGCATAATTACTTACACTTAGGTGTACACTTAGGTGTCTTATAAAGGAAAGTACAAAGCCTCTTATACAGCCTAGCTCACAGCAGCACTGGAAAGACTGCTGCCCAAAGCCTAGGTCAACCCCATCTCCAGCTAAAACTACAAGTAAGCTAGTCTCTCAGCTTTCCTAAATTTCTCGTTTTATGAGAGTTAGTCCAGAATTTTCATGTGTTTGGGGTACATGGGGGTCAATCTTTACCTGTTTGTCAGAGTCTAGGGCAACACATTTCTGAGTGTGAAAAGGAGAGAGGCTTGCTTGCTATATCTTCTAAATGGCAGTGACCTTAAGCTTTGTTCTAGGTACATTCAGGACAGGGGTTTTCAGGGATAGAAAACAAGGTGATAAAAGCAACTGTTGGTACCTTAATTCCCCTTTTCATTGAAAAGGACTTAAAAGTTGAAGACACAAATACTAACCCATCAGTCAAATTTACAGGACTGGTAATGCGTTTTTTAAAGCCCTAGAGCTAGTTAGCATTGTGCCATTATTTCATTTTGGGAAAATCCTGTCCTCCTGTCAGAGCTCCCATAGCTTTCTGGAGGCCAAGGGTTAGGGACAGAACCCTGTTGGGAGACTGCTTGCTTAGCATGCACAGAGCCCTAGGTTTAGTCCTCAACAGCACGTAAACCAAATATGGTGGTGCATACCATTAGTCCCAGTACAAGGCAGAGCATGATTAGTTAAAAGTCATATTTGGCTACATAGTAAACTTGAGGCCAGTCAGAGCTACATGAGACCCTACCCCCCTATAACATGTCTCCCACAAAAGGTCAAAAGAGGTATGAGACAGATATTCCAACTACACTGTACTTCTGGGTAGGACTTGTTTGGTCCATGCTCAGAAGAGATGAATCTGATGCAGAGAAGCTAATGGAATAGGATATGATGAAGAACATAGCTTTTCTTTCTTTTTAAATTTATTTTACTTATTTGTACATCAAGTAATTTCTGCAAACTATAAAACTGCTTTCTGTGCATTCACTAGAAAGCTGCGGTAAGAGGGGAAATAACTCTTAAGGCCTAGGCACTGTCTTTCAAGATTACCTTTCTGCTAACTCTTCAATCTTTTTCTCTTAATTCTCTCTATAACCTTCTCAACACAGCCCTGGTTAATGAGCTAACCTGTTACACTGGAGAGTAATCAGTATTTATGCCTTCAATCTTCTCAAATACCTATAAAGGCTATAAAGTGTTTTGTTTTCTTTTTTCCCTTCCAATACTACCAGAGGCATGCAGTAAAAAGTATGTTTGAAAGATGTCAATGTAGATCACCATTTTGGTCTGTCTCAAAATCATTCTGAATTACAAGAAACAGGGCAAAGAATGATTACAAAGAACTTTTGTGTTTAAGGAAAGCTGTTCCTGGTTATCTCTAGAATTCCTTTCAGCTCTGATATAACTGGACAGCATCAGCTAAAAACCAGGTTCCCTAAGACAAACCAAGAGTGATGTATCTTAGAAACTGGAGTCAAAAAACCTTAACCTGGAGAAGTTTGAGTCTTGTTTTCCACTTTAATGTTAGCAAGCAAAAAATGGCTACATACTATTTATAAGCTATTTATATACTATTTATCTGCTAAATTGCCATATGATGTAAGCTTAACTGTCATTTTGAAAGCAGAGGCAATGCACATTACGGCTTCAAATTAAAATAGACAATATTAAATATGTAACCCAAAGGAAAAAAATTCATTTCTCTAGTTTAGCTCATAAAGGGAGGATGAAAACAGTGTGGCTTTCAATCCACTATTCTGACCACAAACTTTCCCTAAAGTTTGGGAAACTTCAATGAGAACCCAAATCTCTAAAAGGGCAAAGATGGAAGAAATTCAGAAAGCAGTCTGAACTTAATGAGGCAGTGAATTTCTCATAGAATATTACCGACATTCCCAGCATGCACAACAACCTCATGACAGTGATACCCAATGTTAGGATAAAGGCACAATCATCACGTATCAGTTCAGAACAAGTCAGGACTGCATATAAGCTGAAACTCCAGGGTGTTAAACTCTTGCTATGTGGCCACTGTTTACTGTAAAATTCTATCTGTGAAGAAAGTTTTAAAGCATCGTGTACTGGGAGAATTAGCAAGGGCTGTTAACTGAAATTCAAGTTTCAAGACTGGCAGCATCAATGAACTAAGGTTAGAAGAGAGTGCTTGGCAATACAAATTCCTACAGCCTAATGAAGTACCACTCATTAGTCATGTTTCGTTCATTTGTACACCATCAAGAAATTGGTGCACAAAAGGACTAAGAAAACGAATGATGAGAATGCAGGCAAAGTAGAAGTCTCCATAGGAAGTCTTTAAAAAAAAAGAGCATAAATCACAACATCCAATCCATTGTGAAAATGACTTCAAAACTCTACAAGGGATTCTCTTGCGATCTGACAGCCACTACAAAAAGGTTTTAGAAATCACCCTATATAAATCCCAAGTCCCACACATTCTTACAAATTCAACCTTAGGTAGGGAAGATGGGTAGGGTAGGACCTGGGAAGATCTTGGGGCATAGATCAGTCCCGGGTTACACACTGAAGCTTCAAGGACACAGGAACTTGAAGCCAGGAGTCCCACCCCTTTCAAGCTGATTAACCTTAATCAAGCTGTGCTTGTTCCCCTCTAAACCTTAGTTTCTCTATTTATAGAATGGAGACAGAATTCACTTTTACAGGTACTATCTAAAATTGTTTTGGTACTCAGATAATAGCTGGGATTCAGATTAGTTATTTTTCCCTTGGATTCTCCTCCCCCAGGAAACCTTGGAATCTTCTAGCCCATGGACTCCTTACTCTTATAGTTAGTTCACCCAGGACCGCAGGCCCTTTGGCCTAAAGGAGCTTTCATTTTTTTATTTTTAAGCAAAACCACTCTCAGCCAGCCCTAGAGGTTACAAAAATGACTGAGATTGTAAAATGGCAGGAAAGGATGTAACATGTTTTGTTATGTGACAGCTCTCGGCCCACCTGTGGGGGTTGTTACTCTTCGTGTGAGTTATTAACCTGTGTTCCTCAGAGGACTAAGTCAAGAATCAACTGACTGATTGTCTACCCTGGGGTGAAGGGTTGGGTTTCTCAGAGGAAACCTCACACTTGAAAGTAAGGGTTTGGGAATGGAGCTGGAAGATAACAGGAAACTAGGAACAAGGAAAGATAAGAGTATGGGTGGGTCTGCTCATTTTCCCTCACTGTTCTGAAGAGAAAAGAGGTCTAAGAGGCTGTGCACTTCTGCCAATAACTTTGAATCCCACCAGGCCTTCTTTTCATCCATTTTTAAAATGCTAGACTTATAATTACGGTTCACACGTACTGAATGAGTACTTAAAAAGATGGTTAGCACTTCCAGAGCTTTGTTATGAATGCTAGCAACATTCTAGAGGGACAGACTGATTTTACAGCATTCAGAGAAGAGGGAAGGTCCCAAAGTCTGGGGAAGGGCCTTAGTGAGCCAGAGACAGTCAGGGCTGGTGGTTTCTGAGAACAAGGGGGTCCCGGAGAGGGCAGGACTGCCTGCTGCATTCTACCTTTGAGTGAAGTCTCCACCAGGCGCAGGTACAGCTGCGAGTTCTTGTTGCCGTGACTCATGCGCTGGGCTAACCCGTTGCGCTGCAGGACACACTCCTCAAACTGCACGATATTCTGGTGACGCCGCTTGAGGCTGGTCAGGGCCCAGAATTCAGCTAGGGCCAACTCCACGTTCTCGGGGGCGTCGCAGCGGATCTTCTTGACTGCCACCCTGGCCCCACTGCGCCCAGCCACAGCCTCATAAACCACGCCGTAGCTGCCGCGCCCGATCTCCGCCAACAGGCTGTAGCGCGGCCGGCCAGAACCACCGCTGCCGCCGCCGCCCTCCGGCCGCCGCCGGGCCAGGAAGGCCTCGCCCGGGGCCTCGGCCACAGAGGGATCCATGGCCTGGGCCGCGGGCCTCAGCTTCGCGCAGAGCACCCGCTGCACTGGGCTTCGCCTTTTCCGCTCCGGGCTTTTTGTCCCTCTGCAGGCTCCGTTCTCCTTCCCCGTTTCCATGGCTGCGGGAGGCGGGGGGAGCAGCAACGGCGCCGCCCGGGCCCCCCCTGCCTCATCCCTCCGTCTAGCCCCGGGATGCAGAGGAGTGGTACCTTGGATTGCGATCTGAGGGCGAAAGAATCAGTTAAAACCACTAGGCCGAGAAGGGCAGAAAAGGAGCTCAAAAGTGTACGGTGTCCTCCGCCGCCGGTCGCGGCCCCTTTAAGAGGGAGCCACCGCCTCGGGTTGAACGGGGGAGGGGAAAGGAAAGCGGGAAAGACGGAACCACCGGGAAGTACAGAGGGAGGACCGGAAACCGAAGCACAAACCGTCCCCTTTCTCCATTGATTTATCCGTCAGAAAGAAAAAGGAAAGCACCAGGGACCTTCACCACCTAAGACAACCATCTTTAGGAGCAGTCCGGCCTGCTTAAACTTTCCCGGCCGTAGCCCGCTCCCTCCGCGTCCCACCCGGAGCTCTCCCGGTGTAAACAGTCCTTTGAATTAAACCCTACCGAGTCCAGCGGGCCAAGCCAAGCCCCTGGGGACAGCAGTGGACACGGGCTGAAGGTTCGGCTGCCGAGGACGACCAGCCGAGGCCCGGACGGCCCTCCCCAAGTGCTGCGGAGCCGGGGCTCCTGCTCCGGCCTTTCCTCCGCCGCTCGCCTCACCTGGCCGGCGCAGTTCCACTTCCGGGCGGACCGGTTCCCCCCTGGAGCCCGCGCCGGAGGATGGTCCGTTCCGAGCCGAGGTTGTCTGTCGAGCCGCGTCCGGCGCGAGGTGGTGACCCGGGCGGAACGTGCGGCCGGTCGCGGCGCGGCTCCTGCGGTGACAGCAGCACTCCCGGGGGCGGCCTCGGCTTCCAGGTTCCCGTGGCTGTCCTCAAGTTCGCGCCAGCTGAGCACTTTACGTAACCTCTTTATGTAAGCTGCACCTCCCGCCGCTGCTCTGGCCAGCGGAGACTCCTGGTGGCCCATCCCCCAGGAGGCCAGCCGAGGGCTGCGCCGCCTCTGTGCAGCCGAGGTCGACCCAGCCGCCACGGCAGCCCGGAACCAATCACCGGCGAGAACGCTCAGCCAACAAAAAGAGCGCGCCAAAACCCAGCGACTCGTACCCAAGGCCCTTGCCAGTCGTCTGCGCTCCGCTTACGCCTTTCCCGGCCTGGCTTGCAAAGTGCCTCCCCGCCCGCAGTCGGCACTTTATACTGATTGGGTGAAATGGCTTGGGATTGATTGATTCACAGCCCCGAGCCTGGGTTAGAAGGCTGATCCTCACGCCCACTAATGATCCCAGCGATCTCAGCCGTCCTCGGTATCCTTCCCCAAACCCAGTAGTCCTCACATCCTAGGTTGCAAAAGACCAAATGAAATATGATGGCTGGCTGATTGAGTACCCGGTATAAGCAGCTTTAGGCTTGGGTTTTGGATCCCCCCCCGACTCCAGACGCCCTTTGTAGGGGGAGGGAGCACAGTGGCTATGTAGTTAATAATGATACTGATTTTTTCCTCCTGCCTTAATCTCCTGAGTAATGAGATTAAAGGTGTGTACCTCTACACCCTGTTTACACAGTGCTAGAACTCAAAACCCAGGGCTTTGTGTATGTTAGGCAAGCACTTTACAGACTGAGCCCTTAGGCATGGATTTTTAAAATATTTTTTGTCCTGCTTTGTACCACAAATGCTTAGAAGATGTTCAGTATTCGTTAGCCGAATCTCCAGATATTGAAAGACACAACTAGGGTTTCTGCTGCACACTATTTTAAGACTGGGGAAGGGCAGTGGACATGACAGCCTTTGCCTTAATAGCAGTTCTTTGCCACTGGAAGAGATAACCTATGTCTTCACAGAGGTTACAGAGTTAAAGTACTCGGATTTGCAAAATAAGTGGTAGACGTTGTAGTCAAACAAGCACACAAGGTAGATTAAATGTGATGTAAAAGAATATAGAGATAGGCCACTTAATATAGCATGGGCACTGGAAGTCTCTGTAACTTTAGTGTGTGTAAAGTGTACACACAAACTGAAAGAATAGTAGAGAAGTCTTGCTCTTTTCAGCCAAAATAAATTGTTTTGCTGTATTTTCATGTTCCATGCATACACACACACACACATATACATGTTTTATATAATCCTTTTAGATTTAGATGTCATACTCCCTTATCTCTTTATTTACTTTTTATTTCCTGAGGATAAAGATATTCTCTTGCACAATATCAATACAATAATCAAAATCAGGAACTTTAACAATACCAAGCCTTTGTTTTAATATGCCATATGGAGTTTTACTGGTTGTCCTTTTCTTCTAATCCAATATGACACCAGCCATCAATACTCACCCTATCGGATTAGGGTTCCAACATGTTCATTTTAACTTAAACTTCATTTCTTTGTTGCTGATTCTGGTTGTTTGTTTGCTTTTTGTTTGTTTGTTTTGAGACAGGGTTTCTCTGCATAGCCCTGGCTGTCCTGAAACTAGCTCTGTAGAGCAGGCTGGCCTTGAACTCAGGGATCTGCCTGTCTCTGCCTCCCAAGTGCTGAGATTGAAGAAGTATGCCACCATGCCTGACAACTCAAACCTTTTTAAAGGCATTAACTCTAAATATGGTTGATCACCTAATGGGAGTTGTAACTTCAACATGTGATTTTGAAGTAGGTGGCAATCTCTTTGCAAAATGACCTTGGTCTGAGCAATGAATGGCAAGAAACTAGTCATACCAAAAATAGTGGTGGGGGCAAGTGCAAAAGTGATGTCCCAGGAACAAGACTGGCGCTAAACTTTAGTCAATTAAAGAGACTATTAGAATGTAAAATGGCCTGGGTGGTGGCTCATTGGTGAACCACTTGCCCAGTGAACCTATTCACCTGATTTCAATGCCCTGACCTGACAAAAGATAAAAACAACTCCACAAAGTTGTCTTCTAGCCTCTACCCTGGTGCCCAGAGTCATACAGAGATCGGGCATGAAACTGGGCAGCTCAAAGGCGTGAGTCTTCTGCAGCTGTTGAATTATCTGATAAATCCTGGATTTAGATTTTATTCTTTATTTTGGACTTGTAACCCTCACTTACTGTTATGCTTGATAGCTAACACTTATGAGCATTTTCTATCTTCCAAGCACAGAGATCGACAAAGAGTGCTTATGGCATCCCCGAAAAACGCACAGTAATATATAAAAACTACAGTCAGTTTCTTTCAAAGTTAAATGTGTGTCTGCCTGTGGCCCAGCTAATCCCACATCAGGGTATTTACCCGAGATACATGCAAACTTAGATTCACAAATAAGACTTTTGCATAGAACTACTTTACAGCGGCTCTTCCCATGAGAGTCCGGGAAACGTAAGGCACGCCTATGTCCATCCGTAAATAAATAGACAAATTGTCGTTGTCACACGACGAGAACAAAAGCGCAGTTGAGACTCAGAAGCATGGATGAATCAAAATAATGCTGAGCAAAAGAATCCAGGCCGAAAAGAACACATGCTGGGCGACTCTTACGCAGTTCTGGAAAGAAACAGGGCCTAGCTTATACTAGGGAGTGAATGGTAGAAAATAGAGACAAAACCTCTTGGGGTGAACCATTTGTTCATTATTTTATGTGGTGATGGTTTTAATGGAGAATGCTAGAATACCTCCAGTTGGGTCCTTTCGTGGGTTTAACATACACTTTGTTATATGAAGCTTTCAGCTTCACCTCTAAACGGCTATAAAAATGGTAGGGGGATACTACATACTATATGATATGATTCCATTAATATAAAGTGTAGCCATTAGCCTTTGGTGGCAGAAATGTCCGTGGTTGTCTTTTGGATAAGAGTGAACTGCCAAGCCCCACAAGTGTGATGGAATTTGTGAATTATACCACAATTAAGTTTAATTAAGTTGAAAAAAAGAAAGTCTAAGCCCCATGGCCATGAAGACTTATGTTTTAAAGGAGAAGTTTCTGAGGACAGGGAGCCATGTGGTCCAGTCTGCCTCTACTCCTGCCACCCCTGGGTCCATAGTCTTGAGAAAAGTCAGGAACCTCTCTCCCCCTAGCTTCTGTCCTCACCTGAATTTGGAGAGATCAAGCATGAAGCTCTAGAGGACTTTGGGTGAGTCTTCTGCAGCTGTCACATTATCTGATAAATCCTTTATTCATTTTTTAAAATTTTGAATTTGCTTGAATTACAAACAACCTGCTCACTGTTGTGCCTGATAGTAACATCTATGAGCCTGCTCAGAGGCGATTACTGTTATAGCCCCATTGACAACAACAACAACAACAAAGGTAAAAATTTCTAAACTAGGTTTGGAACTGAGGGCCCAGACTTTCCATGCCCTCCCTGGGGTTATCAAGGTGGGACTAGGGGTTGGAGCAAGGAACTGTTTTAGAATCGATGGTTTGGAAAACCTCTGTGATAGGGCACCATTGAGCCAAGACTTAATTTCTGTAAAACAAAAACCAAATGTAACTCTAGTAAGAAAGTATTCCACACCAGAGAGAGAGAGGGAGAGAGAGAGAGAGAGAGAGAGAGAGAGAGAGAGAGAGAGAGAGAGAGGAAGAGAGAACAAATGCTAAGTCCCTAAGTGAGAGAACCCCAGGAAGCCAGTGGAGCAGGAACTCAGAGAGTAGGGACAAGAAAAAGCAACAGGAAATGATAGGTGTTGCCAGACCCACAGTAAGGCAGAGGCAGAGGCATGGTGAACGCTTGGGGATTATTGAGATGATAGGAGCAGCTGGCCACTATATATAGCCACTCCTTTCTGATAAGCGAGCTGAATCTCAGTTAATAACTCACCCCAAAGTGAGCATGCAGAAGCTAGAGGCTGGAGTTGGGAATCCACCCCCCTTCCCCATGCTCACACTTGAAGGGGCTAAGAACACCTCAAAACAACCAGCTCTTTGATGGTTCCATGAGAAAGCAGGGGTTCTTGCTTGAGAAGATTTCAGGGAGTAGAAGAGTGAAGAAGGAAGAAGAGCTGACAGCTCTAGGGGCTTGGGGTAAGTTAGGGGGAAAGAGAAGGAAGGCTGCTCTGGATGGCACTGTGGAAAGGTGATTATAAAGGGGTGAGCTGAGGGTGGGGTGGGCTAAGGAAGAGACAGTAGGACTGGGAAACAGACTTCCTAGATGAAGGAATGCGGAAGGCAGGCACTTGAGGTGGGTACCACAATGGAGTGATACCAGCAAGGGACACTGGGAGGAACCTGGGCAGACTAAGCAGCTAGTTGGTGGAGCACCTCTGAGTAACAGAACTGCAACTCCAAGGACTCTTTTTTTTTTTTTTTTTCTTCATCTCTATGACCAAACATCTGACAAAAAGCAACTTAAAGGAGGAAAGCTTTACTCTTCTGGCTCATGGTTCAGAGGAATGTAGTCCACCATGATGAGGCAATGAAGTGGCTTGGTCCAGGTCGTCGCCCAGGAAGCAGAGAAAGGGGAACGCACTCATCAGTGGCGTCCTCCTTTTTTATCTTTTCTACCTGGGAACTCCTGGTGCCGCCCACACCCAGGGCGGGTCTTCCCTTCTCAGTTAAATCTCTATGAAAGACATAGACATGTTTAAGGATGTGCCTCATCAATGCCCTAGGTATTTCTTAATCCAAATCAAGAAGAGTAATGATTATAGTCTCCAGGAGAAAGCTGGAGCTTCCTGTAATGCGTAACGCCCTGCCACTCACAATAATGCTATATGAAAGAGACTGTCCCCCTTTTATGAAGGGGAATACTGGTGCTTGCAAGTTGAGTGCCCATAAGAATCCCTCAGTGCTGTTTAAACCCAAATTGCTAGGCTGGCGGAAGCCATGTTGCATCTCCCAGGAAAGGCTCATGAGTGTTCTGCCCTCTGCAGAGCCATTCATTCAGTAAGTCTGGGACAGGATGTGTGCTGGTTGGTTTTTGCCAACTTGACACAAACTTAGACATATCTGGGTAGAGGGAATCTCAAGTGAGGAATTGTCTCCATCGGATTAGCCTATAGGGAAGTCTGTGTGGCATTTTCTTGATAAACTATCCATTGTGGGAGTTGCCAGCTAAATGGTGGTCCTGGTTGATATAAGAACAGGGTGGGGGGGGGTGGTCCTTCCCCTGTCAGGCAGTACCTGGAAAGCCTTTACCCAGCAGGATGAAGGCTTCCCGGTAGCCACACAGATGGAGCCCCTCAGCCTATATACTCTAGCACCACCCCCCCCCCCCAGGCAACTAAGGCAAAATTGCATATAACAAGTGGTAGGGAGTGGATGGGTAGTCAGGTGATGGTCCCATGAAGGTGGTAAACAGTAAACAAACACAGCTATGGTAATCATTTTGCAGAGGGCACATCAGAATTCTCCAAGATGGTGGTTGCTTAACCAAATAGACCTTTTCTCTCTCAAGTTGCTTTTGGTCAACGTGTCTGTTGCAGCAGTAGAAACTTAACCAAGACAGGATTTGCAATTCTTCCCAGGCTCAATGATGTCCAAGTTGATCTGTTACTCTTTTGGGATCACACTTTGAGAACAAACGCCTGACATTCCCCTAATCCTAGACAGAGCAGAAATCCAAGATGACTGCAGAGGGTCTGAGTTCTGGCAACAAATGTAGGTCTGATTTGGAGTTCTTATGTAAGCCACTAAGGAAATAAGACATGAAGTGATTATTCAAATCAAGAAAAAAGCAAAAGGAGAAAAACATTGTGCTCACCATTAACTAAATGTTCATTTGAAAATAATAAGACATTGGCCGTGTGTGTGTGTGTGTGTGTGTGTGTGTGTGTGTGTGTGTGTGTACACGAAGGAAAAGAATATTTTTCATAGCATAGAAAAACTATTAAGACATTAAGAAGTGACATTCTAGCCAGGCATTGCGGTGGGCACCTGTAAATCTAGAGCTCAGGATGCTGTGACAGGAAGATTGTAAGTTGAAGAGTACCCTATCTGAACAGAAAATTTTAAAGTAGGTGGGCAAGAAAGGAGAAAGAAGAAAGGAGAGAGATCTATGGCAAGGTAATCAGGTAAGGTACAGCAACTATAGAGTTAAAGTTACTACTTCTAGATTGGGATTGGCAGCAAGACAGGATTGTTCTTATTGGCTTTGGCATAATGATGTTGTCATGGTTAAGTTACTTACGGTTGCAAGATTCCTTTCTCTGTCAATTTTATGAGTAAAAAGGCAGGGAAAGCAATGAAGTTAAACTTAAATGTTTAAGTTAAAACTTAATGAAGTTTTACTGAAAGTAAGAAGCTCATGCTGCTGGAGAGATCACTCAGTAGTTAGGAGCACTTGCTCTTGCAGAGGACCAGGGTTCAGTTCCCAACACCCTTGTGTTGGCTCTCAACTATCTGTAACTCCAGTTCCAAGGGATCTACTGCTCTCATCTGACCTCCATGGGCACCAGACACACACACCCGGTGCAATACATATATGAAGGCAAGGTACTCACAAAGCACAATAAAGAAACATTAAAATATTTTAAAGAAATGTATACACAGACACCAAGACACACAAGGAGACAGATTCCCCAAAAGGGGAGGGAACTCAAAGATAGCCTCTAAGTTTATCTAACAAATCCCAAAATTTTTGGAGAGGATGAAGTGAGTGAATTCCATACCTTCCGCAGAATTGGCTTCTTGGGATTATTCCAGTCCAGATAAAGAGAAATTGATTGTTTCTACAGGACCCAGGAGGTTCGAAAGTCCCATTGAACCTTTTTTTTTTTTTTTTTTTTTTTGGAGGGGAGGAGAACCTCCCAAGTCTTTGTCTTGGAGATGGAAAAAAAGCAGGAATTCAGCCATTTTAAATGTTTTAGGTGAAAAAGTACACTGATCTACCTAGAGCTTTTTTTCCCCTGTCTGTTTGCCTGCCAGGGATCTGACTCCTACCCTTGGTAGTATACAAATCATAGTTATATCTAACTCTTAAATATTACGTGTTTATTTCTTGAGTTAAAGTAGATATTAAAATAAAAGGGAGGCTGGAGAGCTGGCTCAGTGGTTAAGAGCACTTCCTGCTCTTCTAGAGGACCCTAGTTCAGTTCCCAGCATCCATATCAGAAGGCTCACAACTGCTTTTAAGTCTCGCTGCCGAGCATCTGACAACCTCTTCTGGCCACTTCCAGCACCTGCATATGTGTGAGACACACAACAAAATTACATTTTTTTAAGTGCATACAGGCCTTAACTAACAGCAAAGCAGGCTTCCCACTTGGTGATGCTGATCAGGTTCTGGCCAAGAGGTACACCTGTTTCACCTACCTTCATCTGGGGGCTGCCAGGCAAACCTCATCACACACTGGATTCAAGATAGTCCCTATTAAGACTCCACAGAGAAGACGTCTTATCCATTAAATGAGTTGCCAGTCACACACACACACACACACAGAGAGAGAAAGAGAGAGAGAGAGAGAGAGAGAGAAGTAGGTGCAGCCCCTGGTCTCCCAAACTCTGAATGATTTTAATTGCAAACATTCCGTATCAGTCATTAAAAAGGCCATGAAACACCCGTATTTCATCCTTTCCCATCTGTGGGTAGCACAAACATTATCTGAAAGCCATGTGTCTGAATATTTGTTGCAGAATATTGGTTGCTAAATCCTTGGTTGTTTATAAATTGCAGGAAGATAAAGAACTAAAATGTAGAACTAGCAAGGTGAAGTCCTTAGCTTTGGGACTACTGGGACATTTGAGCTAAGTTAGTTGAAATAAACTATAATCTGGCCAAAATGTATACAATCAAAGGGCGACAAAGTATGCTATCTGGTCAAGTAGAAAGTCATGGACCTCTGAAGAAGGACAATTAGCCTGTAGAGATGTTGTAGAAGTTTATTTTTAGTTATGTTTAAAATAGTTGTTTTGCACATTGTTGGGTGAAGGGCTGCCTAGGTCTTGGCATTTTGTATTGCCTGCAAGTGTTGGTTTTACGTAAAAGATGTTTGATTATTCATGATCTGCACATGCTATCAAGAGAACACCTGAGGAGATTAGGTATCAATAAAACCCCTGGGATGAGATGTTCAGGGTTCTACTGTCCAGGATGGCGCTTGCCATGGTAGTGGTTCCCTCTGCTGAGGTCTGAGGGTTTCCATCTTTGAATATGCCTCCTTGTCTTCTTTGCTGAGACACCAGCTAACTGCTACATAAAAAGATGATCCAGTGGGTAAAAGCACTGACTGCTCTTGCAGAGGACCCAGATTCAGTTCCTAGCACCCATATGATAACTCACAACCATCTGTAACTCCAGTTCCAGAGGATATCACACCCTCTCCTGTTCTCCTCAGGCACGAGGCACACCTGTGGTGCACCGATATACATGCAGGTAAACATTCATGCACCTAAAATAAATCTTTTAAAAATATTTAAAAAGACAATTTGACAATTATTAAATAAATTTTTTAAAATGCTTTTACTTCATACACGTTGATCCATGAACTCCAGTTCTAGGAATGTATACCAAATACTCAAATACCCCAAACTCACCACACTCACCACACACGAACACATACAGAATTAAAAGGAAAAAATAAGGGGCGGGAGAAATGGCTCAGTGATTAAGAGCACTGGCTGCTCTTCAGAGGTCTTGAGTTTAATTCCCAGCACCCACATGGACTCTCACAAGATCTGATGCCCTCTTCTGGCATCCAGGTGTATATGCAGACAGAGCACTCACATAAAAATAAATAAACAAACAAAATTAAAAAAAAAATACTTAAGGGGGAAGAACATGGCAGTTCATAGGTGAAAGGACTTGCCACTCAAAGCTGACAACTTGGTGAGTTTGGTCCCCAGAACTCATGGTGACAGGAAAGAACTAGTTATAGAAAGTGGTCCTCTTACCTTCATGCAGTACCCACACTCACAATTTTAAAACATCTTTATGTACCGCAGAGTTGTGGTGGTTTTTAGTTATAAAACATTAGAAACATCCATGCAGGGGGTTGGTTATGTAGAGCTATACATTCGAATACAATATAGCTGTCAAAAGGAGAAATTACTCTGCATGTAGGAATACATACATACATACATACATACATGTATGTAATATGATATTTTGTTACACAAAAAAATGCCAGGCGTGATAGAGCACTTTGGAGGCAGAGGCAGGCAGATCTTTATGAGTTTGAGGTCAGCCTATAGGGAGTTTTTACCAGGTAAGCCATAGTTACATGGTGAGAACCTGTCTAAAAACGAAAGAAAGAAAGAAAGAAAGAAAGAAAGAAAGAAAGAAAGAAAGAAAGAAAGAAAGAAAGAAAGAAAGAAAGAAAGAAAGAAAGGAAGAAAGGAAGAAAGGAAGAAAGAAAGAAAGAAAGGCATGAAAGACATGTAGTACAAGTTCCTATTCTATTTGAATGTGCATATACAGGGGCTGGAGAGACAACCTAGTGGGTAAGAGCACTTGTTGCTCCTGCCAAAGACCCAGATTTCATCCCAGTACCCACGTGAAGGCTCACGGCAAGCAGTGGGTAGAGTCTCAGGGGATCTCATGCTCTCTTCTGGCCTCTCTGGGCACTGTGTGCGTGTGGTGCACAGATACACATGCAAGCAAAGAACCCATATGCAAAAAATAAAAACAAAATCTTAAAAGATAATTGCTAACCTTCATTGAGTTACAACTGTATTTAGGACCATCCTAATGTTCAGATCTGTTAACTGATTTATCATCCCAATAAACCTTGGGGTAGATTTTATCATTATCTTAATTTCTCAAAAAAATTCAAGGGAAAAAGAGTTGAAGTGACTGTCTCAAGGCCGCAACACTAAATGATGGATGGATCTAAACTTAGGCATATCTAATTCCAATGCTCCTGACCTTGAGCAGTTACACAAGTTCCTTTGTAGTTACAATTAGTTTTGCATATATAAAGGAAACTTTGGGTAAACAATGCTTTAAAAGCCAAGGAGAATTCTTTCCTGTTAACTATTTCATATTCAATGTAATGCCATATGTTTTGACTAAATTTATTTTTTTGCAGGTATAAAAAACAGTAAAATTCAATTAAAAGCACATAGCATCTAATAACATAGACTGTTTCTTATTTGTGCAATGAGTACTCATTAGGCCCCTGTTTTTGTTGGCCTGGAGATAGAGATAGATGAGTGGAACCAGGTCTTGTTCTGCAGGAATTCATGGTTTCAGGGAAGACACAACAAGGCATGTCCATTCAACTGTCTGTTCTAGATTGATGGCTGTGATTTTCCTTTTAGATTTTGGTTTGCCAATGAGAAATGCATGTGAGCAACAGTGCAGAGTGCGTTTCTTCCAACCTGCAGAAATAGAGTCTGTGCTGTTTCCCAAACCATGTAAACTGTGTTTCTCTGTAGCAGTAAACTACAATCTTTTGCCCTCAATTTAGGGAAAGAGAAAGGAAGGATAGAAAATTTTCATTGCATTTGCAGGCAGCCTTGATAGAGAAAGAAAGAAAGGTAAAAATCTTCACAGCCTTTTTAGGCTGTCCTAAGCTTGGAGAAGACTAGTTGACAGTGAGCCAGAGTAGCATCTCAGCTCACTATCCGCAAACCCAATCTCTCCAACCTATGTTCCTCTATGAAAGACCCAACGAACCAATGATGGACAAACCAACCAACCAACCAACCAACAACCCACCCTGGCTCTTGGAGCCTGAACCCTTATATACTCTAAGCAAAAATTTCCATAAACCCAAGTGGCACACAATCCCCTAAACAAGCTACACATGGCCAAACAGCTGCACATAGCCAAATTATAGCCACCAGCCTTGAGCATTCCAAATCAAACTCATAAGCATCCAGCACATCTGGGATAGGAACAGAAACCTAGTCCAAAAGCCATTTTGAATTTTTAAAGAAACCAAAACAACAAAAACTTCTTCCAAGTGTCCTGTTACAATTCTCTGTAGAAATTATTAACGGTTCAGCAAATTTACAGTACGAGGTGTTGTTAGGTCTTATGTGTGGGTTCTTGCTGGTAAAGGCTTACAGAGTGATGGGGAGACAGCTGGCTTTTAAGTAATTGGGAAAGACCTGTGATATAATTTTGGTGTTTTAGAGCACAGAGAAGAATAACTGACTGGCAATGATAATTGAGTATTTCCAACTATAAAGCAAAGAATAGTTTTAATATTTCCAATGCAGACATAATAAGCATCAAAGGTGATTCATGTCAGTTGCTCCATTCCAATCACCACACATTGCATAATGTATGGAATGTGATATTGTATGTTTCCCATACACATGTAATTATTAAGCTTCAATTAAAATTAAAATTTACTTATTTATTCATTCATTCATGAAGTGAAGCCTCATACATGCTAAGCACATATTCTACTATTGGCCTCTCAGAAGAATTAAAAATACATTATTCGAAAACATTTTCCAATAGGAATTGTTGTGGAAGTTTATTTTAGTTGTGTTTAAAATAATTGTTTTTATGCACTGTTGAAAAAAGGGATGCACAGGCCTTGGCATTTTGTGTTGTCTGCAGGTGTTGGATTTCTGTGGAGGATGTTTGATTGCTTATGATCTGCACCTGAGGAGTTCTGAATCAATAAAAACACCTGAGCTCAGATGCTCAAGGTTCCACTGTCAAGAATGGTGTTGGCCATGATAGTGGTTCCCTCTGCTGAAGTCTGGCAGAGTTTGCATATATGAATATGCCTCCTTGGTGAGCAGCCACAGTAGGTGTACTACTATAAGTGGCACCTGCAAAGTGGGGTCTGAAGTCACGCTCATCCAATGTGGAGACAGGAAGAAGAAAAGAAACTTCAGGCCTTGCAGAGTCTGGTAAAGTACACTCAGGGATCGAGAGGATCGAGATTAAGATATTAATTGAAGGCTCCTGAAGGAAGAGGAGAGAGAGGAAGGAAATGAGCCTCTATGAAGAGAAAACTGTGAAAATTAAGTGGGAAAGAGTGCTCAAAAGTAAGAGCCACAAAATAGAAGCCTTTAGAGAAAGACAATTTCATGGTAAAAACAAAGAATTCAGCTGGGAGTGGGAAGAAGCAAGGTTTCGACTACTTTTCCTGCTCATGGAGCCGATGCTCCCTCCTGCCGCTTGCAGCAGCCAGGGCACGGGAAACAGAAACCAGAGTGTACTGTTCTATAAACTGAGTTTGTTGATGACTTTTTTTGTGTGTGAAACTCAAGTGGTCTTGTGATTGAGGTCTATGAAGAAGGGTATATTTTCCCCAGAGCGGTGGTGAGAAAGAACACCAAACTGCCAGAATATTTCAACCAGAGATTCTTCCAACTGGCCCAGGATGCCCTGCTGTTGTGGAAGTCAAGGGCTTGGGGGGACCAAAAAGCCACTTACATAACTTGAACAGTTAATTTTTTTTTTCCTGCAAACCTGTCTACAAGAGGTCCTGATAAGATACATTTGCTATGGTGATGAGAACTCCATCTCCTGAGAAAACCCTTCCTGCAGACAAAGTGAATAGTTATTTTTCCAGCAAACTAGACTCTATCTTAAAATCTGGAAAGTGTTTTCTCAGGGACAACATACAGAAGTTGTCTTCCAGAACTGACTGAGGTTGTGTCTCATGCTGGTAGCTGAACTTGGTACTGTAGGAGTCACCCAAGTGGACAAGTTTTGAAGGTTTATGGAGAGCTGCTGAGGCTTGACACTGTGAGAGGCCAGGAGAAGCCATTGGTGAAAGTGCAGCCTCAGTGGAGTTGAAGGCCCAGAGTGAAGGGGTCATGCAGAGAAATTGAGGCTTGGCATCATGAAGAGAGCCCAAGAGAGGCTATTGGTGAAAGTGCAGCCCAGTTGCAGCAGAAGACCCCAATGTTTTGGAGATGCCAGTACCATGGGGCAACCACCAAGAACAGCAGCAGCAGTAGAATGGAGCCAGCCAGAACCTGGAGGACAAGCTATGTGTGCTGCAGAGAGCAGAGACAGATCTACACCCTTTGGAGGAGCCTAGAAGATTGTGAGTGAATTCCAGATAATTGGATATTGATGATGTTTTTCTGCTGTCCAAAGACATTGTGAAAGCTTGATAGATGTTTGGTATCATTTGGTCCTATGCATTAGAAGCCTCATAATTGGTCTTCTTATAAAGAAGAGTTTTGCTGGTGTAGTGTTAAATTGTGTTGTAGAGATAAAGCAATTTTTTTGGATTGGCTTATACAGAAAAGGGGAAATGTTGTAGAACTTTATTTTTAGTTGTATTTAAAATAATTGTTTTTGTGTACTGTTGGGAAAAGGGATGCATAGGCCTTGGCATTTTGCATTTTCTGTAGGTGTTGGATTTCTATGGGGAATGTTTGATTGCTTATGATCTGCACCTGAGGAGTTCTGAATGAATAAAAACACCTGAGCTCAGATGATCAAGGTTCCACTGTCCAGGATGGTGCTGGCCATGATGGTGGTTCTCTCTGCTGAGGTCTGTCAAACAATGTTTGTTCTTCTGAATATAATTTTCTTTTTCTTTCCTTTTTTATTTTTATTTTTTATTTTTTATATTTTCAAGGCAGGGTTTCTCAGTTGTAACTCTAGCTGTCCTGGAATTCACTCTGTAGACCAGGTTGGCCTCGAACTCACAGATGAATATAATTTCAAAACGAAATTTTGAGAAGCATTTGCCAAGTACAGTTCCAAGCACTTGTTACATTATCTTAATTTAGCCAGTGATCGGAGAGATGCTATCACTACCTGTTTTACAAATAAGGGAACTAAAGCACAGACAAATTTGGCAGTTTGCTAAAGTAATGTCGACAAATGGCCCAGGAACAGAATTAGACTGCTCAAAATACCATGTTCCAGTGAGATATCAATTTCATGAACTTTTTATGGCAATAGACCAAGTAAAGCCATAAATCAAGACACTTTTCAAATACATTGACCAAGTAGGTGGGTTATATAGCAAGATAAGGAGAAGTCTACTATAGACTTTGGATGCTATCTGGAAACTCTCTTAGCCCCTAGATTGGTGGGAAACTGGGATTTTGTTAATACATTCCAATAGGTCTGACACAGAATAGGACAAGGAAGGGCCATTTAGTAGGCTAAAGATAGCCCAAGATAGACTTGCAACATTCAAACCTCCACATTACTGAAATTTTGATCAGCTAGTGTTTCTTTCCAGAAACTCTTGTTCCCAGTGATATACCTAGAAGTGAAAGATCGGGGAATTCCAGCCCCTCAAAGTGCTTCAGAGAACACAAAGAGCCAAGCTTGCAGTAGACCATCATAGTAATACTGTGAACAGCTGTCACAAATCAGGGAGCCTTGGGAATTTAGAGTGCTTTCACATGGTAGATGTGTATAGATGCTGGTGGTCCCAAACAAGGTATTTTGGGGAGTCTCACCTGACTCATATGTAAAAGATAGTGTTCATCATATAGACAGTCAAGCCTGCCATGTTTAACACAAGGGATTACTGAAATATAAGGCAGAATGTTATTACATGAAATGTTATTACAGTCCCATTTGCAAAAAAATTTCAGGGTGTATTCAGTGGAATATATAATCATAAAGCTGTAAATGAGATACTTAAATGCTTGTGTGTAATATTTACTATTACAATTATTTCCAACTACTGTATATTGCTAATTTTTTATTGCTTTCTATTTTTATTATGTGTGTGTGTGTGTGTGTGTGTTTATGTGTGTGTATACATATTTTTTTTTTCAAGACAGGGTTTCTCTGTGTAACAGCTTTGGCTGTCCTGCAACTCACTCTGTAGACCAGGTTGGCCTTGAACTCACAGAGATCAGCCTTCATCTGCCTCCCGAGTGCTGGGATTAAATGTGTGTGCCACTGTACCTGGCTCAGGTCACTTTCTAGATCACTTCCTAGACCTTTTCCATCCTGTTTACATTGTGATCTAGCACCTTTTTAGCATCTAGATTCAACTGCTTCCAAATTACTTCATTCTAGCTTTCTTAGCCTGAAGACAATTTTTTTTTTCATTTCACCCCTAGGTTTATATTTATGGCCACAGAATCCTAATATTTAATGTAGCTTTTCTCCCTTAATATATTTTTAAAGCCTTCTTTCATAAAACTTGCAAAAGATTTGCATAAGGCTTGGCTGTAGGGCGGGGTGGGGTGGGGGTGGGGGTGGGGCAGTAGTTTAGTCAGTAGCCTGCTTAGCCCAGGACAGCTGTGAAAACTTTCTCCCTACAGAAATGTAAACATTTACTCTCTTCTCCCATTGACAAACCAAAGTATGATTCCACCAAAGTTCACTTTGGACAAAGTGTGGGTGAGGGGTTATGGGCCAGAGTGTGGGTGATCCTTAAGCAGCCTCGGTGGAAGGTCGGTTAAGGAGTATGGGTGGTGGCTCCCCAGTGGCCCAATAGATGGAGCCCTTTCCCATCAGCCTTCTCCAGCTTATGTACTGTAACACTTCCTGAGACCAGGTACAGTTAAAGCTATTTTGTGTACACGTGGCTGACAGGAATGGCTGCACACTCTGGCGAGGGTCCAGTGATCTTCCCCAGGCCCCATCTTTCAGTCAACAAGCCCAGCTATGGTGTTCTGTCGCAAGCAGGTACAACTGGTCTTGTAAGATAATGGTTCTTTTGATTGAAGTACTCTAATAACAGGAAACTTAGTCTGATTTCCTAGAACCCATATAAAAAAGCTAGGCATAGTGACACATGCTTGTAGCTCCAGGACTGAAGAGACACAAACAGGAAGATTTCTGGGGCTAACTGGTCAACCTGCCTCATCTACTTGATAAGTCCCCAGCCAGTGAGAGACCTTATTTCAAAAAGCAAGGTAGTCAGCACCTGAGGAAGAATAGTCAAGATTGTTCTCTGGCCTTCACATGAACGTACAGATACTAGCACACAAACATCTGCACATACATACAATTGCACATGTATGAACACACACATGAAGAGTTGACAGTGAGGACAGCTACCAATATAAAGACTTACAGCTATGGCAAAAACTGTTTTCCTACCCACTTTCTCTAGGTGGCATCTATGTGAGTCTTCTCCAAACTATACGTCATGGTTTAGAATAAGGTAATTAAGAGCCATAATGTACATTTTCTGGGGAGATGTGAACAAACATCTATTCACTCAGATGGTGTAATAATTCTTTATACACTCAGAGGTGATGGATGGAGGTTAGACACATGCACACTGGTTAGTTTTAGTAAAGGTTTTAGTTGTGAGGGAGGGGGAGGGACACTGAGTCAGGCAGAACAGGATACTGTAGGCAGAGAGAGAGGAGACAGGACAGCAGGGTGAGAAACAGGGAAGGGAAGGGAAGGGAAGAGAGAGAAAGAGAGAGAGAGAGAACATGGTGAGAGGCAGAGAGAGCATGGGTCAGAGAGAGGGACACAGAGAGAAAGAGACAAAGTGAAGAGAGGCAAAGAGAGAGACAGAGACAGAGGAAGAGGGGCAGAGAGCAGAGAGACAAAGAGAGAAAGGCAAAAGAGGAGTCCAAAGTCCACTGGGGTTATATGGGACTGATGATGCAGGGCAGGTATGCCTGTCTGGGAGCAGGCAGGTATAGGGCTCAGGAGGCGGTACCTGGCTACAGAGGGAGGAGGCTTTAGGAGTGTGGGGCTGGGCAATCTTCAGGAACAGCATCTAGGCAGCTCTGGGCAATTCACAGCAGACGGTGTACCAGTAACAGAGTAGAGAAACAATTCTACCCATCAGGACTGTAATAAGATGTACTACTTTTCCATCAACAGGTTAAACAAGACAAGTAAAGCTCTGATTTTAAAGAAATTTGTAATTTTTTTTTTTTTTGCCACTTGGCAAAAAAATCCCCCCCCCATTCATTCTTTTTCTTTAAAATAGATTTATTTTTATTCTTTGTGTATGGAGTGTTTTACTTGCATGTATGTATGTGCACTGTGTGCATGCCTAGTGCCCAAAAGGTCAGAGACATTGTGAGTTTAAATAATTCATACATGATGCAAAAAAAGAAACACGCATGCAAAAGGTTACAGTAAAAAGTATTCTTCCTCAGCCTGGGCCATCTTAATTCCTATTCTGAAAGGCAGACTGTTCTCTCTACTTGCAGATACGTGCCCTGTACATGTGTACATATACTATAAACTAGTGACTCTAATACAATTCCTCACGTTGTGGTGACCCCCAACCATAAAATTAATTTTGTTGCTACTCCATAACTGTCATTTTGCTACTGTTATGGATCACAATGTAAATATCTGATATGCAGATGGTCGTAGGTGACTCCTGTGAAAGGGTCATTTGACACCCAAAGGGGTCACAACCCACAGGTTGAGAAATGCTGCTGTAAATGGTAGTATGTCACCACAGTGGATAGCTGTGTTTTTTTATTTTTGCATAATATGGTACTACATAGCATAACAAAATCTCAGGGGTTATTTATAATCTCAATGATTATATGATTATATGTGTGTACACATATACATACACACATACTTACAATCTAAGAAACTATTCTAAATGGATGTGTGTTAAAGTATTAAAATTAACATTAATGGCAGGTATCAATAAAGAGCCATGACACTTTCTGAGATGGAAAAGCTAGATGGCCAAGGCACAGGGTCTCACCTCATAAGGCTGACTTACAAGCCTCAGCTTCCCATGCTCTGATCCACTTTTTCTGGCTCCAACCTCCAGTACGTGACCTCTAGGTATTTTATTAAAAGGAAACACTGCCCACTATTACATCGGCTTTAATGCTTAATAAATAGAACTTTTACAGAGCACCAACCCCCAACTTCAGCTGGCTGACATGATGCCATTTTACTAGCCAGTCAAGTCCCCAGGCAAGGTCTTCCTTACAAGGTGCTGAGACTGAGGGAGGGCCTTGTAAAGTCCTTCCATTTCATTAGCATTAATACAATCAGATGCTTTTAACAAAAAGATCTCAATGGGCAGACAGCATTAGAACAATTGTTCCAATCAAGAGCCATTGAGTAGATACTGGAGCTAGTGCTCCAAATTAGCATTCCAGAGTCCATTTCCAAGAAGCTGTTTCCAATAGCTAAGGAAGAGGACCCTCTAGCAGTGGTTCAGGCCACTGGATAAGCAACTTAATATTTGAGAATAAGTTCAAATATACCCCCAAACAGATACAACTAGATCTGTTTGTTTTCTTTTTCAGTCAGGGTTTCACTATGGAGCTTTGGTTGGCCTAGAACTCACTATGTAGACCAGGCCTTGAACTCACAGATATCTGCCTACTTCAGCCTCCTGAGTTCTGAGATTAAAGGCATGTGCTACCATGCTCGGTCCCAGATTTATTTTTAAGGATTGCCCATTACTCCATTTTTGGACTTGGCACAGTTTATTTATGAAGAGACAGAACAGACTCCATTTTAGGGTTACCCTGGGCCTGACCTTGAAAAGTCATAAATTCTAAGAAAAAGCCATAAAACCCCCCACCCTTAGGGCAACCAATCAGAGATGAGAGCAACCACAGTGTAGCCACAGGAATGCAGGAAGGCCTTATCTCAAGGCCGGACACCTGTGCCTGGTACCCCTACATGACAGGAGGTACGTGTGAGTGTCTTATCTTGAAATTAGCCAATCCCAAATCGACCCATGTAACTGTCTCACTGACCACCCATCATGTTCCCTATTACCTCACCCATGCTGAAATTCTCCTTACAGCCTATAAAAAGGCCAGTATGCCTTTGAGCAGGGTTGCCATTTTCTTGAATGGCTAACCCCTGCATGCAGGAATTTTTTTTGAGAAATAAACGCACCCTTGCTGATCGCATGCGTGAGTGGTGGCCTCTGTGTGGCAATTTTAAACTTAACAATGTAACTGTTCTGTATGGATGGATGACACCTGTGTTATTTCCAGTCTCTTGACAGCACAGATGCCGTCTCATTTACCATCTCAATCTTCGGGTGGTACTGTTGGGAGATGGTGGCACCTTAGGGAGGTAGGACTTCGGGAGGTCCTTAGGAGAGTGTTGGGTCTGAGAATCACCCCATAAGGACCACAGACACCACGTATGCAAAAATCAGGAGGACTTTTATTCTGCAGATCAAACCACCATGCAGGGGTCAACCACTTTACACAATGGTGACCACCAAATGCACGTGTGTGGGCGTTTTAAAGGATACAGGCAGTGGCTAGGGGATCTCTGTGATTGGTCAGGACCTGAATTCTGGATTGGCTGGTTATATCTCTCTAAGAAGTGAGGGGCTTCTGGGAAAATGAGGACTTTATGGGTAAGGGGAAAGCTGAGGTCAGTGATGCCCACCACTAGGGGGCGCTGGTCCTCCCAGTCCTCCCTTGAGTTGTATCCTGAGTCAAATCCTTGACTCTGTAGATATGGCTCTATTAGGATCTAATAACCATCAGGTTTATGTAGCTAATTAAGACTTTAATGATGCAAGAGCCCACAGTAACTAGTGGAACAGAAAGGTCAAAAGCCCTGCATTGACTGACATTAGAGTTACTATCTAGGAGGAGCATAAAAATGAAAATGGGGATCAGTCATTTATTTTATCTCAGGTCCCCCCCCCCTGCAATTTCTTTATAAAGCTATACAATAACTTTTTTTGTTTGTTTTGCATAAAGCAGATCAAGTGTCCTATCATGTTGTCAGTTAATGAATCTGGGTCTATTTGGCCTTAACAGGTAACTTTTTGGTACACCAGTAGGCTTTATAGGTAGCCACTTTGTTTCCTATGCCAGAGATGTGGTTTTTGTGGTTGTTTTTTCAAAACAATACAGCTCATTGGGGATACGGGACAAGGTATTCTCTCCTATAGCTACTTCCGGGTGAACTAGGGCATACTCAGGGAGTCCAGGAAGGCTGGAATGTGATGGAGTATCAGTCAGATGTATGGACTTCAGCTGGGACACCAGCTGACGGAGCAGTCACATCAGCTGGACTGGCCCGGAGCAGATCCAGGACTCACATGTAGTCTGCAGCTGACTGCTGGATTGCATCTGTTATGTAGAAATCTGTTGAGACAAAGACTAGGGGGAAGAGTTAAAAGTTTATGAAGCTTACATTTGGAACTTTGAGTATTGAAATTCACGTTGTAGCATCCAAGGTAAGAAGTTTTCTAAATCATGTCTAAACACGTTGTACAGTACATTTTTAGCACCTCTATTAGCTGTAGCCTTGAAGAACTGTGTTGTGGGATATTCTAGTTATGCTGTAGCATGTAAAAGATCTGCTTTCTACTTGTTTACACCTCTGTGCTATCCCCAACTTCGACACCCTCCCCACCTCCCCCTCCACCAGGAGGTTCCTGTTCATTTGTTTATTGAGGGTGGAAACAGAAAGGAAAACATCTGGGGGGATGGAGCAAGGAGGGAGCAGGGAGGAGAAGGCAGAGCTGGAGGGAGCAGGAGGTTTAGGACAGAGAACCAAGAGGAGAGTGGGGTGAGAAGACCTTGGAGTGAGCTCTCTGTCTAAGCCGCCCGGGTATTGGACTCCTGAGATTTGTAAAACAATGTTTTAATAAATAGTTTTATTACGATCAACAATGGACATTTATTAACAGAGCTGGTTGTCAAAACCATCAGAGACCTGGAAATAGCAGATAACTTAATAAACCTGTGTCAATTAACATGACAAGAGACTTAGCCACAGCTAGACAGGTGATCCTGGGCTTGGGTACTTTCCATGACCTTATTGGGAACAGCACCAGAGTTCAGTTGTCAGGCCAGAGGTGCCTTTCTGTGGCTCAGGACTCAGAGGGACTGGCCTCCGCCATGCCCAGCTAGAGCAGGATGGTCCGCTCCAGTGTCCTGTTTTATCCACAGTATAGACAGATACATGGTAGGTGAGGCACTGGGCAGTTTTGCCCAGTGGTTAGCATTACCACAATCCAAGTGAGGTTGTTCTGTCTCCTTTTATCTTTTCTGGAGATCTTGGGGTCCCTGTCAGGGTCTGGGGTCTCTGTGATTGAACATTTAAAAGACATATGTAGCAAATCTCTGAAGGCCTTGAGAATCAGTATTTATTAGGGATCTACTAAGATAATACCTGAGGTGAGTAAACCTTGTTTCCTAGACCTCTGTCTCGGCGCAGCCTTGAGAACACACACAGGAGGCCAAGTAAAGCTTATTTTTGTACATTAGCACTTAACATGACTACAAGTATAATCTGAACACATTCAAGAACTAGACTATCTAAAAGATGACTAACCATGTAAGTTAATAGCTATTTTACCTTATCCCTGTTAGATTTTAGCCTTAAAAAAATTTCTGAATTGAAGCTCTTTTAATATCAAAATAAAACTTTAAATTTGTAACTACAATTCACAGAGGCTCTGGGAGCTTTTCTTTCCTGGCCTTTTTATAGTGTACCACTACAATATTTTTTAATCTTATTTTATTTATCAAAACAGCTAAGACTTAAAAAACTTGCAAAGACAGGAGGATAAATATACATTTTTATGTCTGTGTAGACCTCAGGTAAGCAGAGGCATTTTTTTAAGCCAATCGTTTTCAATCTTTAATGTCCAATTATCTGGAATTTGCTCATGATCTTTTGAGCTCTTTCAATCTCCAAAATGTTATGACCCATACGTTGAGAGTTTGCTCCAAGTTCCTTGTCAAACTGCTTAGGCCATTGTAAACATTTTATATACCTAAAATGTCCCTAGCCCTGTAAATTTAAATCCCTTCAAAGCTGTTTCTTAAAATATCCAGTTTAAAATTTTTCAGTTTTCTGCAAAACACCAAAATTTCCCCCTAAAGTAGTTTAAAATCTCCTAACTGTGTGTTCTTGCAATATCAAAAATAAAATACACATTTTTAAGAGGAAAAAATACAGAGCATAATCATAATCTGAAAACAAAACAGAACCAAGCCCCCAAATGTAAACAATTTAATGCTCTATATCTGGGATTATGCACATTCCTCCTGCCCCACCCTTGCCAACAGCTTGTCTTCTAGGGCCCAGCCAGCCCACCACAGCAGCTGCTAACCCATGGCACCTGGATCTCCCAAACTGCCAGATTCCTTTATGCAAACCTCGGCTGTTTTCCACGATCCCGTTATATCTTTAAAATACCGTGGAAGTGACCGTTGCACGGGAAAGTTTGGCTGCCAGCACAAGGTACATCCTGTATATGAATGCATGGAAGTATAACTTTAATATCTTATTAAACATTTTTTTATCCTATCTTTATAAACCTTGTCATTAGGACAGAAAAACATCACACAAAAATCTAATCCAAAATAATCTAGAGTATCTCAGAGATTTGTTGTCTCTTTGGTTGGTAACATGTGGCCACTTCAAGATGGCAGCAAAGTCCCATGACATCTGTCTTCTTTGACCCTAGTAAGTTGGTGCCAACCATGTGGCTGCTTTTTCAAATAAGAAAGCAGCCAAGGTACCACAAGATACTTTAACAAGTTACCCATTGTTCACAACCCAAAATAGAGTCTTGTCATGTGGTTCCCTTAAGGTTACTATCAACCCCATGTTACAAACTTTAGTTAACGTTCTCTTTTACAGATTCCTACAGATTTTAAACCATATCCAATTGGACTTTTAATTTTTATATCCAAAAGACGTTTGAATCCCTGCTAAACTGGACCCAGAGATAAATTCTGAGCCTTGTCAAAACAGCCACGGAAGCCACGGTGGCTGACGACCGATACACCAAAGGCAATTGTATAATTTTCATACCCAAATGAACATAGAACTCATATATTCACACACAGACAAGCCTTTCCACAAAACAGGCACAACAAAACTGTCGAACACAAGACATAGCAATAAAACCAAGACATAGAAACATAGAAACCAAGCCTGGAGAAACAGAACAGAGAAACATCAGTAGTTCTCCAGAGATGGCTTGCTGCCCTTCTGCTCTTACCTGTGTTAGGCGGGGTGAGGGCCGCCTGATGGGTCTGGCTGGCTGTCACAGCAGCTGCAGGCAGTGTCAGCAGTGACAGCAGTTCTGTGGCAGTGAAGGCCGCTCTAGACCAGCACCAGTGTGCCCAGCCCTCCTCACCTGGTCCACACAGCATTATTGGGGGGGGGTCTGGGACATGAGGGAGGCCCCTCCTGTCCTCTTTTGCTTCTTCCCCTCTTCCCAAATCAAGCATCGGTGTAGGGTGGTGTAGAGCGGTCAGGGTTGCACCTTTAACTGTAGCCCCAGAGGGAAGTTCAGACCTTGAACGTTTGGGACTCTGGGCACCAGAACTGCTTTTGCAGAAACAACTCGGCCTGAGGCGAGCAGTGCTTCATCTTATCACACCTGTGGGCTCCCCCCCCCCCCGCCCGTGTCCCCCACCAGTCCAGTTCGTTCCAGACACAGGGCACCCCAGCTACTGAGCTTGCGGTGGCAGCTGGTCAAGCAGGGCCTGCCATCTGCTGCCCTAACTCTGGCACCTGGAGGTGGCTTGTAAAATGATTTTGGATCAAGTCCAAGGGAGTAGAAGGCTGGCCCCATAGTCTTAGGACGGCAGCGTAGAGGGTAGAGAGCACAAGAGCTAGAGCAACAGAAAGAGGACGGCTACTGCCGAGCAGAAGATGTACCCCTTGGCGATCTCAACTAGCCTTTAGTCACCAAAGCCAAATCCAAAGTGATCCTACCAGCTCTTTCCAAAGAGGGCCCAGAGCGTCCTCTGGCACCTCTGGAGCAGCGACCACTAGTGCGTCTGCCTGATCACCCTGGTCCTCCAAATCCATGTTCAAACACACAGAACAGAGGCACCACAGAGAAAACATACTGGCCTGGTAGCAAAGTGTTCAATGAAGTGGTGGTGTATCCCCGATGAGCGCCCATATGTTGGAACCCAGAATCACCCCACAAAGCCCACGTATGCAAAAAGCAAGAGCACTTTTATTCTACGGAACAAACCTGCATGCAGGGGCCAACCCCTTTACAAAAATGGTGACCACCAAATACAGGTGCATGGGTGTTTTAAAGGAAGTAGGCAGTGGCTAGGGGATCTCTCTAATTGGTCAGGACCCGAATACTGGATTGACTGGTTATATCTCTTGAGAAATCAAGGGAAATTCTGGGAAAGCGAGGACTTTACAGGTAAGTGGAGAGCTGAGGTTAGTGTCACCCACCACTAGGGGGCGCTGGTCCTCACAGAGCAGTTTGCTTTGTCAGGCACTGTAGCTGTGACATACTGCCCTCTTGGGAGCCTGCATTAGTTCTTTTCTCATTGCTGTGACCAAATACCAGATAAGAAGCGATTCCAGGGAGAAAGGGTTTGTTGTAGTTCACAGTTCAAAGGGATCATTCCATCCTGGTGGGGAAGCCATGGCAACAGGCAGTGAAGGCGTGGTGCAGGGGCCTGTGGACAGCTGTTTATACAGAATTCTTAGGAAGCAGAGATGGAGCAGGAAGTAGGTGCTGCTTTTAAAACTTTAACACTTGGGAGACACAGGCAGAAGGATCTCTGTGAGTTCTAGGTCAGCCTATCAACAAAGAGGACAGCCAGGACAGCCCTGGCTGTTGTATAGAGAAACCTTGTCTTGAAAAACAAACAAACAAACAAACCCCAAGAAAGCTTAAGACCAGCCCTGAGTGTCCCCTATCCTCCAGTGAGGCTCCACCTCCTAAAAGTTCCACAATCTCCCCAAACAATGCCACCAGCATCTGGAGACTGAGACATTCCACACGCAAACCACAAGACCCTCAGTCTTGGACTAGAATCCAAAGTAACTTTTTTTTCTCTTTATAAATTAATTACCTCAACTATTTAGTTATAGTAAAAGAAAGCTTATTAGAATAGCAGATAGATTTATCTTTGCATATAAAAATGGATATGGGGGGGGGGAGGAGTTTGAGGCAGGATCTAAGTATCCCAGGCTGATTTTTATCCTTCTGCCTCTGACCGCATAGTCCTGGGATTACAGGGTCTGTGTCACCATGCCCAGTTCATAGTTCCTGGATATGGAACTAGGAAATCAAAGAATACGGGCATTTTAAATTCTGACTCGATTGCCAGATATCCTTTCAGGGTTGGTGTCAGATTGTGCTTCAACTGACAATGCAGTGTCCTGAGTTCCCCTGGCCGTGAGACAGTGCTGTTCTCTGGGGCCTGATAGCAGTTGGTGCCTTGGACACTAAACTGACCTCCAGCATTGTTACTGGTGGGGGAACTGGGACTGGCAGGGCTGGGGACTTGCTCAACACTGCTGTCTCTGAGCTTCTGCCAGAGCTAAGAAGGGATGGGTACCTGGGAAGCTTAGCACTGTAACCCCAACAGAAAGTGGGGAGGGACCTCAGGCCCCAGGCTTTTATGCTGTTCCTTTGAAGACTCTTTATGAGCCCTTTTTTCTTGAGTGCAAAGTCATAGAGGATAAGAGGAAGCCCTAGAAGCTTAGGTATAGCGTGTTGTCAGTTATGGATTCCACTTTCTGAGTTACAGACATTGTCTTCCTTTCCAGAACTTTCTGCAACTATACCCTTCCCCCTTTTTTTTATTTAGCATTTCTGGACCAGAGAACCCACAGCATCTGGGAACTAGTTAGAAATGGGTATTTTCATGTCTACTGAAGATTTGCTTAATCAGAGACTTAGTGTTCCCCAATCCTTTTCCATAGGTGCTCATACACTTTTAGAGTCTGTGATTGTTAGCGCTGATTATCAACATGACAGGATCTGAAATAACCTAAGAGACTGGCCTCCACACACACCTGTGAGGGATATTTAGACTAGGCTAACCCCTCAGGCATGCCTGTGAAGGACAATCTTGATTAGGTCAAATGATTTGGGAAGGCACTGTTTCCTAGGCTTGGGTCCTGGAAGGCTTAAAAAGGAGAAAACAGCTGAACAGCAGAATTCACTGCTGTCCTTCCGGATTGTAGATTCCTGACCAGCTGCCCCAAGCTCTTACAGC
The DNA here is from genome assembly GCA_026225945.1 of Cricetomys ansorgei. Lineage (NCBI taxonomy): Eukaryota > Metazoa > Chordata > Mammalia > Rodentia > Nesomyidae > Cricetomys > Cricetomys ansorgei. Next base: position 29,395,635 of record JAMJFZ010003875.1, on the reverse strand, counting down.
CTGGAACTGTCTCACCACAAAGGACTTTACCCTCCTACTAAGAGCCAAAATAAATCCTTTTCTTGGGATATTTTCTTACAGCAACAGGGAAGAATTCCCACCCTCCTTTCAATGTGGCTCCCAGTCATTTTCTAAGTGGGGTTTCATTGAGAGTGTACTTGGCCAACTTGATTGATGTACCCCCACAGTAACAGCTCACTGTCCAGTGCCAAGTGGGTGCCAGAAAGTATTCTAAACCAGCACCCTCACCTGTACCCCCAGTTGAATTAAACTTTGGTTAATATGTTAGATGAGAACTAATAACAAACTCATAATCAAACTGCACCCCAAAATTCTCATTCTTCTCCTTGAGCTGCTGTGGGTCCAGTGAACTGAGCTTGGCCACCTACAAATACTTCTGGGGACAGCCCAAAGTATCAGGAGTATGAGAAAGATATAAATGAGGGGGTACCACTTATGGTGTTTCTGCAGAACCTGCTAAGTCCCCTCTCTTCATGCCTGTTCTGATTGATGTGGAGAGGCCATAAGGACAAGGCTGCAAAACTCTGGGGGAGACCTTTCTCAAAAGGCCACTCTGTCTTTACATATCTTGTTTTTTATGCCCTAGGAGCCTCCCAGAACAATGTTTGCTCCCTGGACTAAGCTAGATCAGAACATTCTGACCTTTATTCTGACTCAGAGCTAGAAGTCTACAGTAATAAACTGTCAACCAGATTGGCGCTCGCTCTCTCTCTCTTTCTCTCCCTCTCCCTCTCTCTTTCTCTCTCTCTTCCTCTCCACCTCCTCCCTGTCCTTGGCAAGCAAGTCATTAATATTTCATTGGTTCATCAAATGTTTATTTGCATAGCACCATGACTTATATAGGGCATTTGGACCAGGAGTGTGAAAACACACTGTCCCTGCCTCACTAGCTGTCTGTGCAGGAGCAAATGTGGACAGAGAGTCACAATAATGTGGGCTTTCCAACATATATTCAGGGGATTTCTGGGGTCCTGAGACTGTACAAGGGAATCTGTAGGTTGAAAGCTATTTTTATAGTGAAAATAAGGCATTATTTACCTTTTATTCTATTCTAGAACTACATGGTCTGTATATGAATCCCCAGAGAACCTTCTAGTCTACTTGACATGGCTATCACGTTTTGTGGAAGCAAATATGACGATCCAGTTGTATGCGAAGTCAGACAATAAACAGACTTACAAAACTATAGAACAATAATTTAGAACTATAAGTTACTAAAGATTTGAAAATGTCCTTGTTCTAATTTCTAATATAGTAAATGTTATCGTAATTCTCAAAACATTGTTTTTTGTTTTTAAAAAAAAAAACCTTTAGATTTCCAGACCACTGTACACTGGCATACAATTGTAAGAAATAATATGGGGAAGTCCTGTACAGCGGTATGCCCCAGAACGAACACCTCGCAGCATTTAGTACAATACCACTACCACAAAATTGCTGTGAATGCAATCCATCCACCTTCTCCAGACTCAGGTTTAACAGGCATTAATATGTGTGAGCTTACATTCACCCCCCGAATCGGCTGCATCACGGACACACATGCTTTCAGGAGAAGATGCCTTACTGCCGGTGGCTGAGCCGTGACCACCCCTGCAGCGTACACGGGAGCCAGTCCCACTTGTCTCCTCATTCTTTTCTATGTTTCACCAACATCTGGAGTTCTCTCTCTTTTAAAAAGCCCTGGCAGCTATAGTAGATCCCTCGCTGACTTTAATTTGCTTTGCACTAAGGTGTAATGATGCTGAAAACATTTTCCCATGCTTTCTTGGCGACTGTCGATAGTTTCCGGTGCAGTAACTCCATATATCTTTTGTCTGACTAGACTGCTTCCTATTTGAATTTTGAGAATTCTTTGTATGTATCCGATTTCAGCACATTGTCAGGTATGTGGCTTGCAAATACTTTCCCTTTGTTTCCATCCTTTTCACGGGATCTTTTTCCATAACAAAAAGTTTTCGCTTCGAATGGCCAACTTTTATCATTTTTTTCTTTGCTAGATCGTGGTTTTGGGGTCATCCAACAACTTACATCCAGCTCTACCTCCTGAAGATCTTCTCCCCTTGTTTTCTAAGTATAATGTAGTGATAAATTTACATCTAATCTTTGATCAATTTTGAGTTAGTTTTTATAAATTTTGAAGCTTAAATTGGGGTTCATAATTTTTTATGAATGTTGCTATGGTTTGGATATATCCCTTAAATTTCATGTGTTCAAAATTCCTGAAAGTCATGTATTAGTGGTATTTGATCAGTGGGACCTGTGGGAGGTAATTGTTTCTATTCATGGATTAATAGAGTCTCTGGTTTACCAAAGTGTGTTGGTATAACTGAGGAATCTGGAATCACTTAGGGGAATGGGCCTCCAGCGATGTTTGTGGGTTACCTTGATTACATTGATGTTGAAAGACCTGATCACTGTAGGCGGTACCATTCCCTAGGCATGGGATTCTGGACTATATAAAAGTAGAAAAAAGAGAGCTAAATACTAGCGTCATGCATTAATCTATTGCTATATGCTCTTGACTGTGTACATACATAATGTTCAAGTTCTTGCTGCCTGACTTTCCCATAATGGTGGAGTGTAACCTGGAAATATGAGCCAAATAAACCTTTTTTTTCCCCTTTAAAGGAACCATGGCAGTAGGATTGGGAGAGAACCCAATTATTCACTTTTCTAATAAGTTCCCCTGTGATGACACTGCTGGTTCTGGGAGTCATAATTTTGGCTTCATTAGATTAAGAGATGTCTAAACACCCTTCTGGGTGTGTTCATTAGGACTCAGAGAGGGTTAACTAAGGAGGAAAACATTCTCTGAATGTGATCCCATAGGTGTGATCCCATAGGCCAGGGGCTTGAGGTGGAGCTGGTAACAGAGCAGAGCTCTGGACATCTGCTCCCTGCCACCAGAACTGCTCTTCTCTGCCACACCTCCTTTCCATAGTGGACCAAAACCTCTCAAACTTTGAGTCAAAATAAATACCTTTACACTTTATGTTGTTTGTCTTGAGTGTTTTTGTCACAGTGACACACTTTGACTTAACGCAATCACATTCTGAGAAGTTCCACTTTAGATGGTTCTTGTAATGATTTGAATAAATTGTGTAGAAGAAATTAAATGCTCCAACCCTCTGTGATGATTGGTCTTATCAACTTGATTGGTTAGTATCACATAATAGGTAAACTCCCGGGTATGTTTGTGAAGATGCTTTCAGAGAGAGCTTCAACCGAAGTGGGAAAACCTACCCTAAATTTCAGACATCTTAAATTGAATTTGAAAGAGAGAGAGAGAGAGAGAGAGAGAGAGAGAGAACAAACACAGAGCACAAGTATTTGTTTCTTTGTGATTCCTGACTAGGCGGGACCGCTGTGCGACAGCTGCCTCCCATTTCTGCCACCGCTAATTCTCTGTGACGCTGTACTGTATCTCATCTTAACCTGTGAGTCAAAATGAGCCCTTTCTTCTTTAAGTCGCATTTGTCAGGCATTTTGTCACAGCTCCAAGAGAGGCAGTTACATGTTCTGCATAGAAACGGATTCAAAAGGACGTGGCATGTTGTATTTGTTTCCAAAATCTACAAAAATGTAATGGGAAATTGTTTTAATGGCAGTTTGTCTTGTTTTGAACTGTAATTAAAAACACGTAAAATTTACCATCTTGATCATTTTCAGTTCTGTTCAGTAGTATTAAGCATATTTAAGAATGCCTGAGTTTGGGGGATTAGAAAGAACTCAGCAATTAGGAGCACATCCTTCTCTTGCAGAGGGCCAAAACTGGATCCTTGGTACCCACAATGTCCTGAAACTCCAGACTGACTCTTCTGGCCTTTGGGGGCCCTGACCCTGACATAAGCATATCCATACACATACAATTTAAAAGCAATAGTAAAATAAAAGGAGATGGCTGAGTTTTGTTTCTGCCATCCTCTCCTTAAATCCACTCAAGGCAATGAGGGCATGCAACTGGAATACTTTTTCCATCTTTGATAAAACTAGTGGGAATTAATAACCCAGAAACACTGTGGATGAAGATGGGAACTGGGCTGTGGAATGGCAAACAGTTTGTCTGAGAGACAGAAGAACATCCCTGATAGTCCAGGGAGGGAAGATACTGAGAAACAGCCAATTCATCCAGCATGCTAGAAAGTCTCAAGAGTTGGCAGATGGAGGGAAAGTAGGGTACCCAAACAATTAACTGAGGTTGAAAGATCTGATTACTGTAGGTGGTACCATTCCCTAGGCATGAGATTCTGGACTATATAAAAGTAGAAAAAGTGAGCCAAACACTAGCATCTTGACTGTGCTCTTGACTGTGGATATAATGTAACTAGTTGCTTCAAGTTCTTGCCAGCTGACTTTCCTATAATGGTGGAGTGTAAGCTGGAATTGTAAGCCAGATAAATCTGTTTGCCCTAAGTTTTACAGTCAGAGTATTTTATTACAGCAACAAGAAAAGAATCCAAGACAGTAGGTTTAGATTAGAACCCAATAATTCACTTTTCTGACAGGTTTCCATATGATATCACTGAATAATGCCTCAGATACTCAGATCAGCTCCAGAGGTTTCACATCTGTGTTAGTTAGACTTCTCATTGCAGTGTGAAATACTCAAGAAAACAGCATGAAAATAGAAAATATTTATTTTGGTTCACAGTTTTGGAGGTTTCAGTTGGCTCCATTACTATGAGCATGGTGAGGTGCTAGGGTAGTGTGGACAGTGGAGCAGAGTTGCTCACCTCATGGTACCAGGCCACATAGAGATAGAAAAGATCCCAGAACAAGATACAGCCCCAAGGACATGCTCCACAGTGACGGAATTCCTCCAACAGGCCCCACCTCCAAGAGACTCTATCATCACCAATGTCATCAAATTATGAGCTCATCAGTGGACTAACTTATTGATTAGATTAGAGCCTTCATGATCCAATCACCTCTCAGTGATTGAATACAGGGTGCTGGCATCGACATGTAAACCATTTTGGTGAGAAGGTTCTGTGTGAAGGCTTGTACCTGAGCTCCTTAACATAATAGCTAGGCTCCCCTGGCCACCCACAGGCAACACACAGAAGTACATTTTTGTGAAGAAACGGAACTGCCACAGATGAGGGATCAGTAGTCACAGCCCCTGGGGCTGCTTCATGGAAGAGCTTGCTGGGATGTCAAGTTGCTCACCAATGACACACGCCAGTTGTCACACCATCTTCTCGCTTGAACAACTTCCAATCATCTTTTACTTGCTGCCCTTTGAAATAAAGATTATCAGTCACTCCAGGCAAATACACAACCTGAGTGAAAGACGCCGTGTACAACATCCCTGTGAGTCAGAGCGTGCCTGCAGCTGCTACCTCCACCTTCTCTGAGCTTGTTTGTGGACAATAGATCCTCCACCTGGAACTCCTGCACCCTTAGCAAAGGGAGCCCGTGTTTGTGTCTCTGTGACGGGGGCTTAGTTCTGGGGTAGAGTGTGATTCTCTGAGAGCCCCCCAAGAAGTGATGGGCCACGTATTGATTGGATCTCTATGTTTGTCATCATGTGTCTTCAGCCCTCTGCACATGCAGGCCCTTTTATGGGCCAGATTTTCTCTTTAAGGTGGAGTTGATTTCTGCTCTTCCTGTTAGACTCATGGGAAACATCTGGTTTCCCTTTGAAGCCTTTTTTTGGTACTCTATCTCCAAGTTGCGGTAGAGGATTCTTTAGTTTTCCCCCCGTTATCTATGTCCTTTCTCCATCCTGTGGGAAGCCTGAATCTTCTGCCTCTGGATGAAAAAAGCTCATCTTTCCCCAACAGTCTGGCTGCAGAGCCCAGCACCACCCACCCTGCAGCGCCTGTGTTCTCAGGATGAAGTACTTGTTAATTGGGCTGAGAGCTAGACAGGAACAAATCTTAACACTTTGAAGTACACTTCATAGTCCAGCACAGTGACACAAGAAAAAAGTTGGGAAGGAAGGCTTGTGTGAAGGACAGCAGTTGCAGGAGATTAATGTCCTGCAACAGGAATGACTTTGAGGCCAGGAAGCATCTAAGCTCCTCCAGGGAGGCTCAGCCATACATCTACTGTGCCTAGCACTGTCCAGATCAGGAGAGGCCTCCCGGACAAGCCTTATACTGTGATTTCTGGTGTGGTCTGCAAATCTGCAGAGTACCTGCCTTCCTTTGGCTTTCCCAAAAGAAGAACTTGAAATGAGAAACAGGTAGAGGTGGTTTTGTGAGGTGACCCGTAAATGTGACACACGGATGAGAAAATAGTGAGAATGATAGAAAGGAGGAGATGTCATTCCAGGGACATCATAAAGCCCGTAGCGGCAAATAGGAAGTTCTCGTCCTTGTGGGATCTCTGGGAAGAAGGAGGAGCTAAGCCTTCATCCACTGTGCCCTCCCCGATTGCCCTCACTCCTTGTGCATTTCTGGACTGTCTCTATGCCTGAGCTCAGCAGGCTCCTGAAGCTTCTAGAAAGCTCCAAAGCAGGGAAACAGAGGCGGAGCCAGCCCCTGAGGTAGAACATGGTCATTATGAAGAGAACTGTCCCCCATATCAGTTTCACCCTAACCTGCTCCTTTGGTTCTCTTGGCAGGACTGTATACCTCCTAGTATTTTTCAGCTTATTTTCATTCTTTTATGCTACATCAGTCAGGGTTGATCTCACTGGCTTGAAGACTCAATACAGAGAGAACTAAAGTAGCTGAATGAATCGTCCTGGACCCCAGGTCTCCTGCTCTAGTGATGTACTCAGGTCTGGGCTGAATGAGTCTCCCTCTAAGTGGTTCCCAACCTGTGGGTCACGACTCCTTTTTGGGTTATATAATCCTTTCACATGGGTCACCTAAAATCATCTACATACCAGACATTTACATTATGATTCATAACAGTAGCAAGATTACAGCTGTGGAGTAGAAACAAAAATAATTTTATGGTTGGTGCTCACCACAACATGAGGCACAGTGTTACAGGGCTGCGGCATTAGGAAGGTTGATAAGCACCTGCTCAGTCCTCCTTTGTCTAATGCTGCTGTCTGATTTTGGATTACCATCGCCCTTCACCTGGATACCTGCTCAGCTTCCTGGTTTGTCCCTTTAAGCTATTCCCTTCTCTGGCCAACCCTCAAAAATCCAAACTTGGGACCAGTGGATGCAGTACAGTTGGGAGAGCGGGTGCCTAGCACACACCAAGCCCCAGCACTGCATGGCCCTGGTATGATGGAGCACTCCTGTAATTCCAGCACCCGGGAGGCAGAGGCAGGAGGATGAGAAGTTAAGTCTTCAGGGTGTGTATAACCATCTCAAGACCAGCCGGGACACAAAAGAACTATCTCTAAAGATAGGGTTCTCATAGGCTTGAAAATTCTCCCAGTGACTCCTGCCTCATGTCTTTGTCTCTTAGGCAGGTTAAGCCATGGCCAACTCTCAGACCTCTGAGGCCCTGTGCAGATCAATTTCCGCACAGAGTTTCATTCCAAGATTTATAGTCCAACCTGATAATGGAGCCACTTCATAGGGTTGTTGCTTAGAATAAATTACATGCATTTAATGCCTTGTTTGCTGCGAATGCTAGCCTCTTTCTCTTAGAGTTTTAATACAACTTATTTTGGAGCGCTTTCAGGCTCATAGCAAACTACCAACATCCTAAACTAGGGTGATGCATTTGTTATGATCCATTTAGCTACACTGATGCTATCATTTAGAGTTCAGAATTCACTTCAGGTTCACTCTTGGTGCTGTACATTCTATGGGTTTTGTGCATCGCCGCTACAGGGTCTTCGCCACCCTAAAAGTCCTCTTTGTTCTTTCCGGTTGCTGCCCCTTCCCCTTATGCCTGGCCACTACTAAGACCGTAACTGTTTCCGTATGATGTCATATAGTTGGCATCACACAGTCTGTAACCCTTGGCTTGCTTCTTTGATTTAGTGACATATGCTTAAATTTCCTTCATGCATTTTTTTGCTTGATAGTTCATTTCTTAGTTCTGAATAATATTCCATTGTTTGGATGTACTACAGTTTACCCACTCCCTCACGAACAGCCGTTTTGGTTATTTCCAAATTTCTCAATTATAACTAAAGTATCTATAAACATCCATATGCAGAGTTGCGCATGGACATAAGGAGCATAATCACGGCATCATTTAGTAAGAATATGTTTTATACGACACTGGCAATGTGTCTTCCAATGCGACTGTACAATATTATAATCCCAAGAACAGTTCAGCGTTTTATTGTGTCACTGTTGGTGTGTTTACCACTTGAGGCCATAAAGGTGCATAGCTGTATCTATTTCCCATTGGCATATGTGGAGCATCTTCATCTTTTATTTTTTTAAGCAGGGTCTCACTATATATCCCTGGGCAGCCTAAAATTTGCTATGTAGACCAGGCTGGCCCCAAACTCAGAAACATCCACTCGACTCTGCCTTCCCAGTGCTGAGACTAAAGGCAGGTGGCACCACGCCTGGCTTCATAGCACTTTTTGAAGAACAGAAATTTTTTTTTTTAGTGCATTTTAAATTTTTACTGAGGTCCAGCTTATCAACTCTTTCTTCGATGAATCATGCCTTTGGTTTTGTATCTAAAAAATCTTCACCATACCCAACATCATTTGGATTTTTAAAAAGTCATTTATCTTTTATTAGTTCGTTGAGAATTCTATATCGCATAGTTGATCACACTCCCTCCCCCACCTCCTCCCAGATCCACCCCTTTTCCTTATCTGCCTAACTTTGTGCCTTTTTTTTTCACCCACCATGTCCAGTTTGTGCTGCCCATATATTCTTGAGTGTGTGGCCTTCCACTGGCGTATGATCAACTTACCAGGGGCAACACTCTTAAAGAAAACTGACTTTCCCTGTCTAAGCAGCTACCAGTTGCCAATAGCTCCTCAGCTAGGGGTGGGACTTCCTGTTTACCTCCCCTCCCCATGCTGGGATTCAGTCTGGCATGAGCTTGCGCTGGACTTTGTACATGCTTGCATAACCCCTATGATGTCATATGTGCAGGTACCCTGTAAAACCTGGAGGACACCATTTCCCCGTAGTCATTCATTTCCTCTGGCTCTTGCAGTCTTTCCACCTCCTCTTCCTCAATGATCTCCGAGTCTTGGGAAGAAAGGATGTAATATAGTTGTTCCACTTAGGCCTGAGCATTCTGAAGTTTCTGATTCCCTAAACCTTGGCCAGTTTAGATGTCATTAGGAGTCAGTTTAATATGATGTCCATTTAGCAGAATGATCGTAGTAGGTTTTCTCATAGGTTCTTGACTCAACAATGGTGCCAGGTATGGGTTTCATCTTGTGGTGTGGGGCCTAAATCCAATCAAAAAGGGGTTTGTTACTCCTGTGATGCTCATGCCACTGTTGCACCAGTGGGCATGTCTTGTCGGGCCACTTATTATTATAGCTCACAGAGTTCACACCTTGGTTAGACTGATGAGTAGCTTTCTCCTCGGGTACTGTGCATAGCACCTTTAGGGATTATGAAAGCCAGTTAGTGAGGGTGAAGACTCCAGGTCAATACCAGCATATTTCCACATTCTGTGACTCTGATGTGTGGTGTCCAGAAATAGGATCTTACCATAAAGTTCTAGAACGTAACCAATAGCATTGGACAGTAGTCTGCAGTGTTGGGACCTTACTGGCCAACAACTCCGAATTTTGTAGTTTTGTGTTCTACATTCAGGCATAGGATCCCACTTTGAGTTCATTGCTATGAATGGTGTAAGCTCCGTGTTTAAGCTCACTGTTTGTTTTGACATGTTCAAGTGTTTCAATATCACTTGTTGAAAACCCCTTTCTTTTTAAGATTTATTATTTTTATTGTGTGTATGTGAGTGTTTTGTCTACATGTATGTGCTTGCACAATGTGTGTACCTGGTGCCCACAGAGGTCAGAAGACAGCATCTGATCCCTTGGAACTAGAGTTGTTGATGGTTATGAGCCACCGTGTAGATGCTGGGAACAGAACCTGGGTCCTTTGCAAGAGCAGCCAGTCCTCTTCATCACTGAGCCACCTCTCCAACCCTCAGAAATCTTTCTGTCCCCTCCCTCTATTGCATTGACTTCCTTTACTCTTTTTGCCAAAGACCAGCCAACTGTATTAAAGTGGGTCTACTTCCACGCTGTTGGTTCTGCTCTATTGGTTTATTTGTATATTTTAAACTCTCAGTCAAAATGTCTTGATTACATTAGCATCATAGTAAAATTTGAATTCAAGTAGGGTTAGTCTTTTAGTTTTTCTCCTTCAATATAATATTTGCTTTTCTGGGTCTTTGCCTCCTAGTTTGTTGACATTCACAAAATCACTTGCCCTAATTTTAATTTTTATTGCATTTACTCTATAGATCAAGCTGCAAAGGATCATGTCTTGTCAATCTCGAGCCTTTCTAACCATAAACATCGGATGCTTCTCCACTGACTTAGTTCTTCTTTGGTTTCTTTCATCAGAGTTTTGAAATTTTCTTCATATACATCTTATACATATTTTATATACATTTTATATTTTACATACATAAATTCAACATTATTGAATTTACTAGGTTATCATACTTTCTTTCTTTCTTTTTCTTTTCCTTTTTCTTTTTCTTGAGACAGGGTTTCTCTGTTGTAACTCTGGCTGTCCTGGAACTCTCTCTGTAGACCAGGCTGGCCTCAAACTCACAGAGATCTGCCTGCCTCTGCCTCCCAAGTGCAGGGATTAAAGGGCTGCACCACCACCAGCTGGCTTATATTTTCTAAATTAATATAAATAGTACTACACTTTAGAATTTCAGATTCCACCCATTCATTGAGATAATCAGGGAAGCAATCAACAGGCTCTATTATAAAGAAAAGAATGATCGAACATATTTCAAATGGCTTCTTTTCCTTATCCCCATGCAGGAATAATGAGGTTTGTTTGTTTGTTTGTTTGTTTGTTTGTTTTTTCTCTTCACTATTCATGTCAAGAACCTAGAGAGAAACTCATAAAAATGCCTTTCCCCATAATCAGGGCCCCTGGAATTTTTAACTCTCATTTGTCTAGAATGAGCCGACAGCGGCTTGTCGGTCACAGCACAGGCTTTCCCGGCCTGGCATGGGACCCGCAGCTTTGTACTCAGAGGGTTTCACTCTAGTAGGCCGTGGTTCACTCTATCTACGTTGTGTTTCTCAAGCTTTGGGGCAGCAGTCTGTTGTGATCTCACGTCTCCGGATAGGAAGAGTTGCTGACTTCTGGGCTTGCTAGCTTTTTCCTGGTGCTTAGGATTGAGAGATGAACTGTAGTTCCTCATGTGCTGGCCTGAAAATGAGAAGTCAGTGAGTTTTAATTTTTTTCATTTCTAGAAGTATGTAACATCTACCTCCGGAACTTTTCCATCACTCCAAACTAGAAATTAAGCACTACATGTTAACTCCCCCAGAAGTGCCAGCTTTATGGTATTATTGATTACTGAACATTATTATGTAGTAAACAACTACAAATTTTCTTTTTGTTGCTAAAGTGTTTGTTTGTTTAGAGACAGGGTCTCACTATGCACCCTCACTGGCCTAAAACTCACAGAGATCCATCTGCCTCGGCCTCTCAAGTGCTGGGATTAGAGGTGTGTACCACAGTGCCTAACCTTTTTTAAAATTAAAAATGTAAATGTATGTTTATTTATAAAAATGTAAATATATTTACATTTTTATTTTTATTTTCTGTATATGAGCATTTTGCATGTATGCATGTGCACCACATGTGTGCCTGATGCCCTCATAGGTCAGAATATGTGTCAGATCCCCTGAAGCTTGGGTTATAGATGGTTGTGAGCCACCATGTGGATGCTGGGAATGAACCCAGGGCAACTGCAAGACCAGCCAGTGCTCTTAACTACTGAGCCATTTCTCTAACCCCAATTTATTTTAATTTAAGTATGTATATGTGTAGGTGTGTGCACATGAACACAGGTGCCCACAGAAGCCAGGTCTAATCCCCTGGAACTGGAGTTACAGGTGTTTGTAGTGACCTGATGTGACAGCTGGGAACTGAACTTGCCTCCTCTGCAAGAGCAGAAAGCACTGAGCCTGCTCTCCAGGCCCCACCTCTGTGGTTTTTCTAATTTAGACTTCGGGCATTATTCTCAAGCATATGCTATGGCCAGAGAGAGGACCATGACTACTTTTGAGAAGACAGAGCTGATAACAAAGTATGTTCTACAGAGATAAAGATCATTAATGGAGAGACTGTGAATGGAGCACAGCGATGCTTCTTCCAGTCAGAGCAAGCAAATTACCCTGGAAGTTGGTCCTAAATGGAAGCATTTATCAAGGCAAATGTGCTGGGTTCACAACGACTTCACCTCACTGGTTCTGTTTTATTGTTTCACACGTTCAGCAATGGAACCTTGAAACTGCCAGGGAGATGAGTAAGAAGATCCCTTGTACTAATCTTATTTCCAGATGTAATTGGTGCCTGAATTATGAAGCTCGTGGCCTCTAAAGACTGTATGAGCAGAGCCATCCATCCTGGTAAGTGGGCCAAGGTGTCACTGTGATGCATGCTCATGTCCCAGCAATGGAAAAGTTAGTGGAATTGGTACAATCTTTCTGGAAAGCAATTTGGCGATATGTCTCAAACATTTAAATTTGTAGTTCCTACATTCTACCAGTTTTATTTCAAAGGTTTAATTTATCTGAAAGATACAATTGCACAAATGGGTGAAAGTGTTGGTGTTAAGGTATTCAATACAGTTTTACTGATAATTAAAAAAAAAATGGAAACATTCTAAATGTCCAAAAATAGGGGACAGGACACACAGGTTATAGTCATTCCATCCATTGGTGTGTTTGTTCTGCAGCTGTTGGCAAAGGTAAGGTGGAACTCGGTAAGGAAGACCTCTATGTTCAGGTATATCTTTGGGATCACTTTTAATCTCTGATACCTAACCCGCCATCTCTCTTTCTCTTTCTCTCTCTCAGCATGTGTGTGAGGGGATGTGTGTGTGTATAAATAACAATGTCTTTCTTTGGCAAATCCTTGCCCAGAAAGACATATTTATATAACTTAAAGTCATAGAATATTTTAAAACTATTATTATTATTATTGTTTTGTTTTTTGAGACAGGGTTTCTCTGTGTAGCCTTCACTTGTCCTGGAACTCATTCTGTAGACCAGGCTGGCCTTGAACTCAGAGATTCGGCTGCCTCTGCCTCCCTTTAGGATTAAAGGTATATGCCACCACCGCCCAGCTTTTAAGAAAAAGAAGTATTGGCCAGGCAGTGGTGGTTCATGCCTTTAATCCCAGCACTCAGAAGGCCGAGGCAGGCAGATCTCTGTGAGTTCAAGGCCAGCCTAGTCTACAGAGTGAGGTCCAGGACAGTCAGAGTCAGAGAAACCCTGTCTTGAAAAACCAATATATGTGTGTGTGTGTGTGTGAGTGTGTTATGTATATATATATGTATATCAGAATTATATGTAGAAGAATATAAAATAACTGAGTGGCCCACAGTTTTCAATTTCAAAGGATTCTGGTCAGAGGAGCACAGCTGAAGTTACTTGATCAAACTCTTAGGAACCCTTTAAGATGGGTTAGACCTTATGTTAGTGGTTCTCAACCTGTAGGTTGTGACTCCTTTGGGGTTGAATGACTCTTTATAGGGGTTTCCTAAGACAGTCTGCATATCAGATATTTACGTGATGATTCATGACAGTAGCAAAATTATAGTTATGACATAGCAATGAAATAATTTACGGTTGGGGGTCACCACAACATGAGGAGCTGTATCAAAGGACCGCAGCATCAAGAAGACTGAGAAGCACTGTGCTGTGCTTGCCTCCTTTGGCTTTGACGCCCGTCTTCCTGTCTAGAACATTAGCGTCTTGCCTAGATGTACAGCCAGCCTTACACAACTGTAAAGGTTCGAGGCCTGAAGACAAGCCTGGCACTCTGTCATAGAAGAACGAAGGGAAGTGGGGCCCTGCTTCAGCCATGATACACGCCAGCCTTCACTTATTGATGCGGTTATGACATAAAACACCACATGCAACAACGTAGTATAGCTATTACCATTTTTCCTTTCCCCTTCGTTCTAAAACCAAATGATAGCAACATATCACATGCTAATAAGCAATACCTGAATGAGTTAAGTAAAATAAAAAGAATATTTTAAAAAGTCAACTTCATGACAACAAATGGGTTGTGTGTTGTGGCTCTGCAGGTATTAAGAGAAGCCATGTATACAACTGAGGAGTTTTTACTTTTGAGGGGAAGCTCTCTAGTGTATAGCATCATGTCATCTGCAAATAGGGTTAGTTTGACTTCCTCTTTCCCTGTTTGGATCCCTTTAAATTCCCTTCTTTTGCCTTACTGATCTAATTAGTACTTCAAGCATAATGTTGAAAAGGAGCAGGGATAGTAGATATGTCTGTCCTGTTTCTGACTTCAGTGGGACTGCTTCAGGCCCTTCTCCATTTAGGATGACGTTGGCTGTGGGTTTCTCACACATAGATTTTATGTTGAGGTATGTTCCCTCTAGCGTGACATCCTCTTGGACTTTTATCATGAAGGCATGTTGGTGTTGTGGGAGATTTTATAGTTATGGATAATATTCCGGTAAGCTGTCCTTGTAGCAAGTAAAGGATTCGCTTCCTACCAGTAAACAATGGAGTGGCCACCCAGTTCTCCATATGAATAGGACCTTAAGGAAGATGAAGGTTAGGCTCCATTCATTTGTATATTGGAGGTCTGGGTGGAGACAGGGAGGATTTGGAATGAAAAAGCACCTAGGGCAGGGGCAGAAGAAGAAGCAGGAGGAGAAGCAGGAGAAAAAAAAAAGGAATGAAGTCTCTGCCTAGCCGCCCGGGTATTGAATCCCCGAGAACTAATATGGCTTGTATTTAATAAAAAGCATTGAGAAAGTTCAATAATGGACTTTTAATAAGCAATCAAACGCTACTTTAACATGTTGGATTTTGTCAAATGCTTTTTCTGCATCTATTGAAATTATGTTATTTTTGTCTTTAGTTCATTTATGTGGTTTATCACATTTATTGACTCATACGTGTTGAACCATCCTTGCATTCCAGGGATGAAGCCTGCTTGGTCATGGTGGATAATCTTTTTGATGTATGTCTGTATTGTGTTTGCCACTATTTTATTGAAGATTTTAAAGATCTATGTTTACTAATGTTATTGACCCCTGTTGTTTTCTTTTGTTGCTGTGTCTTTGCCTGGCTTGGGTGTTAGAACGACACTGGCTTCATAGAAGGAATTTGGGAGTGATCTATCTGTCTATCTATCTATCTATCTATCTATCTATCTATCTATCTATCTATCTATATTAGCTTAAAAAGGATCGTCTTTGAAAGTCTTGTAGAATTCTGCTGTGAATCCATCTGGCTCTGGACTTTTGGTACCCGGTAGACATTTTATTACTATTTTAATTTCCTCATTTGTTATGCCTTTGTCCAAGTTGTTGACTTCTTGGTTTAATTTTGGTGGTTTGGCTGTGTATAGAAATTTATCCACTTCTTTTAGGTTTTCCATATTAATGGAGTACAAGTTTTAAAAATATGCCCTTATAATATTATGAATTTTTTGGTGTCTGTCGTAGTATTTCCTTGTTCATTTCTGATTCTGTTAATTTGGCTCCTTTCTTTCTTTTTTTCTTTCTTTCTTTCTTTCTTTCTTCCTTTCTTTCTTTCTTTCTCTCTCTCTCTCTCTCTCTCTCCCTCCCTCTCTCTCTTTCTCTTTTGTTAGTCTCTTTCTCTCTTTCTTTCTTTCTTTTGTTAATGTCTCTCTCTCTCTCCCTCTCTCTGTCTCTCTCTTTCTCTCTCTCTCTTTCTTTTGTTTGTCTCTCTCTCTCTCTCTCTCCCTCTCTCTCCTTCTCTCCCTCTCTCTTTCTTTCTTTTGTTAGTCTGGCCAAGGATCTATCAATCTTATTTATCTTCTCAAAGAGCCAGCTCTTACATTCATTGACTATATGTATTGTTTTGTTTCTATGTCACTGATTTCTGCTATGATTTTTATTATTTCTTGCTGATTACTGGGTTTGTATTTGGTTTATTCCTGTTTGTCAAAAAAATTTGAGTTGTATCATTAAATTAATTTTTAATTAATTAATTTTTTATTTATTTTGATTTTTCAAGACATGGTTTTTCTCTGTATAGCCCTGGCTGTCCTAGAACTCACTCTGTAGACCAGGCTAGCCTCAAACTCACAGAGATCCTCCTGCCTCTGTTGGGTTCCCGAACCGGACCCCAACTTGATGACGCGCCCACAGAGAGACACAGTCGGATAATCGATCCAAAAAGCAAGAGATTTATTAAGCAGCGCTGGGGCTGTTATAACACGCAGGATAGAAGCGGCCCCGAGGAGCAGAAAACGAAGCTTTTTATACAAAATACAGACAGTTGCTAGGCATAAACCGACTTGGTACAAATCGATTGGTCCCCAAATTGTTTTTCTATTTTGATAGGTTAGGGTCAATTAACCTTTAAGCTGATTGGAGCTGGCATATAGCAAGGTCGTGGGCACCAGGAAATGTACACTTAGGGTCTTAGTCAACGTGGAAAGTCCCTTGCCCAAGGCTATTAGGCAGCAGCTGCAGCTGCCTCTCATACTTTAGTTTTGGGAATTTGGGCTGGGTCACAGTGCCCTTGAATTAAGCCTGACAATAATTGCTTTATGGTTTCTGGGGTGGGCTAGTTCTTGGAACAGGGAGTTCTGGAAAGTACTCAATAATTATTGTATTGAATAGAGAAAGCCTAAGTTCCTGTTAAGAGTTTAGGATTAATGCCCAGGGCCAGGGGTCTCCGGCCTCACACCTCTGCCTCCCAAGTGCTGGAATCAAAGGTATGCACCACTGCTGCCTGGTGCTTTCTTCTTCCTCTTCTTCTTCTTCTTCTTCTTCTTCTTCTTCTTCTTCTTCTTCTTCTTCTTCTCCTCCTCCTCCTCCTCCTCCTCCTCCTCCTCCTCCTCCTCCTCCTCCTCCTCCTCCTCCTCCTCCTCCTCCTTCTTCTTATTTTTTTTTTGAGACAGGGTTTCTCTGTTGTAACTCTGGCTGTCCTGGAACTCACTCTGTAGACCAGGCTGGCCTTGAACTCACAGAGATCCAACTGCCTCTGCCTCCCAAGTGCTGGGAGTGTGTGCCACCACCGCCCGGTGCTTTCTTATTTTTTAATGTAGGCACTTAGAGCTATAAATGTTTTTATGCTATGGTCTTGTCTATTTTGTATTCTGCATGTTTCTTGTATCTGGATGGATGTGTCTTTTATTAGTTTGCATACTTATATGATCTTGTTGAAGAACATAGATCTGATTTCTGCCACTGACTTGCGATTCTTCTCCTTTATCAATGCCAATAATGTGAAGGTTTGGCTTTTTCATGGTGTCCCACATTTCTTGTATGTTCTTTTTCTGCATTTAAACTTTTTTCCATATTCCCTTCTTATTTGATCTAAATCCTTTACTTCATCTTTGAATTTTGATATTTTATCTTCTGCTTGAATCATTTTACTTAAAAAGCTTTTCTTTGTGTTTTCTAGGTGAGTAACTGGGTTTTTCAAGTCTGTCTTTATTTCAGTTTGAGTCTTCTTTGAGGTTTGTATCTCTTGGTTGAGTGCTGCTCTCAAGTCTTGGATTATCTTTGTCATTTCCACCAGTCTTCTGTTTGTGTTTTCTTGGGCATCATTCAGGTCTTCATTCTCCTTAAGCTCTTTCTCCTTGATTTCACTGAGCTGTTTCTTTGTGTCTTCTTTAAAACTCCTTAATGAAGTTTTTGATTGTTCATTTAAATTCTGCATCCTGGGATTCACCTGGGTAATTCCCACTGGCAAACATTTTTACAGGATTGGTAGTTTTTGGAGAGAAGATACTAGCTTGATCTTTCATATGGTTTGAATTTCTTACAATGAGCTCTGAGCATGTGGACTTCTTTTGTAGTTCCATGTCTGATATGGACAAAGCAGGTTGGGTCAGAAGAGAGGATGTGCAGACCAGTTGGACCTAAAGGTTGAAATGGCTTGAGTGGAATGAAGTCAGACGGATAGAGGGGACTGGACTGGTGTACCGGATGCGCTACCTGGTGGAAGTGTGGTGGCAGATCTATCTTTGTGGAAAGGTTAGGTATGGCCTGTGAGAGACCTGTGGGTTGAGGGATAGGTAGAGAGAATTCTGGCCAAAGCCTAGAGAATTGCAGGCACATGTTGTCATGCATAGCTATAAAGCAAATGTTTAACAATCAGTTCAATCATTGGAAATCCAGACATGATATTGTCATTGTATGAATGTGTTTGTGTATGTGAATTTGTGTGCATGTTTACACATGTAGATGGGTACCTGTGCCCATGTGCATGCAGTCAAAGGAGGACATCTGTGTCTTTCTTATCACCACTTCTCTTATTCCTTTGAGATGGGATCTCTCACTGAATCTGAAGCTTGCCATTTTCAGCTGGGCTGACTGGCCCCAAGCCCCAGCGATCCACCTGCTTCCACCCCTGCCCCTGCCCCAGTGTTAGGATTAGAGGCACGTGCAGCCTGTAATCTAGTGTTTTACGTGGGTACTGGGGAATCCAATTTCAGGTCTTCATGCTTGTTTATTCAATGGGTAAGCCCTCTTACCCAGCCCCATGGTGCTACCATTTTATGGCTTAATATAATAGGTAGTTTTTACTTAATAGACTTTATTTTTTTGGAATACTTTTAGGTCCAAGTACCCTGTGTCTTCACTGTGCTCAGCTGCCCCCACTATCATCAGCTTCCTGTAGAGTTACATATTTGTTATAATGGCCCAACCTGCACTGAGGCATCCTAATCAACCAATGACCACAGTTAATGTGTTTTCACCCTTGGTGTTGCGTACTCTACAGGTTCAGCTAAATCTACTGTAGGAACACAAGAGTACTTTTGTTGCCTTGAAACACCTATGTGCTTTATAGAATAGCGCTTTAAGAGATTTATAAATGTACTACTAAATTACAGCAAAGTTTGAAAAATCTTGTTGGATTTTTGACTGATGTGTAATGCATTATAAATTTTCCTATTTAATATAATGGGTCTCTTTCTGGCATTTCCAACAAGAACACGCTTTAAAAAAAACACCTGAGTGGCATTAAATGGGAGATATTTAAACTAAGTTAAAAATCATATCATAAACAATTTTATACTATTTTAGTTAGGAAGCTCTGGCTGTGCACAGCGCAACTGGTGAAAACATAAATGAAATGTTATTTCACTTAAGAACAGAAATAGAGTTTCTGGAGGTGGCTGACTCAGTCACATGGTATATTATCAAAGAGTCAAGCTCTTCCTATATTTTTGCTTTCCTACCCCTAGGTTGCAGGACCAACCTCCTAGTCTCACGCCATCCGGGGCCCACAATGGCTACCACTGTTATGACAATCCCATGCCATTGGCAACATACACAGGCCAAAAGGACCCTAATTTCATCCTCTTTTGAGACTACGGAAAACTTTCCCAGAACGTCTGTCAGATTCTTCCTTGTAACTTGCAGCCAGAACAGGGCCATGTGCCCCATTACCAAGCAGGCCAGGGTAGAGGAGAACAGGACCATCACACAGAGTTGTGGCAAGTAGATCTCAACCCAGCAGAACACTAGCAGTATCTGCTATGTCTTCGTTCCCAAATCCAGCAAATAGCAGGCTGTAGTGCACACCTCCAGGTGGGACCAAAGCTTTGTGGGCATTTAAAACTCTCCAGGTTCTTTTGATAGGCGGCAGAGTCAGAACCACTCTTTCACATTAATCATAGCTCACTCCCAGGAGCCAACGAAGGGACATGTTTCTCAAGGCCTTTGATCACTAAACTCCTGAAGACTATCAGGGTTATTAGAAAAAAAAAATAACTGGCAAGTATTTGTTATACAGGCAAATTCTTACTTACATACTTAGCATGTTCCAATTTCTGTAGGCCTAGATACGTGCTGGCTACTTTCTGTCAACTTAACACAAAGTAGAGTTACCTGGGAATAGAGAGCCTCAATTGAATTGCCTCCACCAGACTGGTTTGTGGGCATGTCTGTGGTACATTTTATCGATTACTTATTGATGTGGGAGGGCCAACCCCCAGTGGACAGTGCCACCCCTTGGAAGGCGGGCCTGGGCTATATAAAAAAGTAGCTGAGCAAGCCAGGGACAGCAAGCCAATAAGCAGCGTCCCCCTGTGCTTTCTGCCTCCAGGTTCCTGTCTTGACTTCCTACCCTGACTTCCCTCAGTGACGGACTGTTACCTGAAAGTGTAAGAGGAAATAAACCCTCTCCTACCTCAGTTGCTTTTGGTCAGAGTGTTCATCACAGCAACAGAAACCAGAATAGGACGATATATAAGCTGAACTATATATGAAGAAAAACAAAAACTAGATCAAACTCTTACTACCTTTGTAGCATTGGAGGACGATTAGTTACAGGTGAGTTTCACTCAGTACAATTTTGCAATGAACTTAATCACAATCAAATCCTGGAAAAGATTTCAGATGGTCTTAGCTGGGCTCTTTCATGTGGGAACCTCTATGGGACAATTCAGTCCTTGTTCAGAAACTCCTACTTAGCACTTGGTTGGCATTTGCAAGTGTTCCTCTTTCCCACGTCATCAGCAGAAAGGTAAACTCTGACCAGGTAGCCTTATCTCATTTGCCAGGCATTGGTGGGAACCAGGACATGTGACATAGTTTGGACCAATAAAATGTGAGGAGGCACATGCTGGTAGGTGCAGGAGTTCTAGGAAATATTTATTTACTCTTCAAAGAGACACACAAAAGGGGCCGGAGAAGTGGTTCAGTGGTTAAGTGCACTTATTGCTCTTGCAGATGACCCAGGTTCAGTTTCTGGCACCCATGTGGTGGCTCACGCATCCATGACTCTGGTTCCAGGGGATCAGACCCTCTCTTCTGACCTTACAGGCACCAGGCATGCACATGATGGACATATATATGTACAGGTGAAACACTCACACACATAAAATAATATAAATATAACTTCTAAAAAGTTTTAAAAAGAGACCCTTTTGGAAAAGGGTTGGTCTCTTTCTCCCCCCCCTGACATAAAGCTGATTCTATCTGATGTCTGGCTACCATAGCTACTATCTTTTGATTGTGTGGGGTCAAAACCCACACACTAAGGATGTCAGAGTAAAAATACGGAAGGGATTAGGCTCTGCTTTAGTGGCGTGTTTTAAATTTCCACACCAAAAAAAAATATGTACTAATCTTAAGAATATAGCTTGATAGTTTTTCATGAATGTCCATTTTCATGTAACCACTTCCTAGAAAATAAACAATTCCTTCCCTCTAGAATATCATCTCAGACTAAAATACAGAGAAAGAGAGAGGATTAAGGGAACCCAGAGAGCTAATGAAGCACACTGGAGCCTTACCATCGGAGCAAGCCATTACCATTTTGGGGTCTGGGGATTCAAGAAGAACTTGTTACTAGAACTTGGAGCCCCATAGCTGGGGGAAGGGTTGGTGTAACAGATGCTGTGGCTGTAGGAAGACACTGCAATTGTGAGAACCATGGACAAGTGTGTGTAGGGGTGAACACTCCAACTTCTTTCTCCTCTTACTCTCTAATTGCTTCTAAATGCTCCACTTGTTGAAACCAATTAGAAGTCAGAGAGCAAAGCAACCCATGGGGCTGGTGTGTTGAGATCAGCATCCTGGAACACAAGGGCCAGGAGAAGCAGACATAGGCTGGGAGAAAAAAAGATGTGGTGGTCATCACCCTCACTATCAGCATGAGCTTCTTGAAGACGGACATTAAGTTTTTGCAAAGCAATATTGTGCAATGATTTGTACACCCACCAAAAAATCAGCATTGCAGATATACGGTTCTGTCTTCTGGGCTGAGATGACCATAGCCAACTCTTTGTTATGAATAGTTCAAACTTTATATATGTGTATATATTTATGTTTGTTTGTATAACACATATGCATACATACACATATAACACACATATATATATATGTACATACACATATGTATATATATTCAGGCTGAATATATAAATTGAACAACTTTATTTAAAAAATGACCATAGCAAAGTTCCTACTCTCATGTGCTTTTCTAGACATTGATTTCTCCTATCGTAAGGTGAGACTACTGCCCTATCCCTATGCAATGGTTTGAATAAGAAATGCCCCACATAGTCTCAGGCATTTGAACTCTTGCTTCCCAGTTGGTTGTGCTGTTTGGGAGGCTTAGGAGGTGTGGTTTTGCTGAAGGAAATATGTCATTAGGGGCAGGCCTTGAGAGTTCAGACTTGTGCCATTTCCCATTTGCTCTCTGTTCTGTGCTTTTAGTTCAAAGACATGAGATTTCAGCTTGCTGCTCTAGCCACTGTGCCTGCTGCCTGCTGCCTGCTGCCTGCTGCCTGCTGCCTGCTGCCTGATGTCTGATGCCTGCTGCCTCTGTTCTTCCACCATCACTTCTAGACCTCTGTAACCATAAACCCAAACAAACATTTCCTTCTATAAGTTGCCTTGGTATTGGTGTTTTATCACAGCAATAGAAAGGTAACTAATACACACAAGGGCTTTGTGATTGCTTTGGCAGATAGCAGTGGCAGATGTGAGGTTGTATGAATTCCAAGGTAGGTCATGAAAGATAATATAGGAGCTGGCCATGGTAGCATATGCCTGCTGTCCCAGCACTTACGAGTCTGAGGAAGAGGATCATGAGTTCAAGGCCAGCCTGGGCTACATAATGAGTTTCAGTCTAGCTTGGGCTACATAATGAGGCTCTATCCCAAAGAACAGCAACAAAATGAAACAAAAAAGTAATTTGGCTCGTTGGAATCTTTTTTCTCTGGGAGTGCTCACCCTGGGAAGCCTGCCGCCACCGTGTAAGGAGCCCAGACCACATGAAGAGCACATTCGAGTGTTCTGGCTGATTGAGAAACTGAAATCCCAACCGCCTGGTCTGCAGCAATAGCCAGACAAGTAAAAGAATACCCTCCATCCAGATGATTCAGACCCATCAGTGTTCCAGCCACCCAGTGGTGCTGTGGGCCACTGAGACAAGCTTCTCCCACCAAGCCCTACCCTAAGATGTGCAGACAAAAGGCATGGTGTTTCTCTGAGGTTTTGCATAATCTTGCGTTACAAGTGATAACGACCACATCAGGGCAGTATGAGAGGGTTAGACTTAGGCTCTGGAGCCCAAGGTTTGAGTGTGCCTTCTGCCACTTAGTCCCTGTGTAATTGTTAACAAGCTGTTCCAATTCTAATTCTCAATTTCATGTGTGGAATGGGAACAATAACATTAAAACTGTCACTAAATAGTAGTATCAGTTCGTAAAACATTTGGGTGAGTGTTCTGTGCATTGTAAATTGTGACTATTCATCACTGGTTCTCTGAAAGACCACCAAAGAAAATATTATCCGAATAAAACTAAATGTATTGTTTTCTGTAGTCAGAGAACTTGAATTCTCACAGTGAAGAAATTAAGGAGGGATGTTTACAAGGCTGCACCAGGTCATTTAAAAGTGGGTCACCCAAGGAAGACTGTGATTGGGCAGAGTTTATGATATGATTGCTTCAGATTGATGGACCCAGAGATGAAGCTCCTTCATGAGCTGAGTCTTCATGATTATCTATTGATAGGTAAGGCAGTTAGTTGGCTCAGTCTCTTGCCCTCCTTCCCTCCCACTCCCCTCCATTCCCTTCCTCCTTCTCCTTTCCCCTCCCTTCTCTAACAGGGTCTAATTATAATAGCCTTGCATGTTTACAGACTAAAGACTGGTCCCTACTGAGACTACTCCTACGAAGATTAGCTAGAAACTGTTTCCTTGATCCATCTGCATATAATAAACCCTACCTGCTTGTTTATCTGTATATAATAAGCCCACCTCCTTGTTCAGCTGTATGCAATAACTATTCAGCTCTATATAATAAACATGCTTAACTTCCAGGGTTTTGCAGTTTCTCCAGAAGAAAGCCCAGACCACCCAATTTCAGCTTTCTGTCTGTGTGTCCATTTGTCTGTCTGTCTTTTCTTCATTCTCTGCCACCGTAGTCAGGTCCATCCCTGGAGCCATGCTAGATGTGACAGGAACTCAAGGCAGGAACTGAGGCAGGGAACACAGAGGAATGCTGCTTACTTGCTTGCTCCTCATGATTTTTTCAGCCTGTTTTTCTATACCACCCAGGACCACCTGCCCAGGGGCGGCACCACCCACAGAAGACTAGACCCTTTCATGTCAATTGTTAATCATGAAGATGCCCCTCATAGACCTGTCTACAGCCTGATTTGATGAAGGCATCTTCTCCACTGAAGTTCCATCTTCCCAGATGACTTTGGCTTGTCTCAAGTCAACAAAATAATTAGCAAAATCAGCTACTGAAAGAAGAGTGGACATGAAGCCTGTAAGGTACCACTGCATGTAAACAATGGGTGGGTGGTTGGTCTCACCATCGCTTCTTATCTGATCCCTGCCTGTATCCTGGATTGGGGCTCATCTTAAGATGATCATGATGTGGGAGCAACCTGGGAGTTCCTGCTTCTCCTGTGAGATGGGGATATGATGAGAGTGATGAAGAACAGCAAGCCTAAGGCGCTATGTAGTAAGCAACCAGCTGGGACTCAGGAGGGCTCAGGCTCCCAGGAGAATGGCAGTTTCAAGCCAGCACCCGTGGGAGCAAGTCTCCAGTTTCTGCACCTATGGACTTCAGCAGCTAGTGTAATTGGAATACCATTGATTGGGCAGGTCAAAAGGTATCTCAAGAAACCAACCAGAACCCAAAAAGTAGCACCAGGACCACCTTCCCAAAATCTCCATGGAGACATTTCCCTTATGCTGCCTTAGGAACAAAGAAGCAAAGGAGTAAACATTTGGAGAAAGGTCAAACAGCCTCTATATGATCTTTAATTCATCATTATTATTATTGCTGTTGTTGTTGTTATTTTAGATAGATTCCCTACATGTAGTTCAGGCTGGCCTCAAATTTGAAAGCTTCCTGCCTCAGTTCCAACTGGCAGGATTATAGGCAGGTACCGTCATCCCTGTTATCTGTAAGTGTTTTAAACTGATAATCAGACACAATTTTGAAGAATTAGGTTTCAATCAACGGAACCACACCGATAGAGGACATTTGGCTGAAGAAATAGTTCAGTGGCTTAAAGCCCTTGTTATACAATTATGAAGACTGGGGTTTGGACCTCATCACCCATATAAGAAGTGGGTTTCCCACAAATACCTGTACTCCAGCTCTGAGGGATTAAAATCCTCTACTGGCCTCTTTGGACAAAGAAATGAGTACTACACTTGTGTGCATGCACACACACACACACACACACACACACACACACACACACATATGAGAGAGAGAGAGAGAGAGAGAGAATCTTTTAAAAGATTTATTTTATTTTATGTGTATGAGTATTTTCCTGCATATGCTCAGTACAAGGGGAGCAGAAAGGAACACTGGATCCCTTGGAACTGGAGTTACAGATGGTAGTGAACTAACATGTGGGTGCTGGGAATCGAGCCCAGGTTCTCCGCAAGAGCAGCCAGTGTTCTTAACCACTGAGCCCTGTATAGTTTTAAAGTATGTTCAAAAAAGCTCAAACAACAAAGTAGAAAGAATAAGAGAACAAAGAGCTGATATCCGTACCCAGGCTTCTCAGTTATGTGCTCAATTGTTTTTCTGAAGAAGTTGAAAGCAAATCACAAATATCCCCACATCTCACCCCACACATACCTCTGAAAAAGCAACCACACAGGCTTGCACGCTGTGGGGCGTTCTTGGTTGACATCGGGGACTGCTATTGACGTTGAGGTGGGCAAGGGACAGAAAGACTGTGATCTGCAGCCCGTGTCACATGATCTCCATGTCAAACTGCCTTCCAGGACTCCACGGCATCCCTTACAGAAAGGTGCTCTTGTGAGGGAGTGTGTGGGTGTACACACCAAGGTGCTGTCGTGCGTTTATCCTTTATATCTGTTTTATTATAAAAATTACCCACAAACTGCTGAAATGTAAAGATATACCAAAAAAGTCCACAGAAGCAGTAGAGAAAAGCATTGCTGTGCACCCACCCTCCAGCGGCAGCCGCTGTTAACGGTTGAGTGGCTTTCTTTCCAGTCCACGCTCTCCACATGACTTCCTCTAACAGGAGAAGCGCTGGGTCTGAAGAACTTTCCAGCATTCCGGAGACGGTCTGTTCTTTGAACACTGCTTGGCTCCTGATGGTCTTCCCTCCCTGTATTGCCGCCCTTGTCTGCGGCAGGCTTGCAGGCATGGGGTTGAGTGGAGCAGGGGACAGGATCTGGGAGAGGGCAGTGAGACTGAGTCCAGGGGCCCGTGACCCAAGGCTAATACTCCATCTTCTCGTTTCCCACTCGCTTACCAGGAAAACGAGATTGTGACAGCCTCTTCCTCACAGAGATGCGGGAAGATAAAAAAGAGACAGTATGTGTTCTTCAGAGCTCTTTCCAGCGTAGGACTTATCCCAGCTGCTGGAAAATTCTCCTTATCCAGGGTCCTGACCACGATGACAGGTGTCCAAAGGCTTGACTGATGTGGGAATAGAATAGAAGGACGTTGTCACCTTGGCCTAATTAGGGGCAACACCGAAGGGCCGTTCTAGTTTCAGAGCTGCTGTAAAACAGGCCAAACTTATCTTTGACCTTCATCCAGGTTGGCGTTTCTGTGTCACGGTGCAGAGAAAGAAACTGCAGCATCACACACTTCAGCCCCCACCCCACGTGCTCCTGCCTTTCCCCCATTGCCGCTTCAAGAGTCTACACCTGCCCCGGAGCGTTGTAGATCTCCTTCCGCAGCAAGGCCCGGTGGAGCTAGTACACCGCCGGCAGGAAAGGGTGCGTTTGCATCCGAGAGGCCGCGAAGAGGTGACCGACCGAGCAAACACTGAGTTACCCTAAGCTGAGCTGTCCAGCACAGTGCTGCGCCAGCCGCACGTGGCCGTTCTAGGTTTTTTCCAATCAAATTAAGTGAGCACTTATATTTTTAGTATTCAGTTGCACTTGCCACGTTTCAAGAACTTAATTGCCTCGCGTAGGTAGTGGTTACTGTGTTAGAATGTGAAGTTTCTTTCCTTGCTCACCTAACAACCCTCAGTTGCTCTTGGCTCTGGTCCGGGGGACGCGTAGAGACAGACAAATCCATCTCCAAGGCCAATGATAAAGCCACGCTGTGACACAGCCCAGGCCCTCTTACCTCTCTTCCTTTACTGAAATTTCCTACTCAACTTGCTTTCTCTCTTATATTTTTTCCAGCAAATCTCATTTTTAAACATGTGTTTCAAGAGTAGGATAGGTATATGAAAACCTTCTAAGCAAGGGACACTTAACCTTAAAGTTGAATGAACCCTTAACATATCAACTTTCTTAGTTTCCAAATAAAGAAGTTAAAACTCAGACAATGAAATCAACCACCTCTAGGTCACAGAATCGTGGCTAAGATGATGACGCAGGTCTTATGACTCCTGTTCCTGGTCTCACTGCATAGGATTTACTGCTTGTCTTTAAGATACAAGGGTGACATCACCCAAGGAAATAATTAGACCAGAGAGTTAACCATGATTCATGGCTGTCTTCTGAATTTCTAAATATAGGGATGAGAAGGTCAGGTAGAGGGAGGTACCGCACAGCCCCAACTAGTCCAGCAGAATTGCTTGTTACTCTTGTTTCTGGAGATGGGGTTGGTTAGTTGTCTTTTTGTGATTGTTACTCAGGACTCTGCTTGTACCTTAGCTGTGCCTAGATTCCAGCCTACCCTGTGGTCCTATTAATTTTGATTCCACTGTGTTTCCAGGGGTGTCTCTGTCCGCTCAGCTGTCCACTCAGAAGACAATGTCCTTGTCTTCTTCCCCTTGTGAAAATACAAGGTCAGAACCTACTATAATTGGCAGAAATTGAAGGCATGCATATTTAACTTGTCTATCTATAAAAATGACTTATGTAAACGTGCACCTATGAGGTGGCAGTGTGCTGCATTGTATTTCCTGTATCATAGCTACCTCCTAAGTAGCCCCCAAATCTGCCTACACCTCCATCTTCACTCATTGCTATACCCAGTCCACACAATGTCATATTCTCTCTCTGTTTCCCCGTCTCTCTCTCCGCTCTCTGGTTCTCTGTTCTCTGTCTGACAGGGTTTCACTTTATATTCGTGGTTGGCTTAGAACTTGCTATGTAGCCCAGCCTGATTTTAACTTACAGAGGTCTTCCAGCTTTTGCCTCTCAATGCTGGGTGGCATGTCCCACCCTGCCTGGCTGCCATCTTGTCTCTTATCAACAAAGGGCTGGAATGGAATTTCCTCTAGTCTAACCAATTCTCCTCTAAGCATCAGAACTGCTTTTCTTTCTTTCTTTCTTTCTCTCTTTCTCTCTTTCTCTCTTTCTCTCTTTCTTTCCTTCTTTCTTCTTTCTTCTTTTTTTGAAGATATAATTTATGTACAGAGAGTTCAGTTATTTGTGCAGTTCTGTGAACTTTGACAAGCACGCAATCACGTAATCACTACCATGATACGTAGCATGGCCTGGCACCCCCAAAAGCTCCTTCGAACCCTTTACAGCCAGTGCCTCTTCCCATTTTTAGCCCTTGACAACCACTGATCTATTTTATCTCCACATAGTTTTAGCCTTTTAAAAATATCACCCAAAATAGACTTTATAGTATTTCTTTACAGCTGGCTTCGTGCACTCAGCCGCTGAGTCCTACTCTGTTCATCCATGTTGTGTGCACTAACCGTTTGTTCCTCTCGTTGCTAAGCAGAATCCCACCGAGTCCGTGGGTAGTTTGTAGATCCTTTCACTAGTCAATGGATTGACTTGTTTCCAAGTTTCTGGAAGCTGCTGCACACACTGGCCTTGAGGACCTGCATGTGTGTGTGATGTGTGACAAGCATTTGCATATCACTTGAGAAAGTCTTAGAAATCTATTGCGGGGTTGGATGGTGTTTTAGTTGATTTTTTTGTTGCTCTAACAAAATACCGGACACAATGAAAAGAAAAAAAGGATTTGGTTTTGTTCCCAGCCTGAGGATGCAGTCCATCACGGCAGGAAAAGCACGGTGTCCGCAGTGGGAGGCCGCGGGTTACGCTGCACCTGCAGTCAGGAAGCAGAGAAGGACTGGTGCTTCGGGAACTTCTTTCCTTCCCTCAGGTTGTGTAGCACAGATTGGCCTCAAACTCCTGATCCCCCCCCCATACACACACACCTCCTCAGCCCTGGCTATAGCGAGTTCCGCCACGGTGGTCAGCCCTGGCTATAGCGAGTTCTGCCACGGTGGTCCTCTGTTCTTTTTATTCCCCTGAATCGCAGTCTACGGGTGGTGCTGCCTGACCGTTCCTGCCGCAGTTAAACCTCTCTGGAAATGCCCTTACAGACCTACACTGGTTTGTCTCCTAGGTGATTTTAAGCTCTATCTAGTTCACAATGGAGACTGACATCACAGACGGCGAGAATATTTCTAACTTCAAAGGGAAGTTTAAGAATCGTTTTTCTTTCCTTATTCTTTTCTTTTCTTTTACTTTTTTGTGACAGGGTTTCTCTGTTGTAGCTCTGGCTGTCCTGGAACTCACTCTGTAGCCCAGGCTGGCCTCAGATCCACAGAAATCCGCCTGCCTCTGCCTCCCGAGTGCTGGGATTAAAGGCATGTCCCACCATCTTCTGATGGAAATCGTTTTTCAAAGTAGTAATACTCATAGTATGTGGAGAACTTATTACTCCAATCTCATCCGAACTTGGTGTTTTAGTGTTTCATAAAGGTATTTTGCTCATAGTCACCCCTTCCCCCAACTTCTCCAAGATCCCCTCCTTTCCCA
Source organism: Cricetomys ansorgei (assembly GCA_026225945.1). Lineage (NCBI taxonomy): Eukaryota > Metazoa > Chordata > Mammalia > Rodentia > Nesomyidae > Cricetomys > Cricetomys ansorgei. Next base: position 29,365,872 of record JAMJFZ010003875.1, on the reverse strand, counting down.
CCTAATTTTGTGTTCTCTTGTTTTTAAACTCAACAAGTACAATGTATGCTTCCCATACATACATTCCTGAATGTGTGGCCTTCCCCAAGACCATGGTCAACCGACCAGAGGTGACACCCCTAAACAAAACTGCTCCCCCACTCCCAGTAGCTATCAAGTTTTCAGAATTTTTGGAGCCAGGCAGTGGTGGCGCATGCCTTTGATTTCAGCACTCCAAAACAAAGCAACAAAAAAAGAATTTTTGAATGAACGCTTTTTAAAAAACCCTTCAAATGTGAGTTATGGATGTAACTCAGTGGGTAGAATGCCTGATACGCAAATATGAGGATCTGTGTTCAAATCCCCAGCACTCATGTAAGTGTGTGCTGCGGTGGGCATCTGTACCCCAGCACTGCGGGGTGGAGACAGGCAGATCCAATAGGCCAGCCAGGGCAGCTGAAACAGTGAGCCCTGGGTTCACTGAGAGATTCGGTCCCCCAAAATATAAGACAGAAATGTGACTGAGGAAGACAGCGTACCATCATCTTCTGACCTCCACATGTGCCCACATGGGGAAGCGCACCTACATGCACAGTGCATGCGCACGCGCACACACACACACACTCACACACACACTCACACACACTTAATATGTAATCACTTCACTCCCTTCCTGAAGTTCCCTCATTACTTCATTGGCCTTCAAGATCTTAGGGATCTATGAGCCCAGACTATTCTTACTTCACACAAAGAACTGGACCCAGTGAGGGCCAGGTCCTGCTTAAGGTTACAGCAAATCAAGTATCTTAGACTCTTCAGGGACCTAGGAGTTGAGAAGCAATTTATCACCACAAAGGTGAGCATACGAAAGGGACCTTGTGTTCCTCTACGCGCACCCCGCCCCTGTCCATAGTCACCTGCGGGTGGGAATACTTCTGATAACGTTTTGGTAGCACACATTTTGTCGGCTTATTTCCATGTGTATGGAGTTTGCACAGCTTCCTGTTTGACAGATGAAGACAAAACCTTGTGTAATGTAGAAAATCCAAGCTCACTCGGGATGGAGTAGCTGAGCACGGGGCTAAAGAGACCTGGGCTCCCACCTCGGCTCTGCAGTTCTTAGCTGTGTCGTTTACAGTAGCATACAGCATTCTCACAACTGAGCGGAGCGAGTATTCTCCACTCTGCGGAGGACCAGGTGGAATGCTGGAAATGAAAGGACTCCTCTTGTCAGCACTCATCGCGGTTGTGAGCTGCCCTGCGGGTGCTGGGCGTCAGCCCAAGACCTGCAAGAGCAGCAAAGTCACTTAACCACAGGGCCATCTTCCTAGCCCCATTATTTTGTTTTTCAAGTAATGCTTTTATTTATGTCACACATTTATACAATGTATTTTGGCTTATCCATCCACCATGACTTTCCTCTAATTCCCCCTAGTGTTCCCAACTGGAAGCTGGGCTTTGGGGGTAGGGGTGAGATGGGGCCTAATGTTTTCCAGCTTGGCTTTGAACTCATTGTATAGCTAAGAATAACCTTGAACTTCTGGTCCTCCTGCCTTTAGCTCCTGAATGCTGGGATTACATACATATGCCACCATTCCCTGTACATAAGCACTGGGGATCGAGCTCAGGACTTGGTGCACGCTAGGCAGGCACAATCAGTTGAGCTGTAGCTCTTCTCACTGTTTCTCAAGATTTATGTTTTATTCTATTTGTGTGTGTGTGTGTGTGTGTGTACCATGATTGTTTGGGCCCCTTTGGAGGCCCAATAGGGGTGTCAGATCCCCTGGAACTGGAGTTTCAAGTGGTTGTGATTTGCTCAATGTGGATGCTAGGTACTGAACTTAGGTTTTCTGGAGGAGTTGCACGTACTCTTAACCAATGAGACATTTCTCCAGCCCCACAGAAGCTGTTGCTGTAATACAAAGTAACTGGGCTCTTAAATACCTGACGACATTTCGTTGCTTCTTTATCCTTTCTTCACTCTACATGGTATCTAATGTATAGGCCTGACTTTACAAGCCTGTAAGTATGAATAAATTCTGTGCCCCTGCCTATCTCCCTCCCAGTCACTGGAGGGTTATGCGGAACACTGGTATCAGGCAGACTTGGATTCTAGAGTGGTTCACTCTGGCATCAATATGACTTCCTTTTTCAAACAGTGGCCCTCTTTAAGAAATGTGCTTGCCGGGGAGGTGGTGACGCACACCTTAAATCCCAGCACTTGGGAGGCAGAGGCAGGTGGATCTCTGTGGGTTCAAGGCCACAGAGTTCTACAGAGTGAGTTCCAGGACAGCCAGAGATACAACAGAGAAACTCTGTCTCAAAACAAGAAAAAAGGAAAGAAAAGGAAGGAGAGAATGGGTATCGCCTTAGGTATCTAAACTTTTCTGCAGTCACCCGAGCATCTTGTTGGGCTGCACCCTGTCTTGACTCCTGGCCACAGATGCAGCAATGCCCCCACCCTGCCTGTGAAGTTCAACCAAAGGCCTTGACTCTGCTCTGCATAGCAGAAGAATCCTGACTGTGTCTTAAGAGGCATCTTTTTAGTTTTGCGAGCATACCCCTGCACGGTGTGCCTTTCTCTACGCTAGCTGTAAGGCTTCTGAGGGCAGGGACACTTTCCTTGGCCTTTGTGTCTGCTCTCCATCTCGCCCTGTGCTTCTCCCGGCAGCTCTCCATCTCTGCTGTGGACCTTGTCGCTCCGGTCTGTCAGCAGCGATGGAGGTGATGACACAACTGATCGTTGTGAAGCAGTTACTGATGTGCTGGGCCTTCCTGTTGCAACCATTCTCTCAGCTCAGCTTTACCGCTATGCCACACGGTCGCTCCATTTTTAACCCTCAGTTTTCAGACGAGGGAACTGAAGCTTAAAGACGGGTAGTCACTGCCCTGCAGTTACACAGCTGCTGATTGGCAGAGCCAAGAGCGAATGCCAGCAGTCTGACGGCAGAACCCAGGCTTCTCCCGGTGGCACCCTGCCCACCTCTTCTGCTCTCAGAGAGATGGATGGGACTATATTTGTCCTACTTGCGTCAAAGGATGGTCTGAGCACAATAAAATGAAATAACTGGAGAGGGCTTTAGAAATTACAAAAAGAAGTTAGAGATTCAAAGGAAAAGCAGCGTCATTAAACCTTGGGGATTTCTAGACATTATTTCATAGTTCTGGTTCTCTGACATTATTATCAGCTACCATCTGCCCTCTATTAAAGTTTTCCCAAAGGGATGGTGTTTGATGAGAAACCAGTGGTACTTAGGAGGAAATGACTCCCCTTGGCGGTTCTGGGTGACTCTTAAACCTCTGCCCTTGCAGACAGAGCGGGTTCTGAGACATTCGGTTTTGGCATTTTATTCAAAAGGGTGACAAAGAAGTGGAAAAGTATTGATTTTTCTGGGAATACTTTTAGGATATGGATCTGCATATTGTCTGTCTCCCTTCTCCTAAGGTTCCCCTAGGGCCAGGATCATATCCATTTCTGTATTTCTTTCCGGCTCTCAGTTGATCTGAGGAGGATGCTGTCTGAGATGAAGCTTGGTCTGACAATAACTCCTATGAGGGCTGCTAGTGTCTTAGCAGGGACTTGTTACCAAGCCTGATAACCTGAGCTCGAACCCTGGACACACATGGATTGTTTAAGTTGTGCTTTGACTTCCATGCATGTGCCATGGTATACACACACATGAAGTAATAAATAAACAGATAGATAGATGATATGAAACCTGAATTTGCCAGGAAGAATAAGAACTTTGTGTTTGTCTGGGAAAGGGGTCACCTGTGTGGTAGTAGAGGAGTCTATTGAGGTGTAGGAGACGGGCTCTAAGCTCAGATGCCACTGGTCAGGTCCCCAGTCAGTAGCCAGGTTCTCATTCTGCTCCAACCAATAGGAAATAGCACAAGCAATCACTATTCATTTCTGCATTGACTAAATAACTGCAGAGCCAGGAGCTGGAGAGTTGGCTTAGAGGTTAAGAGCATCTGCTGCTCTTGCAGAGGACCCAGGTTCAGTTCCCAGCACTCATATTGCAGTTTAGCCATCTGTAACTCCAGTTCTAGGTTATTTGACACTTTACTAGCTTACACACACACACACACACATGCACGCACGCAAAACATACATATAAAATAAATAATTCCTTAAAACGTTGCAAAGCTTTTGCTGCCAAATCAGGAGAAACTCAAGACAATGAAACTCTGTATCCATCAAAGAGAACACTGTAGATGACGCTGACAATCAACCCCCATTCACTGTGTCAGGAGTGAGGACGTGTGCCTCACAGGCCTCACTGCACTGAGCAGCCTCCTAAGGTAGGTTCTATTATTATCCCACTTACAGCGGGAGACAAGGCAATCGGAGAGGCTGAGTCACCTGTCCAAGTGGTTCCGCTGGATCACACTCCCCTTTCTGCCTAGCTTTTTACTGTGAAAAATGTCAAATCAACAGAGAACTGATACAATGAGAATTTGAAAGGGTGCAGCAGCCACCACGTCCTTCATGAACTGTGTTTAAATCTAAACTCTCTATAGTTTCTTTCTATTTCAGTTTTCAGAATGAACCCATAATTTGTGAAACATTAAAACACAACAAATCCCTGACCTATTGTTATAAGATGCCACGTCCAAGAGGCATGACGATGTGAAGCCTTCTGAGTCCAAGTAAGAGAAAGTTATCTCCGCCTGGTCGGAAGGAGAGACGTCCTGCGACTGTCCCATCCAGGGGGAGGCCTCGGGAACTCCACAGACACCTCTCAGGACTATCCTTTCCATCCGTCTTGTTTGTTTGCTGTTGTTACTGAAGCTTTTCTCCATCGCTCTCCACCTGCACACGTGGAACTGACAACGAGGCTGTCAGGAGGAGTGAGTGATGGGAAGTGCTGAAAACTAATGCACTCAGCAAACAGAGAAACCCTAACCAGTAATAAGCATAATTGTTCTTCAGATTCTCTCCAAAGCCCTCGCCCCCAACACAGGCAAACAAAGAGGCAGAGCATGTTCACATCAGACACCCCCTGAGCTGGGAGGGTGGGAAGGTGTCAGAGGGATGAGTCAGTTGTCAGCTTTACTGCAGGCTCATCTCTGCCTGTGCCTCAGGTAAACTGGGCCCTGCTCCAGACTTGCCTCTTGTCTCTTTGTTCTGAGGCTGAGCACCGCAGTGCGGGAGAGAAGGGTCTCGAGGTCATCCCTGCCTGAGACTCCATGTTGGCACAGCCATGTTCCCATGACTGATGCCCTTTCCGCCTTTGCTTCTGAAGTGGAAGTTGGGAACATGGTCTATGTGTACAGCAGGCAGGCATTAGGCTAATGAGAGATGTGGCCTAGTAACAGTAAAAAAATGCAGGCCCAAGGCTGAGAGAAGGAAGGTGTGAGTAGGGAGAAGGAGGGAGATGAAACACAAGAACAGAAAATGTGTGTGTGTGTGTGTGTGTGTGTGTGTGTGTGTATGTTTGTGTTTTGTTTTGTTTTGTTTGACACAGACCCAGGCTGGCCTCACTCAGCAACCCTCTGGTTCAGTTCCCAAATGCCGAACTGACAGGCCTGTCCCCACCCAGCTGACAGATACATACACCCTGCCAGATAAGTTAATTGGTTTTTGTTGCTAGGACAACACTGTTTCTTAGGTTGTATAGACATAGGACTTTGGCCAATTTTTTTTTGTCTCACTTTTCTCGTCTATAAAAGGAATAGCTTAGTCACTTAGCCACTTATTTGTGTATTAATATATTAAAAGTCAGAGAGAACATTTTTTCCTGTTGTTTGGGAAAAATAATTTGATAAGCCTGTAGAGGCTGAGAGACAGACACACACCAGGTACCCCAGGGGACCAGATGTGATTCTGTACTGCTCTGCGGCCAGGGGGAGGATGCATTTTGCTCCCAAGTGGGAGGAATATGATAAGACAACTGGTCATCAGTGCAGAATAAACCACTCTCCTCCTTCCTGAAGCTCCCACGTCTTCATGCAAGTTGACAAACTCATCAAGTGTTCCGTGTGAGCTGAGTTGTGGGGCAAATGTGTGAAGAAGCTGAGTAGACAGAAGACCGTAACAGACATGCCTCAGGAGGGATCGGAGAGTAGCCGAGTCATAAAGGCGGAACCGCAAAGCTGGGGTCTGTGGTAGCAAAACTCTTCATCTAACCTGTTGCGTCTAATTTCTACTTAATTATTATTCTCAGATGCGAGCAGCAATCCTGTCTATGAGAGCTCCCTGTCGTGGACCAGGAGAAATAAAGAATATTAAGCTGTGGAGGTAGGAAAATGGATTGCTGTAACTTTTCTCGATAATTCGACCAGAACTTCATCCAATGCATTAAATATGAATGATCTTTGATTTAGTAGCTGGATGTTTGCAAAGATTGGTTTCAAAGATATATGTGCTGACCATTGCAGAAAAAATTGGGCGAAAAAATAAAGTGTTGAACAGCAGAGATTTAATTAATGAAACAACGATCCGCCAACTCACAGGACTGGAGAGCAGTCCGAGTGACGCTGGGAGTGTGTGGTTGGGAGCCTAGAAATCCAACTGAAAAGAGCAAAGAACCAAGTGCCGTGATCCTGTGAGTAAGCCTTTCCTGTGTTCAGATGTCTGTAACAGAGCGTGGTGTTGGAACACTGGACTCACCGTTCAAACTGGACCAGCAAAGGCCATCCCAGAGAGGTGGTAGACCTGGCAGGAGACAGACATGACTGCTAAGACCACACTGTCCTTCCTGTGACCATGTGAAGAGCCTGCCTACCATGGAATGCCCTGGATAGAGTGGTAGCGACAGTGAAAAGATCCTTCCTGGAACAAAACTTTCTCTCTATCTACGTGCTTCTCCAGGTGGGGGCAGGGTGGGAGATACGATTAGCTTCATATTTTACCACTCAGTGAGGGGCCAGAGCAAGTCAGCGTCTAGTATCTTTGAGACATCTAATATGTAGAATCACGGACTCCTCAGAAACAGCTGTCTTATCGAGTTAAAATCTTCTCCCTTATTGAAAACGTTGGCAAGTCTTTTAAAAAACAATTTGGCAACATGTCATGCATGACTTAAGATGCTTATATTTGAAAGTAAAAACTCAAATGTAAGTGGTTTAAACAAAAAAAGAATTTATTATTTATTGCTACTTTAAAAGATTTATTTTTTGAGCTGTGTGGTAGTGGCGCATGCCTTTAATCGCAGCACTCGGGAGGCAGAGGCAGGCAGGCATCTGTGAGTTCGAGGCCAGCCTGGTCTACAGAGTGAGTTCCAGGACAGTCAGAGCAACAACAGAGAAACCCTGTCTCAAAAAATGAAACAAAACAAAAGAGAATTTTTGGATCCCAGCCTCACTTGCTACCAGGGACCTTGTAGCTACCGTTTGCGGTATAGACCCAGGTAGACTACCAGCATTCCGTCTCCATTTCCCCTTCATTAGGGTTGCCCAAGTTGCTTGCCCTGGCTGTTTTCCAGGGACATCCACCTCCTTGCAGCCCACCCCTCTCCCTCTGGGACTCATTAGATCTCCGCTTAATCCCCATCAGCCAAGAGTCCAAGAGTTTTGTCATCTGCCTGACTGGACCCTCCAGCTGCTCTATCCAGTGTTGAAAACCACAATCAGGGCACACTGCCAGAGAAAACGTGTTTCAGGCTCTTTGACCAAACTTCTAAGAAACAGAAGACTTGGAGAGAGGCTGTATCCCCAAATACCAGGTAAGCAGACAGATTGAGACTCCAACCCTGATTGGAACGATCCTGAGCACTTTAAGTACCTCTGATGGAAGAAGAAAAGTGTTATGAAGAAAAAAGACAGAAATTAATACACATCTTTCAATAATAACGCTGAATGGTCTCGGTGACCCCAATAAAAAGGCATAGACTAACAGACCGGACTAGAAATCGGACTAGGATCCACCTCTTTGCTGCCTAAAAGGAACACACCTCAACAACAAAGACAAATATCTGCTTAAGGTAAAGGGATAGGAAAATGTATTCTAAGCAAATGGAACTAAGAACCAAGCAAGTGTAGCTATTCTAATATCTGACAAAATCAATTTCAAATCAAAACTAGTCATAAGCGATAAGGAGGGGCACTTCATACTCATTAAAGGAAAACTCCACCAACAGGATACTACAATCCTCAACATATATGCAGTAAACACATGGGCATCCAACTTCATAAAAGAAACACTGTTAAATCTAAATCACACCGTACCCCAGGAGAGCGACAGTGAGTGGCTTTAATACCCCACTGTCACTAATTGATCATCTGGAAATAAGGTAAACAGAGAAACTGGAATTAAATGGTATATTAATCAAATGGACCTAACAGATATCTATAGAACATTCCACCCAAACACTACAGAACTTACTCTTCTTAGCAGCATGAAACTTTCTCCAAGGTTGATTACATATTAGGAAACAAAGCAATATTCAATAAATGTAGAAAAATTGAAATAATTGCCTCAATTTTATCTGGCCACAATGGAATAAAGCTGTATATCAACAGTAATAGAAGCTACAGAAAAGATGCAGCTTTGTGGGAATTAAAGACAAATTACTGAATACTAATTTGGGTCAAGAATTAAATCAAGAAGAAAATTTAGAAATCCTTAGAATTGAATGAAAATGAAAATACATCACACCAAAACTTACGTAACACAATGAAGGCAGTTGTGAGATGAAAGTTTATGGAATTAAGTGTGTACATGAAAAAACTAGAGAAATCTCAAATTAATAAAGTAATGAGAATTCATGGTGTAAAAGAAGGAGCAGAATAAACAAATGGAATAGATAATTTAATTAAATTATAGCAGAAAATTCCCAAACTTAGGAAAAAAGTAAACAGCCAAACACAAAAGTCATAAAGAACTCTAAATCGGCATGACCAGCGAAGAATTCACAATGATACATCATAGTCAGGATGTCAGAAATACAGAGTAGGAGCTTGGCGGATGACTCAGTAGTTGAGAGCACTGGCTACTATTCTAGAAGATCCAGGTTTGATTCCCAGCTCCCACATGGTGGCTCGCAATCATTTGTAACTCCAGTTGCAGGAGATCTGATGCCCTCTTCTGGACTCCACGGGTGCCAGGCAAGCATGCAACACAGCAAATGTGTAGACAAAACACTCATGTATGTGAAATAAAATAAAAATAATTAAACAACAAAAAATTGAGACCTTATAACCTAGCCACAAAGATGGAATAAGACTAATAATCGCAATAAGAGAAAGTACAGAAACCACAAAATACTTATAGAATAAATGAAACATTTTAAAATTGGATTGTCAAAGAAATCAGAGAAAAAAATTAAAAATTCCTAGAGAAAAACGATGAAGAAAGAGAACACAACCTTTGGGATGCAAGCAAGGGAGTCCTAAGAGGGATTGCTATAATTCTAAGCACTCACATTAAAGAAAACTGAGAAATATCAAGCAAACAATCCGACGATGCGCCTCGAAGCTCTCACGCAGCAGCAAGCAGCCAATCCCAAATGAAAAGAATAAAAATTAGGGAAGAAACCAATGAAATAGAAACTAAAAGAACAATACACAAAATTGAACAAAGAGCTGGCTCCTTGAGAAAGTTAGCAATATCAACAAACCCTTAGCTAATCTGACAAAAAGCACTAGGAAGAAGACACAAGTTAAAAACATTATAGGTCAAAAGGTGTCATTCCAACCGGCTCTGATGTAATACAGAATGTTATTAGAGATTACTATGTAAGCTTGTGCTCTAGAGGACTTGAAAACCTAAAAGAAGTAGATTTTCTAAATGTAAATCATCTACCAAAATTGAAGCCAGAAGATACAAATAACTTAATCAGACTCATTATAAGCAATGAGATCAAAGCTCCAATCAAAAGCCTTCCTCGTGAAGAAAAGCCCAGGACTAGATAGATTCACTGCCGTATTCTACCAAACCTTCACGGTAGATCGCATACTCGTTCTTCTTAAATTGCTCCACAAAATAGAAAGTGAAGGGACACTTCCAACTTTATTCTGTGACACCAGTGTCATTCTGATACTAAAACCCGTTTACATAAATCACACAAGAAAACTACAGGTCAATTTCATTGGTAAACATAGAAGCAAAATTTCTGAGCAAAATATATGTAAATTGAATTCAGTAACACATCAAAAAGATTGTACATTATGACCAAGTGGGATTCAATCAAGAGAGTTGGTCCAACATAAAGACATCATATGAACAAACTTAAGGACAGAAACCACAGAATCATCTTGGTTGATGCTGAAAAAGCATTTGATGAAGTTCAACATGCCTTTATGGAAAAAAAACAAAAGTCCCTAACCCTCAAAATAACAAGGGCCATATACAACAAACCTGTAGCCAAACATCATATTAAATGGAGGCAAGCCGAGCATTTCCTCTTAATTCAGGAATGAGATGAGGCAGCTCATTCTCCCCTCTCTTATTTGATCTAGTACCTGACGTCTTAGTTACAGCATCAGACAAGACAAAGATATAAAGTGAGTGAAAATAGAAGTTACAGTGTCCATATTTTCATTCCACGTGCAGGATTATTTACTTAAAGTATCCTATAGCATTCACTGGGAAACTCTTAGATTTAATAAACACAGTGAAGTTGCAGGATACAAAATCAGTATGAAAACCAGTAGCCTTTGTATATCCCAACAATGTACTCTCAGAGAAGGAAATTAGGAAAAATATCCCACTTAAAACAACTCCAAAATAATCAAATGTCTAGGAAAATATCTAACCAAAGAAAAGACCCCGTACAACAAAAACTTCAAGACATTGAAAAAGGATATCAAAGAAGATACTAGGTGAAGGAACGACCTCCCACGCTCCTGAACTAGCAGAATTAATACTGTGAAACGGCTATATTACCAAAATTATTCGACATATGCAATACCTACCAAAATACCAATAGCCACCCGAGAATTCATATGGAACCATGAAAGACCATGAATACCTGATTTTAGGGAGTGGGGACACAGCTGGAGTTATCACAAGACCCAACTTCAAATTATACTACAGCCGTATGCTGGGAGATGTTAGCTGTGGTGTCGTTTATAGACACACTTGTCATGTTACAGAAGCTCTCTTCCAATCCCAGTTTGTACTTTTAAGATAAATCTCATTAAATCAAGACTGTGTGTGTGAGTGTAAGATGGCGGAGAGAGGAAGAGAGAAATGGAAGAGGGAGAGAATGGGGAAGAGCGAGGAGAGAGAAAGGAAAAAGGAAGGAGATTTGTGTATGTACATAATGATTTAATGATGTTTTGTTGAGGTCATACTATGGGCCTGCAGTTATGTTTGTTAGGAATTTTTTGTTTGGTTGTTTTTTTTTTTTTTTTGAGACAGAGTCTCTCTGTTGCAACTCTGGCTGTCCTGGAGCTCACTCTGTAGACCAGGCCGGCCCTGAACTCACAGAGATCCTCCTGCCTCTGCCTCCTGAGTGCTGGGATTAAAGACATGTGCCACCATCGCCAGGCTTGTTGGAGACTGTACTGATTTTATTTTTATATCTTAAATTTTTCATACTGATAAGTTTATATCATACATTTTCATACTTAAATTTTTCATAAAAATTTTCATTTTCATTAAGCTTTCAGTAATTTAATTTTTAGTAGATTTCAAAATATTTACATCATCATTTGTTGAGTTTTGGTAATTTGTAATTTTCAAGAAATTCAATGCTTTCCAGTAAGTTGTAGATTTAAGTCATAAACTGTCAGAACACAGTCCAAGGATGGAGTCCTGGGAGGAGAGCTCTGAGTGCTTGTGAGAGCACTCCAAGAAAACAAGACCAGAGTCTTGTGACCTCAGTTTCTTCAAAACACTGAAGTTGTTCCTGGAATGCTTTCCCAGGTGTAGCAGATAGGAATGAGTTTACTTCGGATTACTCATTGTTGCTTGCTGGTGTTATTCAATTAAACGTCTATGTGCCCCTATGGAAAAACATGTTTTTGCCGCATGCGGCTTGGCCTTGTGATTGTACACAGCTCATGAGAACTTTGCTCATGTGACCTTTCTTAACCCTTAGAGTAGAAATTGTCTGAGGCTCTGAGTAAAGTCGGCTATTGCATGAGACTTTAGTCTGCCTCATTTATCAGCTCTGTTCTCCCAGGTCCCACTGCCTCTAAATCGGTGGACAATAAACCTATTCATGGTATTTTCATTTTATTTAAAAAATATGCATTTATTTTATTTTATGTGCATGAGTGTTTGGCTGGTATGTATGCATGTGCACCACATGTGTGTCTGCTGTTCATGGAGGTCGGAAGAGGCCATCAGATTCCCTGGAACTTGGGCTACAGATGGTTTTGAGCCAGTGTGTGAGTGATAGGTAACAAAGCCAGGTCCTCTAAAAGAGCAGCGAGTGTTATAACTGCTAAGTTGCTTCTCTGTCCACCATAGCATTTTCTTTCTGGTTTTGACTGCAGTCTGCAGCACCATTTTTCACCCTGTATATTGGGAATTTGCATGTTCTGTCTTTCTTTGTTACTCTAGCTAGAGATTTATTGATTGGAAACAAAAGCAACTTTTGTCTTGGTTGACTCTGCCATTTTTCTGTTATCAATTTCATTAATTTCTGGTCTTTGCTACTTCCTTACTTCTGACTGCTTTGAAGTTTCTCAAGATGACAGCTTAGATTGTTGAATACTTTCTTGTTTTCAAACAGAAGCATTTAATCACATACTGTTTTCTTCCGAAAGCTCCTTTCACTGCACCCTGCTAATTTTGATACACGTTTTTAAACTCCTTCAATTTACAAGTTTTTGTTTGTGCCCCTTCATAAGTTTCTTTATTGAGACTCAGAACTTCAAATAGGGGGCCCTGGTTTCCCAGGCTTTATATGATAACTTTGCTGGGACTCCACAGTATTTCCCATGACTCTTCTTTCCTGCCTTTTAATTTAGTTGACATAGAAGATGAACTCGTTCCTGCATCTCTCAATGGCACCAAAACTGTGTCAATTTTCTGGACTTCTCAGTTGTTTGAGCCACTACTTTCCATGTTTCCTAAACTAGAGTATCTTGATTTGTATGCTCGGGGTGATGGTTTGAGTGAGAAATGTCCCCCATAAGCTCATGTGTTCTGAACACTGGTCCCCAGTTGATGGCTGTTTGGGGGAGGTCATTCTTAGATGACAAACTTTTCCCAGAGAGGTACAACACACACACACACACACACACACACACACATCTATTCAACCCAAAAAGGTAATCCATGACAGATCAAAGTAACAACTGCACCTATGTCCAACTTGGTGAACCAGTGAGTTTTATCGGAGTTACTAACAGGAGCATGTGTGGGAGATGACTTACAAGGGGCAGAGATGACTCAAAAGCAGCTGAATCACTAAAAAAATCCCACCCCAACACAGGTGAAGACTCAAGAAAGAAAAAAAAAAAAGCTGCAACCCAGAGCCCTCAGCATAGCTTGCAGGCAGCTTGGGAGTCTGAGCATCCCTTCTCTCTGTAGTCCAGTTGGTCAGACTCCTCTCCCAAGCAGTTGTTGACTCCTTTCTACATTGCTGGGGAGGGGTTCTCAAAAATTTTGCAAGTTTTTGTTTTCCTAGACATACGCATTTTTGTTTACCCCTGAATATCGTGAGCATTCCCTTCCTCCTAGAGGGAATGTTTCAAGTAGGAGGAAAATGTCACACAATAAACTTTTCACAGGTAGAGCCTTGCTGCAGAAAGTACGTCACTGGGGGTGCGACTGGGGGGATTAATAAAACCTCCTCACTTCCTGTTCTCCCTTACCACTTCCTGGGTGTGGATGAAAATGGGATCCATCAGCTTCCTGTTCCTGCTGCCTGTCTCCGTGCCTTCCCCATCATGATGGCTCTATCCCTAGGGAACGAAAAGCCAAAAGGAAACCTAAATTGCTTTTGGTCAGGGTATTTTAGTTATAGGAAAGTAAATAACACATTTTGATTCTAGTGAAGGAGTTCTGACTGACATATGAGCGTTGAGGGGTGTGGCAGCCATAATGGTGAATGAAATCTCATCAAGATGGAAAAGAGGGACCCCCCTCCAAATGGCATGTGGAGGAGTCATGAAGCGTAAGAGGAGTGCTCAGAGAGACAGAAAGTTGTTCTTGAAGACCCAGGAAATGAATGAGTAATAAAAAAAAAAATAGAGAGCAATTGACAGTGCAAAACACTTATGAGGGGCCATTCAAGATAGCGACTGAGAAGGGCCATTTGAATCTATCAACGAGGAGGTTCTAGTGTCTGCCAAGCTGGAAGAGTCCTTGGTACCCATCGTTTTGTGCCCCTTTCTGCAGAGTAAGAAATTGAAGCATTGAAATTTTTTTTTGTTTTGTTTTTGCTTTGTTTTGTTTGATTTGGTTCGAGACAGGGTTTCTCTGCGTAGCCCTGGCTGTCCTGGAACTCACTCTGTAGACCGGGCTGGCCTCAAACTCAGAGATCCACCTGCCTCTGCCTCCCAAATGCTGGAATTAAAGGTGTGCGCCACCACCACCACCACCACATGGCTGGGGCACTTAATTTTTTTGTTCATGTTTTGACTTGCTTTGTAGGTGGCAGATACAAAAGTATAGCTCGTGGAGACCTGGTCCCCAGCCCTTCAACACCTAGTCCTGCTCCTTGCCTAATACTTGAATCTTTCTTCTTATTGTTGTTATTCCTGTCTGAAGCCAGCACCTGTTCTGTTCTGTTCTTATTGTGTGTTTGTTCTTTCAAATCATTTAATCAGTTTACAGTGATGATATCCTTTGAACACAATCAACAAATCTTACTAAACAGAACTCAAACACACATTGGTCCCATTTTGGTCACAACAGTCCCCAGGGAGCTCCAGAAATCACCTCATCAGCTAGTTATGTGAAGGGCAAAGCCTGTGTCTTAAATGCATCTCCCGAGAGAGAATCCTTCATTTTCTGGGCCAATGAGAACATCAGTTTATGACTTCTTTTTAACAACATTTCGTATATTCCACACTGCAGCTCCAGGCTAGGCAATTGTATACATCTTACGTTGACTGTTGGGAAAGTGGATTTGAATAGGATAAAGAAGACTAAGTCAGGAATTTAATTTTAAGGAGGTCCTTGGCCATAGTAGAACAAATACGCATGAATCCATCTACTTTCTAAACAAAACCAAGTACTTCCACAGCAGGTACGAGGGCCTGCTTGATCTCAGCATGTCACAAACTGGTGGGACACACAAATAATTTCAGTTCTTGGGAGGTAGAGGCAGGAGGATTGCAAGTTCAAGATCATCCTTGGCTTCATAGCAAGTCTGGAGTTGGTCTTAATAAACAGAACACACAGAAATAAGAACAAAACTTGACTAGACATTGAGATTCTTTCCATACAGAGGTAGGATGTGTGTTCCTTCCTCTTAATCTGGGTAGTCTTGTGATAGATTTGCCTCATTGAGTGCAAATGAAATGAGGCTGTATGACTTCTAAGGCTAGATCATAAGAAGTAATATAGTTTTAACTTACTTTCTGTAACACTAGCTTTTAAGAATCTTAAGCCACTGTGCTACGGAGGCTGGGGGTAAATGCTCTAGTCGCTACAGAGCCTGGCCCTTGAGTTACCCCTAACTGGGACTACATGAGTGAAGCCTCCAGGTTATTCTAACCCTTAGTCATTTGGGTTTACCCATCTGAGACTCAGGATACACACAGCAGAGACAAGCCACAGCAATTGTGTTCTGTTTGAATTCCTGGTCTAAGAACTGGAGTATAGTGAAATGACTGTTTTGATGGAGTTTATTGTGCAGTGATGGATAAATGGGAGAGTAGACATTCTTAGCATGCTCCATCTTAAGGTGAAGAAACTGAACTGGGTTTTAGAAAGACTGAACAACTTAACCCGGATCCCACAGGTGATCAGTGCAGAGCCAAAGCTGAACAAAGGTCTGAGTTATTACAGGGTTCTCTCTCCCTGTTATTCTAAGTGTGTCATGTGTCCTATTGGGTTAGGTTTTCGACATCTCTCAAGCTGCTCATTACTGTTCTTCAGTCTTGGGACTATCCTTGGTCTATATAGATTGCAACGATCAGGGCTGTGTACAGTCTTAGTGACACATTTGGTTTGCATTCCCTCTAGATAATTGAAAGACATTTGTTCTGCAATTAGTTCTTTTCTGATTTCCCCTTGACACCTACAGGCAGGAGCCAGACACTTCTGCCAAGCCTGACAGATCTACTCCTCTCCCCACACTGCCCTTAGCATGCCAATACCCACTGGTCCCCATTAAATTCTAATCACACTTATAAGAGGGCTGATTCAGCCTCCTCTCTTATGCCCAGGAAGTGCTAGAGATGAGCAAATCTCTTATTGGAGTAATTCTGGGAGCTGAGGCAGAGCCATGGCAGGAAGCCACCCACTAACTAGAAACCCAGGACATCAATCAGCCAAACTGATTTCTCTGCTTTCACAGCCATTTGAACAGTTATCATTGCTCCAGGCTTTGTTCAAAGTTACTCGACAAGTGGGTTCCTGGGTGATAAGTCACCAAAGGCTCAGCGCACTTTCTCTGTGTCCTGGGGCTCTCTTTACTCATTTCTCAAAATGGGCTGATGTTCATTTGCTGCACTCTAAAAAGAACAGAGTCCGCACTTCTTGTGCTCACATCCTGATTGTAGCAGAAAGATGAAAAAGGAACCTGAGGTTGGCTAGGATATCAATATGTTTCTCATTTGATACCCTGCAGAGATAAGGGAATGATGTTCAAATCTACTTCACTGCGCCTCTACAATCATTCTTCTTCAACAGCAACAGATGCTCGATCCAGCCTTGAGGAGCGCTTATAGCCAGAGGTAGCATGGGGAGGGGACCCCATAGTCACAAGCCTCATTTTCTCACTTTAAATGGAGTGAACTGAGGCTAGAAAGAACAAAAAAACATGGTTTATCTAATGCTGACTAGTGAGAAATGTTTAAGATTTGCACTAACCTTTCCTACACTAGCATTCCTTACAGGTTTCAAGCGCATAATAGGTAAGCACACGGTGACTAGGATTGCAGCACAGCGCGAAGCCAAGGGACTGGATTGGCATCAGAGTTCTCTCACTTATACCTGTTGTGAGAAGGCAGTCCACATAGCCTGCATCTCTCATCTGGAAAATAAGAATAAAAATAGAACAAAACAGGATTTGTGAGGATTCATTCATCTTGCATCCATTAAAAAATATTGGGGATTCACTGTGTGGCAGGCTGTATACTGGGCGCTCAGGATATGGAATGACTAGGCTGTTGCTGCTACCACAGAGATTCAACAGCCACGGGAAAGGAAACCACTTTCCCCTGTCTCCTTATTTTTTAAATATCAAGAGGCATGGAGCTCTGATCCAGGCTTGTCAGTCTAAGAATGTTGATGACTTTGAGAGATTAAGGTTTTAAAGGTCAAGACCACATAAATCTCTGTGTTCTCTAGCATTCCTGGCTCCAAGAATGGTAAATATTTGTTTGATTGCACAAATTGCCGACCCCCCCCTCTCCCCTGCAAGTTTCAGATGACTGTCTTGGGTTCATCTTACTTCATTTATTTATTATGGTTCCATTTTGTGGCTCAACCCCTCTTTTGTCCAGAAATTAGACCTGAGATCTGCACTAGATATAGTCCTTGGGTACGTAGCATATGCTAACATTTTTGACTGAATAAATAAAGGCGTGTGTAATTCCTGTTGATCCTGCTTTTAGATCTGGGGACACGGTGAGCTCTGGAATGATAGGAGCTTTCCTCTATCTTTGTACCCTGCTGGAGTATGACATTGTGGCTTACCCATTACAGGTACTCAGTCATTTATTTGTTTATTCCAGTCACTTTGCTTGGTCTTCCTCAGGACCATCAGTATTCAATATTTTCTGGTGTTCTCTTTGGTACATATGCCCTCACACTGGCTTCCTTGCTGTTCCTTAGACATCTCGTCTTGCTGTGTTGTCTGCAACAATGTGCCCACAATATATGCATGTCCTATTTTTTGATTCCTTTACATCTCTACTCAAATGTCATCTCTCCAGGAAGATCATTTTATCCACAAGAGCATTCCCTATCATTATATGTCCTCTTTCCTGAAGTTATATGAGAGTTCACTAGTGTATTTGTTTGGTGTTTGATTTCTTTGCTGGAATGTAGGCTTCAAGGAGCCAGAGATCTTGTTGCTATTGTACCTAATTGTATCTGTAAGTCCTATAATATGCTAAGACATGTTAGGCACTCAGTAAAGGTTTTATAGAATCGATGAATAGATAAAAGTAGTATTACATTAGATTGTTGTCAAAATAAATTCATAACCAGTTGCAGCACTCATCCAACTTAAATTTGATAACCCAAGACTCCACCTGTCTCTTGTGTTCTCACGCCCAGTTTTGGCTGAAGCTGCTTACATTCTTAGGTGTCAGATTTGGATGAAATCTCCTGATGGGGCATCAGTGAATTTTGCCTTTTCATTGTCCAAAAAC